>CABEGB010000593.1:501076-895353 GCA_901521435.1 Crematogaster levior | reverse complement strand
GGGGAAGCCAACGCAATTTCCTCTGCTGCCGATTTAACTGAATAAACGAGCTGCAGCCGGTTCTGTCGCGCTTGCCTCGGGAGTGCCATGTTCCAGTAATCGGACTAAAGACTTGCTTTTGTAAACGGGAAAGTGTCGCCAATGCGCGAAAAACGCTTGCAATTAGTCCGCTATGCGCGCTTATTTGAAGTTTATTCTTTGCGGCTGCTATGAACAGCAACACACACAGAGAGAGTACCCAGCATATCCAAGGCGTGTCCCCGTGATATCCAGACGTCTGGCAGGAGAGTGAGAGGCAAGAGGTCTGGAAGAGACATCACATGCAAACTCTCCTTAGTGAATATTATTCTCCTTTAATTTAAAAATTAATAGTTTTTGATCATTTTATTTTGGAAAATTAATGTTTCATCTCTTTGTTAAATAATTGAGAAAGAAAAGATTAATATCTAAAATTTGCCAAAGTTTAATATCCTTAAAGATCTTTTTAAAAATAGATAATTGCTACCAGTTAGTTATAAATCTAATTGTGAAAGACGACGAATTAAAAGTGTATAAATTATTTTTGAAAATGTTACATCGTCACTATGAGCGCGGCCTCTATAATTTGAATATTTTACTTCAGCAAGGTGTAGCATCACTTCCGTAGCTGAATACGTGGTTGATACAACCCGCCAAGCCGCACACACGGTCGGTGAGTCAAGAAAAATTTCTTTACTGGAGGCTGTCAATATGAATCTACGATGAACAAAAACAGCTGCAGAAGTATCCTGATTATTATCATACATTTGATAAGAAGTTGTAGTAGTAAATTATTAAATCTCGCAGACTAAAATGATAGGCTAAAAATAATTGTTATGCAATATTTAATCTCTTGGTTTGTCGATTGGTTTTGGTTGCATACATCGTGCACTGTGCTCTTTGTGCCTCACCACTGGCACACACACACGAAGCTCTCTGCAGGTGAGCTCACTTCCATTCTGGTTTGAACTGCCGTGTGTTCTCTGTAGAAGTTAAATAATAATAGTTTTTAAATAAATACATAAATTTTACATGAAAATATGTAACGCGAAACATTTCTGCCAATTTAAATCAGCACAAAGTATGTAAGAGATTTTCAAGTTTTTCTAAATCAATTGACTTTATTATTATTATTATAATAAAAGAATTTGAAAATTAGAATTATTTAGAATTATTGAAAATTTTAGAACATAGAGAAAAACAAAAAGTAAAGATAAGAAAGTTAAACAGTGTTATTTTTAAATGTGTTTTATTTAAGTTAATTAAGTTAATTCCCCTTATAAATAAAATTCGTGATTAATTTTCGCCTTTGATTAGTATTTTTCGAGTGGAAGAAAAATAAAGAAAGATAAGTACAATAAAAATGTCAATATAGGGAAAAATGAAATTCATAGATGTGTTTCAATTATTATACCCATTCGTTCCTTTCCACATTTGTCAAGAATAAATATTTATATGCGTAAACTGAGGTAAAATAGATCTGTAGATTTCTATTACATAAATACAAGCGTGACTTCTTCAAAAAGCTAGAAATAGGTCCCTATTGAGATAGCAATTTATTTTCCATAGAAAACGCCATCAGAATTGGCTTAATAACTAAAATCTTATATTCTTTAACAAATAGATATCGATCTTGACCAATTTTTGTGTAACCCATCCATATTGTAAGTATAATCTATAATTGGCTTTTATGCTGAATAAAGATATAATACAGGACATGAGATTTGAAAAATGTTTTGAAACTCTCATATAATATTGTTATAAAGTTATCGCAGCAAAATATAAGAAAAATATATTAATAATGGAACATTTATAATATTACACCTAAAATTGGTTTAATTTGAAATATAATATATACATGCCCATTAAAATAATTTTAACAAATACGAATTGAGTAAAGACATATTCATCGACACAGGGCTAATTTTTATATAATGAAGGAGAAAATTAATTAGTCGATCCTTATAAAATAAAGAAATTATTATCACTCTTTTGATCTTCTCATGTCACTATTTTTGAATCATTTTGTATGCTTTTTAACTAAACCTTAATAACTGTTCGAATCGAGAAAAAATACGAATATATAAATTTTGATCTTCTACTCATCAAATGACGCGTCTGGTAATTTCATCTGTTTTTAAATTAAATTTTTGTTTTTATTATAAAAATTAGTATTGTATTATAGTTAAATAAGTTCAAAATGAGATACTACGATCGAATTTTTCCGATTAAAAAATCACACTGTCGACGTAAAGATTTTTTTAAAACTCAAATTTGTTTCTAGTCTATTTTATAATATTTACTAGATACGTAAAAGCGGGTTAAAAGTAAATGTAAAATTTGTATTTTAAAAGAATTATTGTTGTCGTTTTTTGTCAACTTTGTACTTATTGGTTTACATTAATGGCCCCTTCGCGACGCGTTCGTGTTTCGCGCATCATGCAAAAGCGTGAAATTTTACGCTTATTGTCAACGATTGTCGGCAGTAAAAGGAGTATTTCTCCTTGCTGTCGATTTCTGGCTTTATGAAGCCAGGCTATGGCCAGGAACAACGAAAAAGGTAAGACCAATTTGGCCAGAAGAAAGAAGACGAAGAGGATCTTATAAGGTAGGTTGGTGTATAACACCAATCAAAATATGAGATACTGAAAAGGTAAAGTCATAAGATTTTCTTGCATAAGTGCGATTGTACGTAATCAGAGACGGAAAGTCCGTCTTGAATTAAATTCCGCGATTTAAATAATAAAATTAAAACTCCCCGTATAAAATTCCCTAACTATTTAAATTCGCGCACTCTTCTAATTTTCGGATATTCGCGGTCCTTTGCTAGAGATAGGTAGGAGTAAATAAAAACTATGTAAAAATCGGGTAGGTAGGGATACGGGTAGGAATGGGGGAATATAATTTAATAACGTTTAAAATTATTTTTAAATTTTTAGCCTTCGCGGTATTACATTTTGTAAAATGTATGTAGCTAAAAATTTGTATACAGCATAGCAAGTGTATATATTATGTAATTTTATATAATGTAAATATGTAATAAATGTGAAATCTATGTGATGCTATGTCCAGATAAATGTCATTTATTTTTGAAAATATTTATCGAATTATTTACATTTTAATATATTTAGAGATATACATACCAAAGATCTGTTCGACATTAGCGTTTATCTGGATTTAGTAAGTCAAATTATTATATTAGTGATTTAACTTATGTATGCGAAATACATATTTGAATTTTACATTTATCAATTTTCATTTATCAATTTATGATTACAGAATTCATTATATATATTTTTATCTTACATAAGCAGATAAAAAAGGTGTTAGTAAATTTATCTATTATGTAATAACGTAAAAATTAAGCTCGTTAGAAATTCAACAAATGGTTATACAGAAACAGGCCTTTAACGAGCTGGAAGGTAATAATAATACACAATAAAAATTAAAATTATAAACATACGTTAATATAATACACAAAGAATGTTACAAAGTCTTTTTCAGTAACGCTTTAAATTATTCGATAATTCGCAAAAAATTATAACGAATCTTGAACGTAAGCTTACACTGTTTACGCTCAGCTTCATAACTTAGAAGGATGTCAGAATGCAAAATAAATTGTATGTGTAACTGAATTCTTCGTTTTTATTCGTTTTTACACAACAGTCGGATATTATTAAAAGTATTATTCCATGTGCCTCCTCCGGATTGGAAATGTCCGTGAAGTAATGTCCATCAAATTAATATGAATGAGCAAACTGACATTGACAATAATAGGTTTTTGTAATGATGGAAGACTAGTATAATCTCTGAATGTATGAAACACCAATACCGTCTATTTTTTTAAATTTCTGTAGAAATTGATGTAGAACTATTATATGTGAACTTATAATTAGAGATGGTGAGATACCTAAAATAAATTTTCCCTTCTTATATAATGATGTTAAGATCAAGGAAACTTATTGTGTTTGTGCTCTAAAGTAAATTTCAATTTTTCATAATAATTATTGAAATTGTCGAATGTATAAGTGACACCTTTTCCTTAAGAGCAGAATGATATCATTCACATATCTCAAGTAAAACCCCATCTTCAATTCCAGAGAGTTTAAAACTGATTTTGCTTCATCTTGCATTACTAGTTCTGTAATAATAGACGATAGTGGTGATCCCATTGGAGTGCCAAAACACTGCTTATAACACCGCTTTTATTAACACAAAGTATGTTAAATTTATAATAAATTTCACCATCTGCAGAAATTTTGATTTCAAAATTGCTGTGAACGGTTCAATGTTCAAATTCCAATCTGTTAGATAAACTCACTAGGACCAGTTCTACCGGGCTGTTTGTAAAAAGAGATATTTTACAGAAGAAATAGCATCTGAACTTGGCAATTGTAAACCTGAGAATCGTATGTACAGATCGAAACTGTTATGATCTAGAATCTTATGATGTAAATTGTGAATCTCATTAAAAATATACGGTTACAAAAAATTTC
Organism: Crematogaster levior; assembly: GCA_901521435.1. Taxonomy (NCBI): domain Eukaryota; kingdom Metazoa; phylum Arthropoda; class Insecta; order Hymenoptera; family Formicidae; genus Crematogaster; species Crematogaster levior. The sequence goes on along the minus strand of CABEGB010000593.1, from coordinate 890,839 downwards.
GAGATGAGTCGAATGGGGTACCTCCATATTAGTGTGATATCAATAATTAAAATTATTAAGAATTATTAAAAATAATTTAAGAAATAGCTTTTCAGATTGCTAGATTTTTCAGTATAAAATTCTTTAAAATCCCACTATTATGGGGTTCGACTCATCTCGAACAGTTGGTACCCGAGACATTTTGTACCCGTATGTAATTAGCTACAATAACGCATGTATTTTATTAATATTAGTATAAGAAGACTCAGGTTTAAAATTTACAAGTCTTGATATTAGTTTTTCTGGATGTAATATCTCTTTTCACAAACACCCCGGTAGTATTGGTCCTAGTGAGTCTATCTAACAGATTGGAATACATTGAACCGTTCACAGGAATTTCGAAATCAAAGTTTCTGCAGATGGTGAAATTTATTATAAATTCAACGTACTTTGTGTTAATAAAAGCAGTGTTATAAGCAGTTTGGCACTCCAATGGGATCACCACTATCGCCTATTATTGCGGAACTAGTAATGCAAGATGAAGAAAAATCGGTTTTAAACTCTCTGGGATTAAAGATGAGGTTTTACTTGAGATATGTGAATGATATCTAGCCGCTATTAGGGAAAAGGTGTCACTTATACATTCGACAGTTTCAATTATTAATTATTATGGAATAATAATAATTATTATGGAAGAAATTGAAATTTACTCTAGAACATAAACATAACTCATAATAAGTTTCCTTGATTTTAACATCATTATACAAGAAAGGAAAATTTATTTAAATTGGTATCATAAAAAAATTTTTTCAGTAAGAGTTCTTTTTTTCGGAGCATCCGATCTGTCATGAAATAGTGAAATATCTATTTATAATTTAAATATCAAATATCTATTTATAATTTAGATACAGCAATTCTACTGTCACATCCAACATTCCATGTTAAAAACATTTGCTTATGCATTAATTTGCTATTAGATAATGGGTCCATCATTATGATATTTAATTATTTGAACAAGAGAATAAGAAAACTTAGCTTAATAAACTTAGCTTAAATATTAACTTCCTGCTTGTTTAAGGTCTTTTTGAGTATGATTATTTGTTGAATTTCTACGAGTTTAGTCTTTACGTTATTACATAATAGTTAAATTTACTAATTTATACCTTTTTTATTTGCTCACGTAAGATAAAAACGTAAGTAAAAAATTCTGTCATCATAAATTGATAAATGAACAAATGATTTAATTCATTAGATATCCTTTCTGAATATACGAGCACAGATATATCTAATAAAATTTGTGATATCACACGTATCTATCGCTTTCGCATACTTTTGCGTTATTAAAATTTTGTGAGTATATTATTATTAATAATGTTATTTTTTATGTATTTTGAACAGCAATTTCTTTGTATTATATTTTTGTATTATATAAATTGTTTGTATTATATTATACATATTTTAAATATCTAATTTTATATTTATATATTGTATTATACTATTAAATTGTATGAAACATTATTTTCTATTCTCTAAATTACAATTTCTGGATTATAATTGTACAATATTATATAGAATTGTATTTGGATATAAAATAAATTTATATAAAAAATAGTAAAATTTAAAGAATAAAAAATATTAAAAATTTTTTATCCAAAGAAAAGAGGACCGCCGGTTGGAATCGGCGGGGGTGGTGGAGGGCCTCTATAAGATAATTAATTTTTCATTAGATAATTTATTTCTCTCTTTCTCTTTCGCTTTCAATTCAAATCTAAAAGAAAAATATTACTTTACTTACAACTTAAAAAATAGTCTAGTCTAATTGAGATTTTCGATAAAAATCGAGTAGTTTTATAAAAGAAAATAAGTTACTCGAGACTGGCAAAACATATTAAATCAACGTGTTTGTTTAAAAGTCCCTTCGATACCAGGCAAGTATATTAGCAGAGAGAAGAATGAGATTCCGTGTTATGTACATACACTATATATACAAATACATGCATAAAGGTTTGTGTGTTACAGAATTTGAATCATTTCGTGTACATAGCACGGAACACAACCAGAAATTGTTCACATTTTATGTACCCACTGAGAACATTCGTGGACATTGGCTTCGTAGATCCACGTTTTTTATGTCCACAGAGGGCGTTTCGCTTTCAGGGCTCATTCTTCTCTCTGGCTGTACTTTGTATATTTAGTGATTGAAAAACTGTAGCTTTCTTATACTGAGATGCCACTATACAACATTTATATCTCATGCTATTAGCTGTCAGTAGTGTCAGGCGTCAGCGAGTCGTTCTGTTGACGCTTTAGAGTTTGGAGTGTACTTTCCAAAACAATTTTTCGTTTAATTTATCAACTTAAATTATTTGAAAATATATATGTCAGCGTGTATAAATCAATTATTTAACCGTTAACGTATAGTTACAAGTGTATTGTGCACACAAAGAGAAGTACCATTATACGGAATATCATGAAATTTGTGGCCATGTCTGCCACAGAAGTTGAGGATGACATTTACACAGGATATAATGATTACCCATCGGTGTATAATATTAAGGATCTTGAGCAGGATGAATTATTTCAGGAAGTTATCAAAACAAGTTACGGAAAAAGATCATTAGTAAGTATAACAATTAGTCATTATGTGTCTGGTCTTGTCATTATCCGCAAAGACCTCTATATCCAGCATTTTATACTGCACAACACAATATTTATTACTAAAATGCAATTGTTAGCAATTTTTACTATTTTTACTTATTCTTTTTCTTGCAATACATATATTTTATTTCATATTTAATAGTTTACTCCAAAAACACCAGGCACGGCAATGCGTCTTGGAACATCAAGTCGAGTAAGTTATTTGGAGTTTATATATAATTATATATAGTAGGATATCTTACCATAAATAATTTAATTGCAGTTTCTGTTTAATTACTAATGTAGAATAAATATTTTTTTAGCAATAAAGAATATTTCATAAAACAGTTTTTATAGGTATTATTTTATAGCTATTTTATAGATAAGGACATTACATATTTTGTAATTAATTTTAGTTCAGTTTTATTTTTTGTAATAGTGTTCAAATTTAAAGCCTTCTTATATAGATATTTGTAATATTTAAAAAAAAAAATTAAAGAAAAAGCAACATCAAATTAGGTAAAGAATTTTATTAAATGTCGATATGACAAAATATTTTATATATCTTATTACATTTTTATAATTTTATTGATATTGCGTTTTGTATGACATATTTTAAATGTAATACTCGATTTTGCCTTTTTATTTTTTTTATTTTCTTAGTTTCAAAGAAGTGGCACTACTACATCAATGCAACCTACCAGTGGGGTTAGACCTATGACAGCGGTGAGAAGTGCTGGATATACCAGCAGCCGACAGGCTTTTGATCCTCTTAACATGGGGACCAGTTCCAAAGGTCCTGCGCCTGCGTTGGAAACTAACAAAGAAGACACGTACGACATATTTATATTTTCATTGCATGTACATATAGCATTAGAAATGTCATATTGAAATATATTTTTGTCTTTTTTCTCTTTAAGACCAGAGGAGAAGATAAGAACAACGGAAAGAAAAATAATGGGTTTGATCGAAACTTCTGCCCAGGCAGCTTCAGAAAATAATATGAAGATTGCCTTAGAACGCGCCCGTGAAGCTTCCTCCAGGGAAAGAGCGCTTATACGATTGCAGGAACAAGCTGGTCTCAGTGATAATCACAATATAGACTTAACGTTTGCTGTAAGCTCGTTGAATCATTATAATCTCTTACCCTAATTCTTTGTCTGATTTTTGTTTTTATTTTATTTGCTTCCTTTTACTGCTTGCATTTTAATAATAAATCACTAATATGAGAACAAGACGCAAAAATAAGATAAATGATATTTTATTTCACAAATGGTACTATGAAATCGTATCTTTTGAATGCTGAAAATATTGAAATTTTTTCCTTTTTAAATAATACTCTTATCTTACTCTTATTTTTCTAATACATAATTAAAAAATTAAATTTTCTATTATTAGTTATTAGTAATTATGAATCTTCTATAAAAATAACATTTTCTTTAAGGTTTCAGCCAATTGCTCTCTGTCAATACGAAAATCCAGAGCCAAAAGTTATAACCTGATGACTTTATGTACAGATTATTAATTTATTTTATACAGGTGCTATTCAACTTAGCGGTTCAGTACACGAACAACGAAATGTATACAGAGGCTATAGCGACTTATCAGGCTATAACAAGGAACAGAATGTTTAGTAATAGCGCTCGACTCAAAGTAAATATGGGTAACATTTATGTAAAAATGGGACAACTATCTCAAGCTATAAAAATGTACAGAATGGCGTTTGATCAAGCTCCGACAGTCCACAAGGATTTAAGGTGAATATTTATTTATCAATTTTTTTATACGATTAAGAATTGTCGAAAAACGATTATGCAATTGCTAATAATCATTAACTTGGCCAATATTTCACAGAATAAAAATTATGCATAACATGGGAATGTTATTTGTGCAAATGGGTCGATTAGAAGAGGCAGCTAATAGCTTTGAATGGGTGATGAGAGAGAGATCTGAATTTAAAGCGGGTTTGCATGCTGTTTTATGTCATTTCGCGTTATCTCATCGTGATAAGATGAAAAGAGCTTTCTTAGAGTTACTAGAAGTACAACTTAATGTAGATCAGGAGGACAAGTATAGCATTAATCCTGTGAGTTTGGCACGATCAAATTGTACTTAAAGCTTTATATTTGTTAAAGAGTCTTTACTTGCACTGCTACATGTCACAATGTATTTGTTATAATCCACATAAAGTGCACATAGCAATTTATAACAATTGCCTCTTTTCATCAAGTATCCAACACTCATACAGATTTCTCTCTTTTTTATTTTTGTTAGTTTTGTTAGGTAATATTTAGGTTATCTATAAATAATTAAATGATAGTTATATGTGAATATGTATTTATTCAGGTATAACTTTCCATTTATATTTGTATAAATCATTAAACATTAAGTTTTGCTACCATGATTTATATTTTGTTATTTACATGTAGGATGATGCTGCATCTAATATATTAAATGAAGTTATAAAAAATGACGATTTGTCAAAATTAGAAAAAGAAATGAAGTTGGAGGCTGAGAAAACTATACTTTGCGCGGCAAAACTTATAGCGCCTGTTATTGAAGATTCACTTACAACTGGATTTGCTTGGTATATTTTAAATTATAACATTTAAAGAATTACCTTACGTTTTAATATCTTTTTTAATAAAAAGTTGCTATTTTTAGGTGTGTTGATGCCATAAAGTCCTCGGCTTATGGTGTTTTAGCTGCTGATTTAGAAATAAACAAAGCTATGGTATTTCTGCATAATCGAGAAACACAATTAGCCATAGATACATTAAAAATGTTTGAAAATCGTGACACTAAAGCTAATAGTGCGGCAGCAACTATGCTTTCGTTTATTTATTATCTTGTGAGTAATATTTATTGATATCTGCAGATATTAGTTTGTTTCTTGCATCTAAGCAGAAAATTTTTTAGCAAGGAGATTATGATCAAGCAGAAAAGTATGGTGAAACTGCACGTAATGCCGATGCTTACAACGCTGCCGCTTACGTTAATTTATCCGCTTGCGCAATTAAAAAAGATGAACTGAACGTTGCTAGAGAATTGTTATTGTGTGCGTTAGAGACAGATGCTAGTCATGTACAAGCTCTGTACAATTTAGGTAAATTTGTAAAAATTATCTATATTAATTATTCTCTTGCACTACATGTATATATTATTTTTGTTTTATATAACTATTTAATGTATTATTATTTAAATATATTTTATATATTATTTTATTAATGTTGTGTTTTTTATATATAGGTTTAGTTTATAAAAAAGAAAACATGTATGAAGAGGCCTTAGAATGTTTTTGGAAAATTCGTAATATTGTTAGACATGATCCACAAACGTTATATCAAATTGGTCATCTATATCAATTAATGAGCGATGTTGACCAAGCATCTGAATGGTATTTTAACCAAAATTATATCTTATACTTTATTTTTAAAATTTTATATAATTTATTTTTTATAATTTGTATAAATACAATAAATATATAATTAATTTAAATTTTATTTCAAACAGGTATAACCAATTGTTAGGTATAATACCATCTGACCCAGGTGTTTTACAAAAATTGGGAGAAATGTATGATTCAATAGGAGATAAACAACAGGCATTTCAATTTTATAATGACGTAAGTATTCTTTATTTTTTTATTAACTAAATCTTTGTGTTATATAATTGTATATATTAATATTTTGTGGTATGTATTTTGTAATAATATTATAGCTATATTTGTTATAGTCCCACAGATTTTATCCTGCTAATTTTGAAGTGATAGACTGGATTGGATCTTATTTCATATCAATGCAGGTACAACTTTTGTTTTTAACAACAGCTCTTAACATTATTTTTTATAATAAAGTTAAACATAACATTGAAATGTACATTTTTTCTCTCTCTTTAAGGTGGCTGAAAAAGCATTAACTTATTTTGAAAAAGCAGTAGAGCTTGCACCAGATGAAGCAAGATGGAGATTATTAGTCGCTGCATGTTTACGACGCACTGGGCAATTTCATAAAGCTCTCACGGAATATCAAGATATTCATAATAAATTTCCGGATAACATAGAATGTCTGAAATTTCTAATCAGATTGTGTAGCGATTTGGGTTTGAAGGAAGCACAAACGTATGCAGCTGAATTAAAAAAAGCTGAGAAAGCTAAGGAACTAAAAGATAGACAAAGTTCAGCAAGACCAGGCACAACAGGTATGTTTTAATAATGAACAATATTTGAAAGTAATTTACATTTTGTAACAATTGGTGTGTACGTTGATATTCAATAAATTTGAACTTAAATGCTTTTTCAGCTGTTACTAATTTTCAATTATTAATTACTATTATATTGAGTAATGTGTGCAATATAGTAATGTGTTATATTACAATAAGTAATGTAATTATTTTTTCAAATTATAATTAAACCTTGGTCGTATATTTTGTGTAGGTTCTAGGAAGAGCAATAGTGGAACTTCATCGCGAGCTGGTTCAGGATTGAGTGTACTATCAGATCATAGACCCAGTCCGGATCGACGACCAATTTCAGGCCGAAATGATTATCAAGGTAAAATTATTGAAACTTTTGTCGAATCACTTATATCAATTTTTCTACTAATTTAGTCTAATATTTATTGAATTATTAAATAAATATTAAATCTCTGCAATTATACATATTTTATGTTACGATTTTTTTCTGTATTTTATAACTATTTTTAACTTTTTGTAACTCTGGAATTTTTTACTACAAGATTTTAACATTACATGAATGGAAAATTTAGCGGTCATTCAGTTAGTAATTTTAGTACGATTACACATTTCTATTGAAAGCAAACATCAGCAAAAGTGATCTACAAGTGGTGCGCGAGTCACTCTAATGGATTGAATAAATGATGGATGGCTGCGGCCACTTTGATTAGTCTATTCTTATTCTCTCTTTATCACTTGGTACACTCGGCAGATCGTTACATATTACTGATCGGAGTGGTGAATCTAAGGATGGATATCGCTAGAATATTTGCATATTAAAATTTTGTTTAAAATTTTGTTATTTATAACAATATGTGTAATTATATACGAGTAACTGTTTGAGATTATGTTATATATGATTATTTATATTATAGTTTTATAATATTATATTAAAGTCCTTAAAGTAAAAAATTTCCAATTATTTTTAGGTATAAATTATGTAGATCCTATAGGACCTCTTCCTACTCGTCCTATGACAGCAGCTGGAAAACGAGATGACGATTTTGGGGACGAAGAACTCGGAGATGATCTCCTGCCTGAATAATATCGTTTATCAAGCATTTAAAAATTTGTTACACAGATTAATATATTTTCTGATGAGAATAATTAAAAACATATAACTATGTAAATTATATTATGTCTCCACACAAAGGATCTTGGCGATGTCCTACAGATGTCCCTTGGAAGTCTGTGCTGTATAAGTCAGCATAAAAGTGACTTTTGTATTAATATTTAAACACACTACAGTAATCACATTACACATTTATAATAAAATTTGTCAAAATTGGAATCATCAAAAACAACAAATGTTTTTGTTTTCACATAAAAGCACATATTAATTACGTTTTTCATTCTGTTTGTATTTCAAAAATTTTCGAAAATGTGTAATTTCTTTAATACTACGGTTTATGTTTGTACAACAATATGCAACTGTACGTTTAATTATTTTTTATAATATAACATAATATTTTTGTTATGTGTTAGTAGTTATATTATTTGTTAAATATGATGTATGTATCAGTTCTATTATAATTGCAGAATAAAGTCGCACTCATGAATATCATCTAAATTTTTAGCATATATCATGTACAGTCATATAGTTTTATTAATGCATTGGAGATTTTAATGAGATGGATCAGCGGATCAAATGTTCCCTTTCGAACGGTTAGTTCTACAGACGTTTTAAATACACTTGATATCTTTTATCAATCAATGTCAATTCACTCTTTATTGCGTTGTGTGTGCCATAAGATTATAGAATTGTTACAGAATTTCTTTACAATTTCTCTACACATTTGTAATATTTATATATTTAATGTGTAAACTCTAAATATTTTATTGTGCTTACATTGAAATAAATAAGAAACCATGTCTATATAATTTATAATTTATGTTATATTGTTTATTATATTTTATATTTTATCCAATATTACAAATGTACGATATGATCCAATCAAACGTATTCGAAGATCTAAGATTGGTCTTTACTAAAGAAGAAGGGAGGATTGGGCAATTGCAATGATCTAAATTTAAACACACACCAACCGTTTTAATCAAACTCCATTCAGCTTATATAGTCCCCAGAGACGAACTGCTACTTTATTGCTTCTCTGTACATTGTGTACATACATATGTATACATATATGTGTACGCGCGCGCGCGCGCGCGCACACACACACACATTGTATATATGCCTATGCGTCATATAAAAAGTATTGTACATTTTTTTGTGCACTCCGATTGTATATTTCTTTTATCTCGATTTATAAAAAAAGGATATAGAGAATTAAAAAAAAATTATATGAACCTATCTAAACAGAAAGAGGAAAAGAGGATTGGTTAATTAATTTAAAATATTTATATGGAATTATAATTTTATTAATATTTAGTTATTTTTTTACAATTTATGATTAAATTAATAAAATTCTTATTTGAAATTACTTATTTAGCTTTTTAAAGTCTTTTTCATCTCTCACTTGTTGGTTATAATAAAAAGTGTTGTGTCGAAACAAAGTTATTATTTTAGTCGATTTTTTAATCTGTTTATACATATGTTTATATATGTACATGTTTCTAGTGAGAATTTCTATATTCCTTTGTAGCGTAAACATTATTATGAAATGACGTTAATATATTTTTTAAACTTAAGATAACGCATACATAACGGAAAGTTTAAAGATAAAACAAGGCACGGAAAAATTGAACAGTAATAGGTTTGTTTGACCGATAATGACCATGTGATATCGACGTCTATCTATTTGTACGTGCACACGTGCGTGGGTTGTGAGCTGAGAATGAATGAATTTACGTATTTGAATTAACTTGACTCACAAGATGCAAGATGCGTAAACGTTGGATCGTAAACGTGGGATCATAAATATGTCTAATAATATTTTTATTGAACATGTGAGCACTTAAGATCGCGAATTATATTTTTAAGATCTTTTTAATTTTCAAATAATATTCGAATTTTTATCTCTTAAAAAACTTAAAATGTAAGAGAAAGAAATTTTGCTTCTAAGGGAAGATCAATAAATATCACTGTGCAGTGTTGAGATAATATTGAATCTTAGCTCCTAAAGTTCTTTCGATTTCTTTTTATAAACGAAAAGTGAGCATGACAAAGAAAATTAAACCCGATTAAACATTTAATTATTTTGAATCAAGATCTTTTTTTACTCCTTTTTAATTACAGCTAGAAAAATTAAAGGATCAAAATCTTGAGACTCTTTCTCTCTCTCTCTCTCTCTAGTTTCTATACAATTCATCAATTTTTTTTTACTGTCTTTAATTTCTTTTTGATATCTTCGAATTGTTATTGTAAATAATGACGTTATTTATATCATATCCAGATACCTTAAAATTAATATTCTTTGATCTTTTCTTTTACACTTTAATTAGTATACATATAAAGAATAGCTTCCCTGAAACATAATTAATCCCTCTTGCTTCCTAATAAAGTTTAATATTGTAAGTCCTTGATAATCACACACAAGTATTATTTCTTTTACCATACATTCTTATTATTCTTTATTAAGTAATCAACAATACTTTATACACTCGAATCTGATTGTTAAACTTAATCAATTCAAAATTGATGTTGATTAAATTATTAATAATTGATTAAATTACTCCTTAGCGAAAGATTTCAGAGCCACTGTGATGGGAAAAATAAAAAAAGAATAAACTATTAATACAAATGATCTGAAAAAGATCTCGTCGTATAATTTCAAATAATTCTAACATTTGAATCGGAAAGTTTTCAATTGACAAACGTTAGACACATCAAGTGTGCAAGGTCCGAAAAGCTATAGAAGAAAGGAAAATAACATTTGACCAAATATTTACTAAGATTCCAAATCCGGTTCTGAATTTATCAACAAACACGCTCGCGAGTGTAACATCAACTCGCGAGTTACGATTCGCGAATGTGGTTTTCCGTAGACGTCATAATGAAGGCACGAAAGCCGAGGTAAGCTCACGCCTATGCCTGCATGCCCCCCTTCGTTTACGCTATTTACGCGCTGCCGGGGTACAGATTACAGACGTATGCGTGACGCACACAGCCAGTAGTGGTGGATATCGTGGGCCAGACGTAGGTCAAGCTGGAAGGCTGGAAACTTGTCGGAGGAGGCACGACCAGTCGCTCGGCCCCGTCGTGAGAGTACACTTCTCGCTGTTCCAATCACGCGTGTATTACGACGGAGAGCTAGACTCGCAAAGACCAGCAGCCAGCGTCAGTCTTATCAGTCTTTCATCGATCGACCTCTCAGCGAAGGCGGTAACACGTGAGAGAAATCAGGTACTACATCTCGCAAAATTGAGTCACTAGTATCTCCGTTAAACGCCCTCCTATCTTACTGAAACTGGAGCAGTTCCTGGACCATTCACCGATACGTGAATTATGCGAGGACTTGTCACAAGAGCGTTTGTTGTTTTCTTTAAAAACCCTTTTTGTTTGATTATTGAGTATAAAATGTTGAACTAGCAGAAAGCAGAAAGATTTGTTTTCACGGTATGTTCTTGTAAAGTAAACATTTTCGTAAGATACGATAATTTATTGTTACACAGTATAGGAAAAAGCGGCATGAATCTGTCGCTGAGACTATACAGTCTGTTTTTCTTGAATGAACTTTTTAGATTATTCAACACAGTTTCGTTTTCTATGAAATTATATGAAATTTATTAATAAATTTATTAATAAATTTGTTAATATGTATGTCAAAGTAAATGTACATTTTCTTATAATTAATTACTAATTAATAAATATATTTTTAGAATTTAATGTAAAAAATTATTGTAATATTTTTTCTTTTCTATATTCTTAAAAGAAGAAATAATGCTGTTATTCTTGTGATATTGTTTTGTATGATAAAGAGCCGTATAATTTTGGGGTCTCTTATCTCCGAAGAGATAAATATTATAAGCACGACATGATTCAAAACATTCTATGGATAATCAATAGAGTTTCGAAATTCTGTCTTCCGATTCGAGTTTACCTTCAAACTGTTGCTCTTGACATTGTAACTAGAAGAAATTTGAATTTTAATATCAACGAATTCTAATTGTAATTTCCAATTTGAGTGACATGTATCGTTTTAAATGAAATCCCCAAGAAAAATCATTTTTCTAATAAACAAGCAAAAATACACAAAATAGTGACTATTATAAAAATTAATCGCGGTCATCGTATTAGAAATCGTTAGAAATGATATCTTTTTGTGACGGTTCCAAGGCTACGTAATATTCCAATGAGATTCGCGAATTGTTTTCCAGCGATTTATCGCGATCTATCACAATCGAAGCAAGTGCTCCGATTCATTTGAACGTCGACAAGTTAAGGTGTCATCACGTTTTAGATATCAACTCGGGCCCACTTCTTCTATGTTTACTTTCTAGTAAGAATCACGTGAGTTGAAATATTAAGTTGAGTGCGCTGTCGCCGGTTGTTACACCAGTTGTAACACGTGACGTTCGTTGAAATATTTCGCTGTGTAATTCAGAATTTTCCGATACATATTCAGTTTCTATCTTTTATTCTTTGCGCAATTGAAACCATGCCTTATCGCGACGATAATCAGTTAACTCAATTCGAGAGTCACACATTTCTATAAATTGTAGAGACTCGGTTATCGGCCTTACAGACATTAAATAGTTTCTTGTCGATATCAGATTAGAATAGCATATATTTATGATAATCGAATTTAATAGCGTTTAAAAAACTTTTTATGAAATTTAAAATTTTTTATGATAAATCAAATCAAATTTGGATACTTTATGAAAAGAGAATTTAATGTGTATTGTATTAAAAATATTATTTTTTAATTTTCTTAATTTAAATTGTATCAAATCAACAAATTATATCATATTATATACCTTTTTACGGTAAAAAACATATAATGTATTTCTAATCAAAATTTCTAAATAAATATGATATTTCTAATCTCTCAAAATATTAAATTCTTCTTTTTTCTATAAAATTGCAAAAATTTCAATCGCTTAACTTAGAACAGCGTTGGATATCTGTCGATAAATTCGCTGCATTTTCTTTAAAACAAATCATATGTTAATGTAATGCTAACGATACGCGCATATTTGAGAAACCAAGTGCATGTATCTCAGCACAAAATAGCGAAATATTTCGCGAGTGTTAAAATTCCCAATTGATAGCAGTGATCATTATGAGATACTCAAGGTCTCTGATTCTCGATGGAAAATAAGACCCAATCGTCGGTTTATCGTTATGTTTGTCTGGCGTACGAGTTTCAAAATAAGTCATCATATAATTAACGTAGGATTGTTAGCGACGAGATTTCGATCATTTTCACTGAATTAGATGATATCGAGATGTTTTTTTTCCAGTTTTTGCGACATATGTTATTAAAACTCCAATTATGAGTAAATTAAGATTGCAATAAAAAATTGCTCTACGTCAATTCGCGTGATGTCCATTAAATCTCATCTATTTGACAAAATGTTATCACACTGCTCAATGCCATTTATGCAACGTCTTTTATCTGTCTATTGCGTTCCAGGAATTAAGAGTTTGTCGTCTCGGTTATCGTGTTATTTTTATACATGTGTGTCCCATTTGAAATACGTTCTATTTATAAACTCACCAACTCTCTGTAGTGGCTAAAATTTGTTAAAATTATTATTTTGACATGTTTTTCATTAGCTTCTTTAATGAAAGAAACGTTTCTATCTTTTTTACATTAGTCGTTGAAAATTAATCACCAATGTAGAATTGATTTGTTTATAAACCTAGGATATAATATATTTATTTGAAAAAATTTGTCTAATAATAAGAATATGAACATTTCTGCATTCGACTCCTACGCACTTTGATCTATTATATCTATTATTTACTAGGATTTATTCGGTGCCCTTGTTGATAATGGTCGCGAGTTACGGAAGTTCATTATTCAAACGGTAGGCAGAGTATTTATGAACTGTACTCTTTGAAAAAGCGCACGCGATTAGATAACCGGAGTGCACTTGATGCTAAACCTAATCTTCGAGATATACATCGACTAGTTGGAATACATACATTGCTGCCGTAACGAAGATAAATCATTCCTGCTTTCATTATATTTCCTAATCTCAAACATACAATAAAATTTTAAAAGTTGAAAGTATATAAAATTTTTTATGTTTAATTTCGATATTAATATAAAAAGATTAATTATTTGAAATTATTTAAACTAATTACTTAAAATTTTTAATTATAGTTTATTAATTACTTTTATATTGGTTTGTAAACCTACAGAATTCATATAAATGTTACATAATATCTACATAGAATGTTTTGTAATAGACAAAATGCTATATACAGCAATGTTCTTATTCAAAATTGATATAATACTTTTAATAAAGGAATTTCGAGACAGTACACCCAAATATAATGTACCCAAATATAATGTATTTGGGTATACTATCTCGAATGTATGTATATACAAATAATTTGGTATCTATAACCGAAAAGAAGAGATTTTGATTTCTTCGTGAAATCAGCGAAATTTATTATTATTTAATTAATTTCAGATATTAATAAAATTTTGGTTTAACATAAATAATATAATATAATATAATAATTATCAATATTTAATATTAAAAAATGTTAAGAAATATAGAAAGAATATATATATATATATAGTCTAGTTATCTAGATATAATTTAGAAGTAAATTGACTACTCGTCTGGCGTATAGAACACTCTTAGTTCGTCTTCTCTTGCTTCTTGATGCGGGAATCATTTGCGATCACTCTTGTCTTTAGTGCGTCGACTGGACCAGGACGCGCACGAATCCTTTTGCTTCGGCCAGAATACCGGAATACCAAGGATTTGTGCGGGGGAGGCTGGTTGGTACGCGGAGGAAGGAGGCCGCCGTTGCTGTATATGGAAAGTGAAAGAGACACACAAGCGTCTCTCTCGCTGGCTAATGCAGAACGGTGAAATATTCATCAGTCTGGCTGCCTGCCTTGGTGGCACGGGCCAGCCCACCCTTTATATTTCGTAATTACCCTCCCAGACCCGTCCTACCACCTCCCCAAGCCAGCCTCCCCAACTGCTTCCACCTTCGTCTCCGTCATCACCAGCTAGCTACTACGCCCTTCGCCCCGCGAATCCCTCCGGTCGTCATCGCCGTCAAATTCATCGTCTCAGGCCGCTTCGCCATCCTCTCGCCCACCACTACTCCCCTTCTCTTCTATATCGGAGCTTCCATTTCCAATCCCCGCTTTTCCGTCACCTCCGCCAATCGGGTAACGCTCTAATTTCCGCGCCAACGGCACGGAAGCATATCCTCGGAGTAAACTACGAGACGATTGCGTCTGGCTATCTTATGCCACAAATTTCTCTGTTTTATATAAAATAATCAAATATGTAAAAAAAATGCAATATATTTATTTAAATCTTCGTGCATATCCTGCGAAATGTATCTTCGGTAGCAAAAACGATCGCCGATAATCCGACAACTAATATCGATCAAGTATAGGATCGATATTTCCTTCGTAGCCACGATTTACCAACACCTTGCCACGAATTTACATCATCGACAACACTCTTCCGTCTTTCATCGGTGATGGCGGTTCAAAATACTTGCCAAAAGGCGGTTCGACAAAGGCGTAATATCGTGCCCGGTAGCATAGTCGATCGAGGCGCTCATATATCCCGGGCAACAGCCGGAGGTCTAAATATTTATACGCTAATGCCTATGCGTCGGTTCGAACATCAAAGACGAGGCTGCTCGATCCCTCCTGCATAGTTCGTAAAAATAAATTCCCGTCGCCGCGCGTCGATCCGTGCCCTGCTCTATACCTTCTGCTCGATCCTGGTCGACGACATCCAACAACGACAACGACGTCGTCGTTCTCGTGTTCCCTGCGCGCAGTCGAGAAGGGTTCGAAAAGTCGAAGGGGACCTAGAACTCAAACCTGTCCTCGCCTATCCACCACAGGTCTGATACGCACGCGAAAACACAAGTTGTGTGTCACGAGCAAACACTAGACGCGAGTACGCGGGAGCGACAGAGGAGGGAGCGGGAGGCGAAAGAACAAAGAAGTCGGAGGAGAGAAGAAGTCGTGGAGGAACCTCGAAGCTAGTGAAGCGAGATCCAGCGAGACGTTAAAGCAAACAACGAGTCACACACGCAGTCACACGTCGAGCCCCGCGATATTTCCCGGCCGTCTTCTTCCTTCTCCGACACGTTCCCGTCGTCCGTTTTTATAAGAGCCCTCCTGAGACGCAGGACCTATTTCTGAAGGAACGCTATGAGGGGGGGGGGGGGAGGAGGAGCAATGTATATCCGGTTGACATACATACCGTCAAGATGTATCGAGCGAAGTGTTTTTTCATGTTATTTACATGAATTACTTATTGTCGTATGTATTATTATCATCGCATCGATATCTCTGAAGGAAATGTTAACGTAAAACATTACATATTTTCGCTACGAAAAAATTCTACAAAAAAGCATATAATTAAATCTTCAAATCTTCATATAACATTGTGAAGACATGCGAGTATAGAGTGAAGAAATGCACCACAAGTTTGTCATTAACATGTAAGAAAATGGATATGACTTGGATCTAATCTCAAAAAACTATATCACACAAAACTAAATCACACAAACTAATCACGATTGGTAAGAGACAAAGAGAGAATTCGTCACTGGGAATCTCGAGACGCATCGATGCGCGTCCACAATGCCGCGAGTTGGACAAAATGACCCAAGGAAGAGACAGGAGTGGGTGGCCCTTTTTCGCACGGCTATGCGATTTAAAATGTGGGAGCACAATGGATCGGTGGGGCTTTCCTAACGGAAGGTAACTCCGTTATCGCGGTCCGCTAAGCGCTCGGACACAATGTCCTGGCTTGGATTTCGTCTTCCTCAATCTCTGTCGGTCGTTTCTGCTCTTACTTCGGTCCACCCTCCTTCGCGGTCACGAACGTCCAAATATTTGCTCGAAATCTATATCCCTATCTATACCCCGATGGGCTCTCCGCTTTTATTCTTAAGAAAGAGAGAGACGACAGCGCTTTATTATTCCGGAATAATGTGTGGCGCGCTTCATCGGACGCATCGGCTCGGAATCGGGAAATCTAAAATTTGTTTTGGGGATTGTGTCGCGGTCGTTGCTTTTCTTTCCAGTGCTTTCAACGAGCTCCTCTCTTAAAACGGTCCAACGCGAACACACATCAGGTTAACGAAATGCTCGGTCGAAATAGCGCTGGTTAATGTCCTTGTGCTTGGTTAGCCAAACATAAAATCCTCTTCCTTTTCAGAACTGTTCGAACATTCATGATCTACAAGTTTGAAAGAAGTTTGATGAAGTGGCTGTGCGTAAGTGGCTGAGTTTCGCGAACTATATTGTATATTCTTGTTGAATGAAAAACGAATATGAGTCTTCTGCTCTTCTCCACGTCCACCTAGAAGAAAGAACGTAGCATTTTTCACATCAAATTACTATAGTGCACATCGTGCATTATTCGCTACAAGGTTAACAAATTTTTTAAAAATGTATACATGCCGTGTTCACAACAATGTCGATAAATCATGATGCTCATGTGTCTTACGATAACGATGCTACGTGTTTTGTGGAATGTGCGTGGCAAGTGTCTCCACGAGCTGCTTTTTATGGAAAACTGGCATTATCTTCACAGCCTTTTCAACAGGATAGTATGCTCATGCATTATCTCCTTTCGATACCGGACGTTCGGCCTTGATACGTGGTATTTCGCAAATTGCGGACTCGTCACGCATGAAAACGACGTAGCTGCCGCATAATCTTGTAGGTGGAATATATCGTGCCACGCTGATACGTCTGATCAAATATTCATCGGCGGGGACGAGGTACACTTTCGTTGTCAACGGGAATCTTGCACTTGACACGCAACGAGGAAGTATGCTTCCCGAAGAGGTGAGAAGGGAATAAGAAACGGATCTAGTAGAAATGAAAATAAACTGCTAAAACTAGTTGGTACGACACGCAAAGCGCGCTTTTTGGCAAAAACGCTCGAAAAGATTTGAAATCTATTATAATTGCATATTTACGGAAAATTTTTTCGTTGTTTGTCAATATTAAGATATCGAAATTTAAATCTGCAAGTCTCAACGTTTACGATTCTTATTCTATGTCCTAATTAAAAGCCAATGCTAATATTCTTATAAGCAAAAATTGATGAGAAATTTCACAAAATCCGTTTCTCGAGAGTATCACAATATTTCTTATATTCCTCGCGATGCTGTATCATGAATAATGTGTTGTCTTCAATGTAATATCGACGTCCAACAATACCACGTACGAATTCTCTTTCTTCTGCAGTCTTTCTCTTCGTGTGTACCAAAAGCCGCCAATATTGGCAGTATTTACGAAAAAGCGAAACCTCTTTGTGAGGCAGATTAATAAAACCAGCTCATCCTCGGAGCGAAGCCGACGGGCCGCCCGCCGTGAATTCGATGTTTCCGCTGACGCGGCAAAAACCGGATCGTATTGCAAGGTGCGTTTTTCATGATGTCGAGAGCATCGCGTCGGAACCCCCATGGTATTCCGCGGGACTCGAGTATTGATTTTCGGATGACAATTGAGTCGTAACTTGGATTGTCTTGTGATGTAGGCAACGACGACTGAATGGAATTGTAAATTAGGAATCCATTCATCGATTTCGGATTGATTTAATTTTATTCAAAGAGTAATTTAATAGCTTAGAAATCCTCTCTCTCTTTCTCTCGTTACAAAATTATTAGACTATGATATATCATAAAAATATGTTTCTTAATATTTCATTCATTTATAAAAAAATAAAAAGAGAATAAATGTCTGTGATCATGATTATATTTTCATCAATTGATTCTATTTGATCATTTCCTCTAGATATCTTTAACATTTTCATCTTTCAAGTGTACGAGTAAGTAGTATTCCAACGAAACATCCGGCTATATAATGAATTTCGACTGTGGTCGTATGTACTATTAAATTCTAATCATATGCAACATTAAAAATCCGGTAAGCAAAATTTTTGCGCATTTTTATTGCTCGAATGATATATTGTGAAGTAAACGATCTCTCTCGGTATCGAGTATATAAAGGCAATAACCGATTCATCCCCGTTTCGCTTATGTGTGAGAACGGCTGGGGAAATTAAAAGACATTTACCGGAAGGCGGTCGTCTAATGCTTCGAATAAATCGATTGGTTATTTACTCAAGCGAAATCGCATCACGGCTCGTCATTCAATAAAAACAAGACGGGCGGGGGAGCGATAAACCACTTAAGGTCATTCGATACCGTCGTCGCCGTCGACCCACGACGTTCGAAAAGAAGAGAAAAGTGATAGGACCTTACAAGGAAGAAGCGTAATATGTAAGACTAACGCAACCTCGACATCGTCGCATCTTCTAATTTGTATTCATTATAAAAATTTGATTCATAACCATAGCTATAGTTTAAAGCTTGTCTCTAGCACTAAACTAGAATTTAAAATCTGAGAAAAACTATAGAAGCATATTGCACAAATCATCAAGATTTTCGAAAAATAATTTTTACGACAGTTACGAGACAAGCGACAATTTGTGTGCAAACGACATATTCTCTCTTTTCCGTCGAATCCTGTATCTTCATCTCGTCATGTTGAGGACGCACACACGCTCAGCGGCGCCAGCCTACGCATGCACAAACAGATTCAATGCGACACAGTATGGACGAAATCATTAAATATGCACCTCGCGTCATTTGGGGACGCGAGTCATTATTCCATCCGCTGTCTCCTGCGTTACTTTAAGACTGCTTTTATTCGATCGAACGATGTCCTTTCTTCGAAGAGTAAATATAAAATAATAATAATAAGAGAAATAAGGAGTGTGTCGTTCCAGGTCATCGATGAAAGTAAAAGGTAGAGTGGAGCAGAATTTGGAATTTGTCTTATGCAATCGATCGTTTCGTGATTAACTCTAAATAAGTATAAAATATTTTAATTGCGTAAAAGCAGGCAAGTCTACGATAGGATATACTACATATCGTAACGTGCTATATAAAGTTCTATTTTTAAACCTAAATGTAAGAGACTTTTAGAGAGAAGAATTATATATTGATAAAAAAAAGGATCCGTTTATTTAGATATTAAGTATCATTCAACAAAGATTCAATTGAGTTTATTTCAAAATTGTGCATAAAAAAATGATTAAGCGATTTTATGGTTCAGCCATGTTATATTTACGCTATATCGCGATTTGTGTCCTGTCATAGATTGCACAGCGAAATAAATAAACGTAGTAATTACATTTATTTGTAAGCTGGTGACTGGCAATTTAGTAAATCCGGCGAATATTTTTTCGCCTGGGCGAAATGTCGAATTTTCGGGGTGACCACCGAGTTTCCCCAACGGCCGGTACGCGCGGTACTGTAAAATAATTAAAACTAAAAATACATCGTTGCAATTCTTGATATATTTTCAACAAAAAGCCAGTGTGCATCCAGAAGTTTTCGTTCTAATTACATCTCGCTTTGTACTTCGTTAAATTCCATGAACAAGTATAACCGGAAAAACATTGTTATCTGTCCTTTGCGTAGAATCAAACGAGCACAGATCAAATGCTTATAACTTCAATTTGTTGAATAAAAATATATGAAATTAATTATCAAATATCGCTCGAATAAAAATGAATTTTATAAAATGTAAAAATTTAAGCGAATTATTTATATGAGCCTTTCTGCTTGAAATTCAACGTTCATATTGCAAACTCTTCAATTAGGGGTCCTTTGATATAAATATCAAATTTTCCCGACATATATTTATATCGCTTCGTAATGTAAATCCAGTAGGTTTAGATATGAAGATTTTCATGTTTAAGTTACAACTAAAATAATATCGAAAAATTTGATTGCAAACACTTTTGAACTTGCAAACACTTTTGAACTTATCTGTAAAAGATGCCGAATTATTGTCTCCCATACTTTTTCTCCTATTTTCGAAATGAACGTTTCTTGTCAACAAAAAATGTGAGGATCTGCAGTTGTTCGCGATTTATCTGAATTCCTGGGAAAATATTCGCCGGTCGTGCATCGACTCTCGACGCGATGTTCGTCGCGGCGAGCCGGCATTCGAATGAAATGATGCGCAAGTAAGAAAAGCGACTTCTTTTCTCGTTCGGCCGTGTGATAAACGAGAACTTCTCTCGCGATTCGTATCCAGGAATAGACGTATTCGTTCAATCGCGAGATAAGCGAGTACTCTCGAATACGTAAAAGTCGGGCCCTCCTCTCGTTTCTGTGTATATCGGGCGCAGGTGCCCATCGCCTTTTTCGTCGTTCAGGCATATCGTAGGGAGCAAAAACGGAGAAGCGGGGCGTGAGAAGAGGAAAAAGATTTCCCAAAGCGCGGCGTCATAATAGTCCCCGACACGACGAACAGTGGATGGGGAACGGTGAGGGAGACGGGAAAGGAGCACAAGCG
Source organism: Crematogaster levior (assembly GCA_901521435.1). Lineage (NCBI taxonomy): Eukaryota > Metazoa > Arthropoda > Insecta > Hymenoptera > Formicidae > Crematogaster > Crematogaster levior. Next base: position 869,537 of record CABEGB010000593.1, on the reverse strand, counting down.
CACCGATCATTAAATTGTTCCGGCTATGGTTAACACTAGGAAGAGGCCGCAGCGTGGGAGGCGTACTTCCCTTCTGCGATTGGTCAATTAACAAGTGCATTAGAAAATAATGAGGCTTCTCGTTGCTACTGCCCTCATGCGCGCGAACGCCTCTAAGCTCGCAGTCGCGTACATGTATACACGTACACGCCAAGTATGCATGAAGTGTATATATATGCGTGTATATGTACGTGGGTACTCGGCCGCTCGTCTGTACGTAGGCGCCTCCGTGCGCTTCTTCGCGTTAATTAAGGGAAATTTGTCGGGAACGCGGTTCGCAATAATTATCTCTACGCGCTGCTTGTTGCCGTTGCGGATATTGCTGTCGAGAGTACTCGATTGTTTTCTATGATCGATGATAAAGAGATACAGAGATAAAAACTCCTTATCGTAGTTATAAAGTACAATCCAAATAATCAAATTTTTATGCTTTCATATAATGAGGACTATTCGAAGAATGATATTTCTCTCTACTCCCTTTCGTAGATAAATGTTTTGCACGATTTTGATAGAATTATTCTTTAGGAAGATTGAAATATATTATTTGAAAAACGCGAGGTTGAAAGTCTCGTGGAATATCCTACATGCTCAAAGTAAATAAAAACGAATATTCTTTTTAATCTATGGTAAAAATACAATATATTTACATACGATTACACAGAATACTTAACTAATAACAATTGTATAAATGTGTCAATCTTGAAGAAGTCTGAGTTTCACGCGTTCAATGTTACATCGATCGCGAATCGCGAAGTATGCGGTATGGTTCGTTAACGTGGTGCTGCACGTGTAGTATGACGTGTAGCTTATTGACGCGTCAGAGATGCTTCGGAGTGATCACATTATTTAAGATAAGAGAAATTATGACATTACACTTGTGTAATATTTCACATCTATATTTATACATCTACATAAAACAAACGTTAAAATTGGTCTATCGTTCTGCGACATTCACTGTAACAAATAAAAAAGAATTTATTATTATTCTATTCCATTTTAAAATTTCCCGGTGGTTAAACGTATTATAATAAATGTTATGACGAGAGAAATTTCAATTGCGTCTCGAAACGAACATGTTATGGATAGTCGGTGAGACTGAACAGAGCGTGAACAGTTCCTCGCGTAACTTATAAGTGGTAAAACATTTTCTCGCAGCGTGCGCGGTCAACGTATAATTTGTTTTTCTTCTATCCGCCGCGACCATGTCTAACCATTATCGGGTATCCCTACCGTTTGCCGCTATCTTGCGCTACGCGATCGACGTCAACGGTTTACCGGTCTCGTGAGATCGCCATGAGAATTTTAAGACACGCTCGACGTGATCGTCTCTTGAGTTCAACTTTTTCCCGGGACGAAGGCTCTTCGGATGAACAGCGCAAACGTGGCGTTTGATCTTGAGATGCATGCTAATGGAATACGTGGTACTGGTTATCGAAAAGTGTAACTCCATGCTATATTGGGTGCATAGGATAAAACGTTTAGCCCTTAACTATATATGCAATACCATATCGTTATTCGATGTTTGAATATAATTTAAAAATCTAATCACTGTAATTGTAAACGATCTGTATTTCGGACATACAATATAAAGATATATTTATTCACAGTTTGTATAATATATATCGTATATTGTATATTATATATATATATATATATATCACTTCTGATAATACAAAAAATAAAATATGAGAATTAAAAAAAAAGAATTATTGTATTTGAATTTTAACCACTGCTTAAATATGGAAATAAAATTGTGTTATACGCACACACGCGTGCCGAGGTTTCGAAAAATGTAGCTAACAACGATAAATAAGTGGTAACAAGGCAAAAAGTTTTCGCTATATGCGCTGGCCAATGCGTTTCCACCTGCATTGTGACTTGGGGTGGCGGATAAAAATAGCACGGATACTGAAATAATTATACGCCATGATTGCGATCTCCGGACCCGGATGGAGGACGATTAGCGTGTGTGCGAACATGTGTCCCCATGTATACGCGGTTGATCGTTATTAATATTCTACGAACGGCGCTCCCTGCCATTCCTTTGCATCCCGGAGACTATATAAACGGTATATTCTACTTGGTCTTTTACCACGATGTTACGAATTCCACACGTGAGAGTCCTCGACGATTTCCAGAAAACCACCGGATACGATTTGAGAGTCTTCTCCTCGTCTATCTCGAAAGTTTAACGAGCAATTTTCGCACCAAACGAACAAACACGGATTTGCATGTACTCACAAGTGTCTACTGAAATTTTAATCTTTTCTTCTTCTTTGATTCTTTGAACAAGTTTACTTTGTTTCATTGTATCTTAAAATATAAAGAAAGGATGCTTTAACCAAAAATGAAATTCGATGAGATGTTTAAATGTTTTATAAAAAGTTATACTTCTCTAAGAAATGAATAATTAGAAAGAAAAAAATCTTTACACAATTAACGAATGTTTTAATATTGCCGTAGTTTTTTTGTCGAGTTTGTGTAAAGAAAAATTGGAATAAATAGTAATTAAAAAAACTTCATTTTATGATTGAGTTTATTACAAGGCAAATTGCGATTGTCTTTGATGTGTTTTTTTCTTCTCGAGCGTTTTTGAAATGAAAAATTTAACGCCAATTCGAGATATCGACGATGTGCAGAATGAGAAATATGTGGGATTAAAATTTTCGCGCAGTTTGAGAGTTCTCTTTTTCTCGGCCTTTATGTTCTATTTGATGTTGTAAAATAACATCGATCAACCCTATAGGACAATTTGCTTGGCATCCAAGGGCTGGCACCACGATCGTACACAATAGACTTAGGAGATCCAGGAAAAACGGATCTCCCCATCAAAAATTCCGTTTGCTCTATATCATGTCGCTGTACAGCCGGGTGCTCTCTTTTCCATACTTCTAAGACGGGCAGCCGTCTTCCGAATGACATTGCGTGTTTTGCGCAAAGTATTTTTTATTTATTACTGACTAATAACATTAGTCATTATGTATTAGTCATTATGCACAGTTATAATCTGTTTTTAGAAATACATGTTGGGGCTCCAACAATTTTAAATTTCGCGGTAAAATGAAACAACTGATCTGATGGAAAAAATTCTGGACACAAGACACAAGACATTGAAAAAAATCAAATCACAGTAATTAACACACGAGAAGGCTATAAAATTAAAAATTTATAAAAAAAATAATATTACAAAATGTCGTCTCGTGAGGCTCGTAACGAGACTCGTTCGATTATCTGCGTCATGGGCAAGAAAGAGCAGAAAGATACGGACAAGTGACGAAAAATGGAAAAAATTACTCGCTAGTATGGCAGAAGCTTCGTCGACGACAGGGACGCAAAAGGCAGAGCGCGCGAAATTAAAGGTGAACGACGGAGGTGTGCCTATGTATGTTTAATCGCGATCGAGTATTCCGTTTGGAGAGAGTATGTGGAGAGAAAGAGAGAGGGCCCCCCCCCCTCAGACATAGGGTTGGCGAACGTGTGGAAAGTCCACGGCGGTCCGTACGTCCTACGAGCCGATATGTAATTTTCTCCCTCGCGCTTCTCTTTACGTCGCCCCTCACTCCTCCGCAGACACCACGCCTCGAGCGGCGTCCCTATAAAATGTTGCTCACCTTATAAAATTTCACCGCGAAGAGGACACGTACTTATGAATTACCGGGTGCGACCGCGCGATCGCTCAAATTACATAGAACGGCGGCAGCCCGTTCTTAACTCCCGCCCCGCGACGACGAAGAGAGGCTCTCGTAAAACATAGGTGATGAAAGCGTTCCTCTTCGTTCCCCATCGCATACTCATTTTTCTTTCCTTCTTGTCCCTTTCTTACTTCGAAAACAGCGGAAATGGGAAAAATAGCATTGCAAGGTGAATGAATGTATATGTATCAAAAATAAACAAATTGAAAAATTGAAACAAAAATAAACAAATTGAAAAATTGAAAAATAAATATTTGTTCGTTGTACAACATATTTTGTTAATTCCGTTAATTTCAAGAAAGCACACAATCGTCATCCCCAATCGTTAAATCTTGTCGATTTTCCAATTCTAAGATATCTTTTTCTGAATCGTTTCGTATTGTACGAAATCACGAAACGGGGTTGTTGTTCGATCGAAAGATTGTAGCGCCAGGAATAATGTTGATTTAGTTGGCGTGTTGTCAGCGACGCGGGACTGAGTCTAACGTGAGCTATACAACATTAATGTCCCTCTTTGGATTACACACCGCACTCCGGCGACGTGTCACGCGTAGAATAGAAAGCCCATAAGGCAGACACCGGAGGGTTGTCTTAACAATTGGTCTAAAGCCAGTTTCTAGACATGACGTTTTTACATTCTTTATTTCATATAGAAAAGACTGATATGGTTAAAATAGCTGTTATATTTTGCTAAATATGCAAATCAAATGAAATTTCATGTCTATTAAAAATTGTTGATAAAAAAAGTTTTATACTAATGTACCATAAAAATAAGAAATTCATATTTCTTCGTTATATGTGTTATATTATTATACAGCATATTATTAATTCAGTGTTTTGGTACATCGAAATGGTTCTAACCAGGCTCTCCTACCTATGGAATGAAATGTCTCTCATCTCGAGCATCCACTAACCGTGATCAATCACACTCCACGCCATCGGCACGGTTAAGATTTGAGAGTTTTGTTAAAGAAAAATAGAGGTGCTTAGAGAGAAATATGTTCACGTCGCCGCGTGGCGATATCAGAGCGCTGAATAAATACTTCTCGTACGCCAGAATGGCGCAAGTTTTTTAAGCCGTGTACTTGGCGACACGTGACTAATCGCGAGAGAAGGCCCGTACTCGTAAGGAATAAACCAGCTACAAAAAACACTGCTCATCCAAACGAGTTTCCATACTAAGATATCGCGTCGTAATGTCGTCATGTAAAAGTCAGAGATATTCTAAAGCTCAATTTCTCAAGTTACAATAAAAAAATCACAGTTATAATTTATAATATTTGCAAAAAGTAATAGCTTTTAAAGCCTTGCAATTTTAGTTGAATTCTATCAGCAACAAACTCGTACGGATTTCTGATCGTTCTTCAGAAGTGATCGTAATGGTAGTCGTTCGCGCTGATCCGTGAGAGGACTTAAAGTTTTAAAGGCGCGGAAGAAAGTGCACGAATCAGGCTGCGATCGGAGTATTTTATTCAGGGCGTTTGACGACGGGGAAATTTTCTTACCTCTCGAAAAGCCGCGAGAGCATCGTATTGGCGACGAGTCGATATCCATTATAAATGCGTGTGATTCTTTCCGCGCGTGTTGCCGAAGATTAAGCTCGTTGAATCCTCCCGATGCTTAGACGACTCACTCGCAACGATAAGAAATTCACGAGGCACACTGAACGGCGCGACTCCGTTCCGGGATAAAGAAAAGTCAAACACGACTTCTTGAAAACATGTCTGCGCTATTGCTGTTACTACAACGTTGGGATTTTTAAGTCTAACAAAAGTTAATCAACAAATCTGCAGAAATCGATCAGTTTCAGAAAAAAATTTTGTCCAATTAAAAATTCATAAATTAATCGTGTGATTGGACACAAAAATCATAATAATAGATTAAGATTTGACACGTTTCATAATAGATTAAACAAACGAGAATAAAAAAAAAGAATAAAAAAATAAAAGTATTTAAACCAGTATACAAACCAGCAGATTTTTATAAACGATTTTTTAACTGCACGACCGAAGCCGCGAATCGTATTCGCATCGGGAAAAAAAAATAATGTAGCAATACATGAAAGGGAACCGCTGATGCGCATGTAACGGCATTTTTCGTTTCACTTAACGTTTAACTAAATTCGACGTACTGCAAAATTGCCACATGATATTTAATTTAATACAATCACGCTTTATAACCCAAGAATAAAGCATAACGACTCCGCGATAAAATGCACTTCGTTAATAGCGATAACGAAATAATAATTCTATCTTTGCTTGCAATTTTGCACCACAATGCATTTGTGAAAATACAAATTTAATTAATTTTTTTATTAATTATTATTTATTATCATTTTTCTCCTGTTTGTTAGTTTTGTTATGCAATTACTTATTAACAAATTTCTATCATTACATGTGTAAACTCGCAACAAAGCTGTGCTACGCAAACCGTTGTTCTGCATAATACTGCCAATTTTGGATTTTGCAATTTGTCCCTTCCATCCAATATCTCCGACTCATCCGGAGCCTGAATTCGAATCAACGAAACGAAGCAAGAAGATGCATTAATAATACGTCGGTCATTCCACCAAGACCGACAGGACGGTGTTAGGAACCACATTTTTCAAGTCATGCCTGTTAATGCGATGAACAAGGGGCTGAGTCCGGATCCCAATGGTGTATGCATTGAGGGGCATTGATGGTGTCTCAAAAAAAAAATTAATTACGTCAGCCAGACTCGTTAATTCTTAATTAGCAGCTTTGTTAATTCTTAATAATCACTGACAGATTATCGTAACACGTTTTTCATTAATTGTTTGCATATTGTTACATACCGATACATACATACACGATTGTAGCAAATACTAGACCAAGCAAACTTGTGACAAACTGATACAACACGTACTATATGTAAAGCCAATGAGAGAAGATGGTTGTTGTTAATTCTATCATTGGAAAATATCGCAGTGTCACCAGTCACATTTATACCGTTCATATCCTTTTTACGTACAATGTGAGAATACTTGAAAATCATATCGATGTGTCTCGTGCTCAAGTGGTTCGTACTTTTAATAGATTTTTCTCGCCGTCACAGAGATGTCATACGCCGCGTGCAGCATCCAACGTACTTGGAAGCACGATTGGCAGCGGTCCAGCAAGGTGTCGATTCAAGGCCACGCATGGCGTTCTCCAGCGTTCTCTCGATTTCTTTCCATGCCTTCTACATGGGTGTGACAAGTGACGTCATTGCATTCACGTGACCCATTGTAACGTGACGGAATGGCAGGAAAATTTATACATTGGGAGAGCCCGTGTAATGGAAGGGACATAATCTTAATTATAATGAAAATTCCAACCATTCTAGCATAACAAGTATCGAAACATTTAAAAGTTTTTTATGTCAATGGATATGATATTCGTTATGTATCTTTCACCTGTTTACAACTTTAGGAATCAATGAAACGCAGCTATCGATTAAATAATTCATAACAAATATGATTATAAATTTCTCGTATTCTATTTATTATTCTATCTATTTATTACTGTAATCGCAATATTCTACTTTTAATATCCTTACTATCATAATCCTATTTTTCTCACAATTTTAAACTTTAATTCACATAGGAAATTTTGCGTGAATAAATTTCGGAAGTACATTGCCCTCTACTAATGTCAATGATCGATGAAGAATAAGATCCTGTACAAGGGTATTGTTTTTCTGTTTCCAGTCTGGCTGACGCTCCCGAAGCATTCGAGAAAGAAAGAAGAAAGGGATAAGACAGAGAGAGAAAGGAGAGAGAGCTAGCCGCACCTCGTCGGTTGCATTATGAAATGGAGATCAACGCGTGATCGCGTCTCTCTTTTGCGACCACAGTTATTATTTCAGGATGAGGCAAGGTCTGTGCGAGAGTTTGCCATGATCCAGATCGATCGGCGCCTCTATAATCATCTCGGCGTGTAACAATGACGTTTGCAAGGCGTGCGAGAACGTCGCGTAACCATGAATATTCAACCAATATGCACAGAGTGTGCTATATAAATAATATAATTAAATTATACATGCTCGGATATTTTATTGCCACTCATTTTATTACCAAAACATTAGAATACGCTTTGAAAAGAACAGTGGCTGTTTCGATGTACAATTTATAGTTTTAATCGTTTATAATTATACATAAAATTAAAAAAAATAAAAAATAAAATAAAATTAATAATTCCGCACCTAACAATAATATAGTAATAACTGACAATATATATGATGAGACGTTATATATTTTAGTTATGTTAAGAGGCAAAAAACAAGAGATCTGTCGAGAAACAGAACGACGTTAACGAGGTTGCCATCTTGATAAAGTCGGCGTCAAAAATTAAAACTTGAAAGCAAACGAATTTCCGCGAACCTTTGACGCTGCGTCCTGGCATTTATTTCACGCATTTTTTCCTGCGACGCTTTTCTCGCTTCTTCCGTGGCGAGAAATTAACGAGAGAATATTACATTTTCAAAGGATCCCGACCAACGAGGACACCGTGCGGTGACGCACTGAAGAAAATGAGAAAGGAAAGGAATTCGAGCAAATCGTAATTCGCGTTATGATTCTATTCGGAAATCTTGTGGAGATTTTGGTGACGATAACGATTTCGTTAACATGTGTTAAACGAAAACAAACTTCTTCGTTGTATTCGCTTAAATTTTAAGTCTGCAACATATATAAAACAAAGTGAAATTTATGATTCTTTTCGTAAAAAAAAAAAACCATTTTAAACTTTCACAATTATTTCTGTATGCAAAAAAAAAATTCAAATATCTCTTTTTATTGTAACATGTGTCCGATATTACTTGTTTTGCATTTAAGAAATTATTTTGCTAATTTGTAGTCGTTGTTATTCGCAGACTACATTGAAAACGAGAGAATTAATTGAAAAAAAGCACGCACGTGCGAATCCACGGAATAAAGGAATAAAACGATGAGATGAAGGCAATGGGTCCAATCGCGCGGGCTGTAGGAAAAGCAATCCACGTGGCGCTGAGACATACCAACGAGACCCATGGGTACAACTCGACAATCGACATATCCAATTTACATGTGAATCACGCGCTTCATGGCCAACTCGTTCATATCCCTTCGCGATGGATTTCGACACTAACAAAATTCTCGGGCCCATCGTAAATCGTGGCTGCAGCTGGACAGTCCGCAATTTTCGGGTGACACACACGCTCTCCCCCTTTCTCTCACTCGTTTCGGCTACGCCATTGCATGCGTGTTGCGGGACTGAAAAATGCGGTAGTATGTGTGGTAGTTCATCCAGGTGATTACGCTGTCGCTCGGGGCCTGTTTCCGCCGCAATCTCCCCGCCTCCGTCCCGTCCGTCATTCCAAGTATACAGCTAAAGGACCACGAACACACGCACACATGTACGTGACGAAGACTCGACTGGGCCTTATATCCTCAAACCACGAAGAGGAACTCGGAAAGAAGCGCGGCAAAGAGATGACCAAAGTGTGAGGCAAACGTAGTAGAGGGAGAAAAGAGGGTTCTTGCAGCAATCGTTTTGGTCACGCCAACGCTCACTCCTCTCTCTCTTTCTCTCTTCTTTAATCAGGTGTTAAATACGAGCATCGTTGCATATCTCGAGAGTATTCCTACTACCTTTCGAGATATCAGGAGAAATTTTCTCGCTTCGCCTCCTACATTTTACTCGTTCTCTGATCGCATCTTTCTTCTCATTGGTTCTAACGCCTTCAGGGTAATCGTGAGCGACGTATGTAAGATCGTGGAAAGGGAATGATACAAAAGACACCTAAGACCTTAAAATCGAAGACAAGTGGGCCAGAGTAAACCGCTCGTTAATCGACGAAAAGTCTCGAAGAAACAATCTTGTATGTTCGGTTATTCGAGTAGCAAATGCTCGTAATAGGAAGGAAACAAAAAGACCGGTCTGCGACTTTGAATGGACATTGATAGCAACGGGAAACAATATGACATCGCTGAGGCGCGCATCTTTCATCGAAAATCGATGCTGAAAAAAACACAAAGCCGAATAGTAGCACTTAAAACACTGCGTGGACAAAACGGTTGATAACGCTTGTTTGCAATTGCAGTGTCCATAAGCGAAAATTTAGCTACTTGATGAAAACTCCATATTACTTGTTTGTTACAGTACTGTGCAACAATCAATAACAAAAACAATCACGAGCATCCATCGGTGGTTGACCGCATTTTATTCCAAGAATAATCACAATGGAGTTGGTAGATAAGCTTCTTCAAGTATTCCAAGTACCGTCAATGTATAATATGCAAGGTCACGTAACAAAGTTGCATAGAAGGTGGTGAATAGTCGGGCCCAAGGCGCCTCGACAAGACAAGAAGGGATGACGCCCCGCGGCGGTCGACTCTGAGGAGTTCGATCATCGACACGCGAAGGCGAGGGAACGGAGGAGTATACAGTGGAGGCGCACAGAGCAGTGTACAGCTGAGGAAAGGTAAGGAAGAGGAAGGAGTCAGTCAGCCAGTCAGTCAGCCACCAGTCAACCAGCCAGTCCGTCAGTCAAGCCATCGTGGCTCGTTCTCCGTCACTCGTTCGCTCATTTACTCGCTCGCTACTCGGTGTGTTAATTAGTTAAGGTTGTTGGTCGGAGACTAAATTACACCTCCGGAGCTACTCAAAGGAAGCAATTACTGGTGGCGCAGCCCCGGAGGGGGAGTCGTGAAGCTCGCGAGAAGGTGTAACGCGAGCGTGATGGAGCGAGATGGAGAAGAGAGGACGAAAGAGGCCGCGCAGTAGAAAGAGACAAACTAGCGAACGAACGAGCGAGCGAGTGAACGAACGAACGAACGAACGAACGAACGAACGAACGAACGAACGAACGGAAGACGAACGAACGAACGAACGAACGAACGAACGAACGAACGACGAACGAACAACGAACGAACGAACGAACAGACGAACGAACGAACGAACGGTAGAACGAGACGAACGAACGAACGAACGAACGAACGAACGAACGAACCGACCAGTCAGCTATCGTCGAGCTATCTAGCTAGCGCGACTCGTTGAGCTGCCAGTGCAGAAGCGTCTGCCGTCTCTGTTTCTGCTACTGCTGGTAACGCCGCATAGTACGATGTTTTCCTGTCGATCCGTCTTGATGCGCGATTCATGTGATTTGCGCTCTCCTCTCTCTCTCTCATACACATACACATACACACACACATACACTAACATCGTGACCACTTTTATGTTCAACGACCTGCCAACCCTTCTTCTCCATCGTTGTTGTCTTCTTCCTCTTCTACTCGTTTCCTCTAAATCACCCACCCGGCTTGCTTGGCTTGTGCAGCGCTCTCGTTTGAGTACACACCGCAACCAACATAACACTACCCTACCACAAGTCCTGTATAACATTGTGGAAAATGAGGTCGTATCGCGTCGATGAAAGTAACTCTGCATAGAGATAAGAGAAGATTTTATAATTTTTTTATCGCTCAATATTTAAAAACGTAATTTAAACGGAGCACAAAATAAAAAGTCAAGATTTTTTTTTAGTTACCAGCGGTGTAATTCACCATTTTCTCGATCGATACGTTACTTTTCTAAATTAAATCATATATTATTCAAAAGATCGATACTATTTCCATATTTCATTAAAATGTCATCTATCAAAGAGACATCCAACGGTTTTTGAGAAATGTATTTTGATTTGAAGGTAAGGTGATTTCACAAGTGATTTTTCCATGCGCTCCATAATGGTCGCGCGCACGGCAAACGACGACATAAAAAGAAGGAACGAAGAATTTCCGGGGATTTATTACAGAGCACGTCGCGATGCCTCGATTGAAGCCGAGCAAGGTGATATCCAATCAGCTTCACCATGCTCTTTCGCGTTCGATCGATGCGTGCACACACGCACACACACATATACAAGCGTATTCAGACAATAAAACTCAGCTATATCTCGGCTTACTCTACCACGAGAACGTGTCCTTACCATATCCTTGGATTACAGTTGTTTCTGTGTCTGTCGCGATTCATCCTTAATTCATAATTGTATGGTTTACTGTTGGCGTTGATTGTAGATTACAGTTATTTTGTCAATTTCGTCTCTCACCGAGGTTATAATAAGGCACAACTATCATAAGACAAATCGGTCGTGCGTCAAAGACGGCAATGAAATATCATGGAACTTGTACAACAGTCTTAAATTGAGTTTTTCGACTCAATGAATGTCTCGTTATATAATATAGAATTATTAGAATTATATTAGATACAACAGAAATTCAATAGAGAAATGTATATATTTAGTCGGAGGCAATTACGAGAGAAGTGGCCCAACTATACTGGACGTCGAAGAGAAGCAACATTTTCCGAGACGAAGAAACTCAGGGAATCGAGAAATGCGATACGGATTGCACGATGTGGCTTCAGATATTTCGTGTTAACTGCAAACCCCATGTGGTAGCACACCGGCCGGCCGTGGCTTCCAAGTGAACAACTTCCACTCGCGGTAGTTTCGAGACCGAATGCAACGTCGGAGTTCCTAGAAGCCCAGGCCTTTAAGGACCGGCCTTCCCTCCCGCCTTTCTTCTCATTGCCTCTCGCTCCCAAGATACAATGCATGTTCCGCTTTCGGAACCCTGCCGTTCCTCGGCTTACCAAGAGGTCCTTTTGCCGCATATTTTCCATGCATCCTCATAGGCTTCTCTCGAAAATAACAAGACGAATTTCTAACGTTTCTAACTCGAATATTAAAATTCTCATTTCGCATATATTCGCAGCATATTTTCAAAGAAATAAATATAATTTTGGCAACATATACGTATGATTATTCATCAGAACTAAATTCGAAAATAAAATCGATCGTTAAAATTCAACGAAAATCGCTGGTGCAACGAACGTACGCATGTTCCAATAGATATCTTCCCGAAATTGTCATCGTTCAATTCAAACACCACAATACATACATTTAACTGAAAAAAAAACCTATATAACAAGATGTACTTAATTATTCCGTTTGTACTTCAGTTGAATCATAAGCAAGACAAAGAGAACCTTTTAATTTTTTAGGTAAATCTCTCACAATTACGATGGGCGTTGTTTTCAATTGTTTTCGGTGAAAAAGAGGATAAAAGAAGAAAAGAAACGGCAAATCTCAGGACTGCAAACAATGTGGGGGCTTGATTTGTTCTGGCGCCTCTTCGCGCGACGCTTCGAATTATGCCCGGAAGACTTTACTTTATCCGCCCCAGTATCAGTCGCAATGTCCGCCACCCTTTCTCTTCCTCCTGTACGAAAATGTACGCACGACACGAACGCGATTCGCGTGGCGTGAGACTGGCGTGAGACACGCGTGATTATTGCGGCCCCGAGCAAAAGTCTCCAACCAAGTGCATCAACGGTATCTATCTACGGCGCCACATCGGCGACCGCCTGCCATAACTCGAGGCGATTCTGACAGTAACTGCGACGACCACGTCAACCACGATGAGGACGTGGCAGTGTCGCCGTCAGGAACTGGCGCATTGTATAAGAACATGTCGCCTCTTTCTTCTTTACCCCTTAGACGAGAGCTTTGCGAAAAGCGCGAATGACAGCCGCGCGCGCATAAAAGCTGGCTCTAGGGAATATTAAAAACGTTCTATGGAACAAGGTAGATAGGTGGTGGCAGGGACGCCGATGGCATCCGTCTACCCTACGTGAGCGTGCCGTAACAAGCCCAACGGATGTATGTCATCACCTCGCTCGGAGATTCCTATGTATAAGAATATAAGAGCAAACGGAGTCTAAGCTATTTAGGTAAGGAGTGGAAACGCTGAATAATCGCTATTGCAAAATTGAATATTTTCACTTCTTTCTTTCCCCCACACACACACACACACACACACACACACACACACACACACACAGATACACACACGCACGCACACAGCTGACAGACGGACAGACAGACAGACACACACACGCACACGCACACACACACACACACACACAAGTGGCGGTCGTAGCTCAGAATGATGTGCGTTGTGTCTTAACGAGTCGAAGATCCGAGTTCAAATCCGATTAAGAACCGTCGGTTTTTATTCGATTGCCACTCTCTTGGAAAAGACAACGACAAAAAATACTGAGAATATAGCACAGAAAACAAGGGAAAACTACTGTGCTAAATTTTCCCATAAGCATCCACATTGTGGATCACAACACATCTGACAAGATGTTATGATACTAATAATAATACACACACGCACGCACGCACGCACGCACGCACACACATACATATATGTATATATATCCTTTACTCTTTTATATTTTTTTCTACACAAATACATTGTTTCTCATATAAATGCATTGTTTGGATAAATGCAGTTGCATGTATCTGTTAATTAGATAATTACGCACAATGTCATCTAATATTAATGAGATATTAATTCGTGGTACGACCCCGAAGCTCCAGTTTCTGCGTACGGCCAATCCTCGAGGGATCGACAAACGATCTTCGATAAAGCTACCCGTTATGGTCATGGAGTCACGACACATGTCGCGACGCGCTCGACCGGATACTCATTGTCGAACAATCGTGACGGCGAGAAAACGTCAGTTTAACTCGTTTAGCTTACCGGATTTCAAGTGCCATGTGATGTGATTGTTTTGATATTTTCAATCAATAAAACCTTTATGTATGCGTATCGTGTACATTTGAAACTTGCTCGAATAGAATCAATAATGAAGACATGTGCATCGTGCGTGCTAATTCTATTAGAGGTAAAAGAGGTAAAAAGGTTAGGTAATATTATTATAAATAATTAATAAAGAAGAATGTAAAATTTTTCACTCTAAATACACGCAACAGCTATCAAAAACAGAACAATAATTACAGCTTGTCTCTTTCATTTTTCGATATGTCATGAATACACTCGACATTCACGGTCGACGCTTTGTCGCGGTTTCGTGGGCACGATAGTGAAGATTTAACGGAATCCGTTGTACGTTTTCACGGGCCACAACCGCAACGAAGCTGAAAATTACATGTATCTGTAATATTTGTTACAACGACAATTGATTTCTAATACATTCCAAAATATTATGTTAAATCATCCTCGGTTAAAAATTTTCATATACATATATGCCTTAATTATGTACAAACATCGTGTAACTTTTTAAATTTTATACATACATATGTATACACATATATATAAAACGATGTAGATTCTTATATGACAAAAATATAATAATGTCATACATTAGAAATCTTCGAGACTGATATTACAAAAGATATGAATGCGTCCTTGACGCTCAGATCGGGAGAGCATCGGATTTTGAATTCCCTCACGACGCACTTATGCAGAGAAAGATCGAGATGAGAGTAAGCGAGCGAGACGTAGGCAAAGCAGCCGTAATAATGGACGAGAAAACGAGACGCGGATGGGTCGGCTCAGTGGTATGGACGAGACAGAGAGAGCGAGGAAGAAAGAGGGATATGCGCGGAGGCGAATAGAGACGAACGAGGAACGGCAGAGCAGGGCAAGGCAGGGCATGGCGAACGCAGGGCCCGAGGGCTCCCGCGCTCGGCAACGCTGAGGAGCGGCGAGCCGACAGGAAGCAGCAGCGACAAACCGGGCGAGCGAGCCGCGCCGCGCCGGAGCGGAATGAAGAGTAGTAGAGAGACCGGAGCGGAGCTGAGGAGAGTCGAGCAAGCCGTTGGTTGCGGAGGCGACGTGGCTCGGTCGTGTTTTATTTACTTAAGACCAGTAGCGAGCTCGGCGCAGGTAGAATTCCACAGCTGGAATCTTAATAAGGGTGGCCAGGGGTTCTCCCCCGGTCGCTTCATCCTTACCCAACTGCTCGTCTTCCTCGTTGGCGCTACGTTGTGTTGCTTTTCGTTGATTTTCAATCGAAATAAAGTATTAGTATTCAGAATTGATACTACAAATAAAAATGAGTACGAGTAAGTGGTAAACATATAATAATAGTAATTGTATTTTTGAAAGTTGATGCTGTCAAACATTCTAAAATTAATATTTTTAAGTCTAGAATCTAAAGATAAAAATAACTCCTACTATATATTAGAATATAATTTACTTTTTGTGAAATTAACAACATTAATTAGAAATGTTGTTTAAGAAAGATAGAACAGATACTTTTAACGAATAAAGTTCGCGCTTCGTTTAGGCGAATAAAGATCGAACGAAAGTCGAAGCTGTCACGGAACTAAAATTTAATCAAGAATCAAATTACTTTTATTTTTTACTAACGAGGCAATGCTTGGGCTATCTAGTAATAAATGGAAAAAAAAGGAAAGAGAGATATTTAATACCAAACATACGATAGAGTGTTCGTATAACGATTGTTTGTATAACGGTGCTTATAGACAAACGCGTATGTAATCTCAAAATTTATGTCCAACTGGTGGTAATTTTATATGCTACTCTGAAAGTTACATCCCCCCACCATTTCCATAAAATCTTGACGCTCGTTAGAGCATTCGTCATAAAATCGCGTTCGCTTGGATTCTGAGAAATTTCGTCTAATTATGCTTTCCTCTTTCCTTAATGCAAGAGTAGTGGCCGCTTGAGCGTTCATCCATAGACAATTACGAACGCACCCCCGGCAATAATTAGCTAAACCAACTAAGCTTGCTGGAAGTGCGTGAAATCGTGTTATCGCTGTTACATATCGATATTTTTATCGATATTAGATGTTCATATTTGTTATCTGAATAACGTATATAGATTAAGATACGCTTATTAAACACTTTAGACCTTCAAACTCTCAATATAATTACGTGTGTGTGTGTGTGTGTGTGTGGCTATACAAACAGAATAATAAATTAAGAAAACAACTAGCAAACGTAACATATAAAAAAACATTAAAAATAGTAAAATTTTATCGCATTTTACAAAATTCTAATTATTGTTGTCGAGACAGAAATAGAATCTAAAACTATCACGAAAAGACCAGGAAAGAGCGGTGTGAAATAGAGAGAAGAGGAAACATCGCTTGTGGCCGTACCGGTGAAATTATTGCGTCCGCCTAACTAATCCATACCACAACGTATGCAACCCCTCAACCCCTCTGCGTGCGTGGAGTGCGTGCTACAGTCGAGTGTACTATCGCGCACGGGCTCGTATATAACGGGTGACTTGCCGCATGCCGCAAAAATAGTATTATACATATTATTCGGGCGACTATAAAAAGAATTATTTCATTTGTTTTGCTTGTAAATACTCCAATTTGTCAATGAACAATGATAAATTGGAGTACAAATACAATTTCTTTACAGAACAATAATACGATCAACATATATTCACACGTTTGAAATTTTCATGAATTTATATATTATCATCATACAAAAATATCAAACGGATTTTAAAACATATCGGTTTAAAAAACATTAAAAATTAAAAATTAAAAATGTGCAACATTATATTTCTCGAAATAGAAAACAACCATCGAACGCAATCGCAGCGCGTTACATATACATACGGTGATACACATGAATCTCATATCGTGCACGTGCTGCGAGACTGTGTAATTTCGAGTTACTCTGTACACGGCGCGATGCATACGCGCGCCCAAGTGGCGGCGAGAACAGCGCACAGAGATGCACACACGCGTGCGCACGTGCATCATGGCACGCACGTGCTAAATTGCGGGGCGCGGTTGAGCGTTGCAGCACGAGAGAAGAGAACAACTACACTTCGTTCGCGAATTTTCCTGCCAGAAACGTGTCTCACATATATTCACGGCGAATAATGAATAAAAAGAGCGATACAAAATGACAAAACAAAAAATGCTCAAAGATGTGTTCTGCAATTACGTTAATGTCTCGGCTAAAGAACGAAGAATTTGACAATCGTATATTTACAACACGTGCATTTACCTCCATTTCACGTTTCATTTTTTGAAATAAGAATCGTTTATCGCCTTCGTAAAATCCATACTCCTGGTCTTTCTCGTTGCGTGACATTAAAATTGCCAGTTTTCGTCTCGTCCATGCGGAACGAACTATTATATAGCAGCATTTCTCTAACGATCGTTAATATACTCGTCATGAAAGTAATTGCAATTTCTACAGCACAAAAATTATCGTCAAAACTTTCAGAGTGGGAAGATCCTCTCTCTTCGACATATTATAAAATTACGTTAACAATGATAATTATCAAACGCTAATGTGTTTTTGCTAAATGTGACCTTATATGTGCTGATACTGACATTAATATTATCGAGCTAACTACCACTTCAGGACTAGTAATAGTAGCTAATTCAGTAATGATACGTCTCGACGCGAAAACGTCCTCTCGGCGCGTTTCGTTTCGTCGAGAACTCGACTCTGGTTCTGATTTAAACAGTTCATAAATCCTAGAACTATATACGGAAAAAATATCATCGCGATTTGACGCATATACATATCATCATTAATGATAAAAATCCAATGGTTATGTTTCAAACAGATTTATTGTCCTAGTAAAAAAAATTTTTCTTTCAAAACATCTCGGAAGCAGGAAGTCGACGACCGACACACGTCAGATGAGCGATTCGTGCGCATACACTCGTATGCGCAGGGGTTGGAACGATTACCCGATATATAGTTGTAACCCTCTCCGAAGTCTCTCTCTCTCTTTATCTCTAGCTCTCTTGTCGTTATATAAAACCTACTGTGACAGCGACGGGAATAGAAGAGGGTACGCGCAGGATCGGGGTTGTGAGAAGGGCAGGATCTCGCATAATGTCCGTGTAACACACCCTGCTCATCACGCGCCACTTGCTTCCCTCCTGTTTGAATCCCCCTTCCTCCCCCGTATCGAAACCGAAGCGACCCCAGAAAACCTACTGGCCCTGAACAGACCCTGCGGTAGAATAACGCATCTCTTCTCTCTCTCCCCATCTCGTTACGTCTTCCTCGCTCCACTCGCATTCCTGCCTCGCTCCGTCTCTCATTCCCGCTTGCTATTAGCTCGCCGACTCGCGAGTTATGTTTATATTATGATATTAATAGAGAGTAATACGTGGCCTCCATCACCACAGTAGCACCCGTCGCAGCAGGTTGTTTGTTGGTTCTAAGAGGTCGCCCAGGGCCGTATAAACGAGTATACCGAAAAGTACAACAGTTTCAGGCACATGCTTGATCGGACACGATGTGATCGCGAGACTTACTAATCGACACGTCTATACAAATTCCAAATTTATATTCCAAGGATTCAAATGTTTCTATTAAACATGATGGCTTTGAAAAGTACAATTTAAAAATTTACAATTAAAAATTTATTTTACCATTTTTATATTTTTATATTTTTTTTGCATTTATTCCCAAATATATTATAAATGTGTGTGTATGTAAAAAAAAAACTCTTGTAGAAAACAATATATGTGCCTTAATATATGTTGAAAAAAATTTTTTTTAAATACCCTCCCTAAAAAAATAATTGTTACATATAGGGTTGATTTTTGTAAAAAAGAATATATATATATATATATATATATCTTTTTTTTAAACACTAGAAAAAAGATTCATGTTCGAACGAACGTATCTTTATCATTTAGTTTCTGTAGAATCCAAAAGAAATCGTGACGCAGATGGGCATTAATTGTGCGTTTTGTAGCGCCATATATCAGAAAAAGAAAAAAGCGAAACCTATCTTTCGCTATAAATTATACGACTACAAGGAGAGATGTGGACCCGAGGAAAGTTGACCTGTTGGTCGATGCATCTCGGGGCCACAAGAGTACAGGCCTATCATTTTGCCGGTTCGGAACGCAAAATTTTTGGCTG
The DNA here is from genome assembly GCA_901521435.1 of Crematogaster levior. Classification (NCBI taxonomy): domain Eukaryota; kingdom Metazoa; phylum Arthropoda; class Insecta; order Hymenoptera; family Formicidae; genus Crematogaster; species Crematogaster levior. Next base: position 850,065 of record CABEGB010000593.1, on the reverse strand, counting down.
CGGAAGGACGACGAGGGGGAAAACACACGTTGAGAATTAGAGAGAGAGTATCGTTTAAGTGGTCGGCGAAAAAGGGGACTACCAGGAATTTGCTGTCCGACTAGCCTTCCTCTTTTCGACCCGGCCTATCTGGGTATCCAATTCGAAAAGGGCTACCCCCTCGGGACCCGCATCTCGTTACGCGAAACATCATGTAATTAGCACGTCGTTGCGATCCCGCTATATGTACATATATATGTATAGGGGCTCGTAAACGAATGATCCGCTAAGGATAGAGGTAGCCGTCCTCGATCCAGGATTTAATACGATCTATGAGTGCCAGTAGCGTGTGGCTTTACACAGTTTTCCCTTTTAAATCATTATTGATTGTGTAATATCACACATTAATTTTTATTTGAATAAAGTTATAGGTGCATTTAAATGATGAAAATGTCATTTTTAATTGTTAACTTCGTTGTGGCGACACGATTTATGATAAAAGTAATTATGAAATCGTGTTAACACAATCAGTACGCGAGATTTGACAATATGACAAATGAACAAAAAGTCTATACTAATCTTCTATCATCATTGCATAAGCGACCGCGTTGCCGCGCGGAATTAAGAATAGAAAAAAAAGAAACAAAATAATAACCGCGCGTGTATAACGCACAATGTATAACGCGAAATTTGACCGCTATTGTTTAAACGATATCGAATTACTGCCCCATCGCCGCCGCCGCGATGCGATCAACACAATGGAACTTTTCGTATTTCGTGGTTCGCACACACCTCTCCTCTGTCGGCCGCCGCCGCCGTTGCCGCGCCCCTCTCTCGCTCTCTTTGTGCCGCGTCAAATTCGATATCGAGTTATTTTTCAGCGTGATTACATTAATTGCCCCGGCGATACTGGCGCGCCTCTGATCACAGGCGCGATCGCTGTAATGTCGTTGGGCCGGTTATTCAGCCGAGAACGCGCGAGGTGTTTCTATTTTCAAAGATTAATGCGATTACGTTCCGTTGCAGTTTCGTCTAGCGGGCCCGTAACTATCGTTTCGCGCCTCTCGTTTCCTCTCTTTGGTCCCTCCCCTCCTCTCCTCCTTTTTAGCTCGTTATATTTCATTAACACCGCATCCTCGATCCGAGGAGATTCGATAAAAAAGCAGAACATCATCATATATAGACGATTAAATATTTCTATATTTTTAGAGATTTTCCCTTTTATATATGCGACATTTTTCATTTATATACCGATAACAACTCTTTATATTTGGTTTATATTTATGTCATTCTCAGCAATTAATATCGCGTTTATTAATATTAAATCCCATCAATAATGTAGCCAAGTCATGCTAATATAATAAATTAAGTTAATCTCATAGTTCAGATTAGCACTACCTTTGTAACTACTCATATCCAAGCTTGGAGACATGGAGATGTCACTGATATCGCAATGTTATTGTAGATTTGATAGATATTTGATACTAATTAAGGACATAATGAGATAGGCATTCTCCCTCTGTCAATTTGAGAAATTACAATAAAGGGAAAAATTACAAGACATGACATGAGTTTGGCATTTGTAATTTTAACTATAGCACGAAGAAAGTGCAACAGGCTGCCGATTCACCTCTCCTCGGCAATTGCGCCACACAAACTTCTTCACACGTATGTCTCTAGATAAGTAATGATGTGATTTCAATATCCTTTCAGCAACAAAACATCTGAATATCCGATTTTCGGTAGAAATTAATGCGTGTGTTCGTGATAGAAAATTAGAAACCCCATGCCTATCTGCTACGTGATTTCCACGTAATAAAACGCAATGCTCGTCTCCATCCCAAGATTTCCATGATGGATGCACACGACTCGTTAGATCAATCGTTCCGCCACCCATTTGCCGCTTGCTCTTTCCTTTTACTTTCTCACTCACCGAGTATAATATTTATATCGGTAACGCTCTTTCCACCCGCCGCGAAATACAGGCAGTTCTATCGCCATTGCCACCGCCACCGTTACCATCACCATCGGCCATCATCATCCGCTCAACCTATCTCGGTGACGATGGGCTGGTTTTCCGAGCGGAGCGGTGTTGATGCTAAGCTAAGCGAAGGTTCGCTCTTTGATCTTTTGCTTCCTATATATAAATACGAGAGTGCGAGTGGGAAGAAACGTGCCTGCGTACGTGAGTGCATGTTAGGACGACGAGGAGCGAGGACGTTGTAGAACGATGCGTCGGTGAAGCGGAGTAGAAGCGGAAAGAGAGAAAGAGCACGCCTGAAAGAGATGGCCTTCGTTCCGTCGTATCTTTTGCGTGGGGTCTTTATACGTCCGACTGTATTCCCCCACATCCATTATCTGCATACGTTACTCAGGAACATATCATGCGAACGTGCTCCTGGCAGCCACCTCCCAATGTCGCTCTCCTCTTTCTTCCTCTTTCTATCTTTCTTTATCTTTAGGATCGGCCGACCGGTTGATCGTCGTCATAACCATCGCCCAACGTGGAAACGTCATGCGCGTGCAGATACTGCTGCTGTTACTGTACGTTGATATCACCAGCAGACCCATAGAGAAATGATAAATCGTTCGAAGAAGAGATGTACCTTCTAAGGGAATCTGGTCTATGCGCCGTGCGCGCGAACTCGCTTCTCATCACGCTAAAAGCGCAGCGATGTTTTGTTACTCACTGTCGGAGATTGCGCGGAATGTCGAATCACGAAATACGTTTTCAAATAAAGGGAAAAAAGAGAAAGGAAAAGATATGATTTTAGCAAACAATCTCACTGTTATTTATATTTTTATTCTATTGATAAAGTCAGTAAACTACCATTACTGAGAATTTCAGAATGTAAAAAACGCAGTGCGAGTGGTTACTAAACCAAAATTATTATCAAAAGCTGTGAACAATGTGACTTAAAACCACGAGAACAGAGTAATATAGCATTCTGTTATTTGGCGCGCACTGTTAATAAAGAGAAAAATAATAACGCAATAATGAAACGGCGTGGCACCGGTGTTTTATGGCACATGCGTTCACGTGTGCGCGTTCATATTTACGGCATGCAGTACGATGTGGTTTAAGTTACAAATTTACTACCATGAAGTTAAGAATAATTTTCAATCCAATGGAAGTCTGTTTAAAAACATCTTGGCACCTTTCCTTCCTTTTTTAAAATTTATCCGAAAAAAAAATTTTATTACAGAAAAAATTATTTAAAAAATGCCGACTATGTGTATTTAGACGAGAAAAACAATGAAAAATTGCGATTGAATGTAAAAAATAGATATGCAGTGACTGGAATTGCGGAAGACAGTCTCTTGCAGAAACAAATGAAGACAGATATAAAAGGAAAAAAAATCACTTTACTGTTTTCGGATGTAATCACAAATTTGTGTTGATATTCTCTGCGTTATTTTGAATTCGAGAGAATTTCAGTATAAGAACTCTTCCTTGCGTAATTTGAGATAAGAAACATCAAAAAGATGCTAACATGATGATAAACTTTCGTACGCAACAATCAAAATTTATCGAACATATGTATGTGCATGAATTCGAGGAAAATGGATTATTAAAACACATTGTTTTTCCGTCAGCTGCGTAATTTGTATCTCATACGTCAAATATTTAACTAAAAAAACGTACATTTATTTATATAAATTTAATACTGTAGCATTAGAAGAAAAGGAGGAACAGAGAAGGGGAGGGAGGGAGAGCAGCAGTGTGTGTCACAAAAATGTATCGGAAATTTAAATTAAAAATTTCGAGTGTCGCTACACCAAATGAGATTTTCGCACCAATAAGTATATTACCTCACAATCAAGTCCCACCACAATTATTCATCCAATCGGATAATCTTCACACAAAATAAGATCGAGGGAGAGAATAAAGAAACAAATAAAAAAAAGAAGAAGAGATAAAGCGAGATAAGAAGATCCGACTATGCCGCTTGTCCGGGTTTAGCCCTGTGGCGCCGATTAGGCCGCAATTAGGTCGACATTGTTATGTTAATGGCGGCTGGCTAGGGGGGATAATATTAGGGTGAGCCGTAGGGAATGATGTTATAATATTTCAACACCAGTACCCCGGGGTCGACGGCGCTCAATTGATAAATCATTTCGTAAGTGGCGGGGTGCAATATTATATTCATATTCGACAGAGGAGGAAGGGGACTAGTCGCTTGGCGGAACGAATCGGTCGGACACCCCGATTCTATTTATCGGGGTGCCCGTTCACGGATCATAGATCGTGGATCGTCGCGGATAATCGCAATGTGTAACTGCCGACGAATGGGCCAACATTGACACACAACGATTTCCGCCCTAACTCCGGCGTGACTATTCTCTCTCTCTCTCTCTTTCTCTTTGACCCGGTCGAGATCAAGTGGAAGTCAATGATTTAGGGTGCGAACATCGCCAATCCGTAATTCGTGATAGCCCTGTGTAAACACGAAAAGCGGAAGTTGTCTACAAGGGGTCTCTTTTCCGTATCATTTTATCTGCGTATCCATCTTTTGACAAATAAGGGAAGATAGTCGAAACAACAGGATCGATCAATCTCTTTCGATACGTGTAGATTAGAATATATATATTTTACTATATATTAAAATTTTTATTTTTATAAACAAGAGAATTTAGCATTTTAATTAAAAATTACAATACAAATTATTGCCTAAATTATTATTAATGAAACACCCCGTTATAATGATAATTAAAAAAGATTGAAGATTTCGTTAAATTCTTTAATTCTTGTTTTGCAATGTAGCTGCTTTGTATCCATCAACGTGCCGGTTATCGTCAAGAACAAGCTTCGTATGATATCTAGAGAAGCATACTCTACATGACGTATAACAGGTGTAACAATCCATTTGAGGCCGGCGCACGTGACTATTTGCTCCGCACTGTTTCGGCGTTAAACGAGACACAGGTATGGTAGCTGCGTGACGATTCACCCCCGCGCGCGTGCAATAGTGGTTTATATTGCGGCTAGAACATAAGCGGGAGGTGGGAGAGAGCGCGATAGACAACCGCATGCAATTGATGGGGTGCAAATGGGGTCGACCACGTCCGACAAGCCTCTCTCCTTTATAACGGCTATATTACGCGGACGTTATATTTATTTAATACATGGGGTGGGTCCGTGCGGTGCGTAGCCGAGTATTATATGAGTTATTATTTCTGCTTGTGGCTTAGGAAAGCGCCCCCTCCCATTAGTCGTCGACGAATCGCAGTCCTATTGTGCTCGTTTAAACGACTATTGGGGTGAACATGATACTTCTCACAGTCGGTTGGACACGAGGGAAGAATGATTTAGTCAGATTAGGACGGACAGTCCCCGCTAATGCTCATGGTACCACGTGAAAATCCGTGCAGACGATGAATGAGCGGAAACGATGAATGCGGGTGGGAATCATGCGTGTAAAGGATTGAATAAGTAAAATGATGGGGTAAACTTATACGAGTAGTAGGAAGTCTCAAATGAAAAATAAACAAATATAAAATATATGTATAAAGATATCTCATATACGTATTTTCGATAAACTCCAAAATTTGATGGAAATTTTATTTTTTATCTTACAAAAATGATATTCGATTATAAAATGGCACCAACTATAACTAACAATAAGTAGCTAAAATACACTGCAGAGTGGGTAGAAATAATCGTACTGCAGTAGAGATTACGGACTTAGAGGCTCTTACACGCAAGCCGATGGAGAAAACCGCGTTCGGCACTCGACCACCCACATAGTCGATTTAGGCGATGCCGATTGATTTTGTAGGGTCGAACGCGATACTTCTCACAGCCCACGAGAATCGCCAGATTAGACTAATGCACCCTTCCTCCCCGGGAGTGCATGTTTCACCAGTTCTAGTGGCTCTCTCGTTCTATTATGATCCGACGAACCAATACCGGGGCTAAGTAAGAGTCCATCGACTCCTGGACAAAGTAATGCTCCCAACCGCATTATTATCGAGCAACTTCGCGTGATTATACTCTCAATACAACAGGGGTGAATGGAAGAGTAGGTGGAAGAGGAGAGAGAAAGCCTCTACATTTTTCTATCTTATCTGACAAATCAGTGACATTCTAAATCCTTTTAACATCACTAAAGCAAAATAATTAGTTTGTAATTTTTTTCAAATTTTCAGTATTTTCTAAAATTTTCCGTAATTTTTGTAAATGATTAAATCGATTATTTTAGTAAGAAGTAAATTTAAAACGCCAATTATTTTATTTTTCGCTCTTATCTCTTTTTAGATAAAGATATTATAATTAAATATAGCAGAATTAGATAGATAGTATAATAGTAAATTAGATGTTAATTCTCGATAGTTGGAATGTTAAAAACAAAACAAAGAATCTATATTTCTCCATTGATATATTTGAGATTTTGATCGGAATCTGTACTGTACCTGGAAAGATTTTAGAAAATTTCGATGTGGATCGTCAAGATCAGCACTGCTATAAAGATGACTGGACTTACCTATAACAGAAAACGAGAAAAAGCGAAAATTACTCATGGAAATCAGATAACTGCAAGAATGATGGAATGTTGTTCATGGATAATAGCACCGTGAATTCGTTCGCTAATGGAAAGTGCGTGTATCTTCTTCGCGAACTTGTGCTCGTTACCTTTAGACTACTAGATAAATGAAGTTGAAGCATGCAGCAGCATTACACACACCACGCGCATGCACGCACACACACACACACACACACAGAAAAAATAAAGATACTTTATTTTGTATATCATATGTACGAAATACGTTTTACAACTTTTTTTATTTTAGGATTGCATGTGCGAAAAGAAATTATATTTTTTAAAAATTGACCAGATTAAAAACTACCAGATTAGCCGCAGAATTTGTAGATGAGATTCACACAATTATTTATTCATGTTATATATATAACCTACCAAATAAACTAATTAGAAGCGAACGAGACGTGTCATATTTTATTGCGGTCATTACGGGGAAGAGGGAGGAGGAAGGTACCAGTTATTCCTCCTCCCATTCTTTCCACTTTCAAGAAATTAACATTGAGGTGTCTCTTCCAAATGTGAGACACAATGTAACGAGAGAGATGCAGGAATTCATTACACGATATATACATAATAAAATGCGCCAAAACGCCTCGATAAAAGCCAACGTAGGATAGTGTGAGGATCGGCACGTTGGGGATTTTTACAACGAGGTGATTCGCTACCATAGGAATCCATTTATTGGTGCTCGAAAAATTACACGATCAACTATTAAACCTGATGTAACGGGACATGTTATATCGACCGATGCTAATTAACGCCGCAAAATTGATTTCACCGTGATTCGAGCATGAGAGAAGCCAGAGGAGACGAGAATAACATTCGCGTTCGCATCTGCCAACGTTACAGATAAAAATTCATTGACATTTCGGTGAAGCGACGAACGAACACACGTGCGCCAAATGGTGTCGCTGATCGAATCGTTAATCAGCGTCGACGTCCTTTCGCGGAAACGCGCGGCCGGCGTAACGATTTAACGCGATTGCCGTTCGTTACATCGCGCGTAGCTGCCGACAAAAAATCACGCATGCAGCTAGCGCGAAAGAGCGCGAGTACCTTTCCGCCTTGTCTCATTTTATACAGGGCGGCAATTATGCTTAGGTGCGTATCCCTTAATTTATCAGTAGGAATTGATCCACACAGGAAGTTTAATTTCCGGTTGATTTTTGTTTAAATGAGAAAGGTGAGTGAATTAATTCATTTGATGAATAAGATTTCCACAACTAAGCGAAAATTGCTCTATATTACGGCGGCGTATCCAAGATATTAATGTAGCGCGATCCTCTTATTATACCAATAACCACTGTCATTTCTCGATGCAAACGATTTAAGAACATTAGTTGTCTTGCTCCACACACACACTCCACACACACACGCGCGCGCGCGCGCACAATTAGAAAATCAACTGTTTCGTTGTAATTTTATCGAACAACATCGTGGTCTGTTATACAACTACGCAAATCGAAAATCCGTTAACACGCTAATATTCGATGAAAACTGAGTTATCGTTACAAAGGAGACACTTGAGCGTCCAATAAGTATGTCGTAGCCAGTGCTTTCTGCGCCCGTTTGTGGCCGATATATATAGGACGCAACATGAACTAACGCAATAACGACAGCGAAAGCGACTAAAGCGCGACAGAAGCTCCATAATTACGGAGCACGGCAATCAAATTGGGAACACGCGTAAAGAGAAATGCGCGAAAGCGAGAGACGGGGAAGATAATTGCTCTCGTGGCAGAGCGTCGACCGGTGCAACGGTTGATAAGGGTAATGTGGAACCGCTTATCATGGATTTCTCTCGTTTAAAGGTGTTTGATAAAGGAGAGAATGAGACGTGGAGAGAAAAACCACGGTAGCCGGAGAAAAAGAAAGAGAGAGTGAGAGAGATGAGAAAGGTGCCCAGAATCTAGGTGGGACGACGCGAATGTATATTGTTCATAAATTAAGTATATAAAACCGTCGCGGCGTCGGCCTCTTTGATGCCAGATAGGCGGCAAACGCGTTTTCTCTATTTACAAGGCATGCCTGCCAGCTCACGATGATGGAGGGAGAGAGAAAGAGAAAAACAGAATGAGCGGTCGTGCTGTGTCGAGAGGTGAGGGCACGCGATAAGGTGTACTGATTAAGCATTAAGAATTAACACAGACCTGCGGATAGATTTCTCTTCTCGCTCTACGGCATCGCCTTGAGTGTTAAGCTCAATTCAGATTGGGACTCACGCATGTAGTTTGTTTACTTGGCGTGATACTGATAAAGACAATTAAATAGATGTCCCGAGTATCGAATATTAATATCTTCGATTCATTTTATTCCGAATATGAGTGTGTAAACTGTTGATACACAACAGCTTGCTGGAAAACATGCAAGAAATTTTCTTGATACAGTTGGCTCTAAGACACGTAAGTTGCATTGTCGTTGTTTCTTCGCTGAAAGATTTATGCGTCTTGCATATATAATATTTGCGTTCACGCAGCATACCCAATATGGTAGCGACAGTGTGGCGGCAGCGGCCTCCATATGTCGGATAGCGTGGCGTTATCACTTATCGTTCTAAAATTTAAAGCGTATATCTTTTCTTATGTCTGGGTAACCGATACGTCTAAAATCGCGTGGGTGGTGGCAAACCACGTAAACGATACGAATATAAACGAACGATATATACGAACGATAATAACGCGTTCCACGGTATGTCCGACGCTTATGTCAGATCCGTAACCGATAAGCACGTGCGCTTCTCGAACGAGCTCACGTGCTGCATCTAGGAATGTACGGTATATGCGAGAGATGCAGCAAGAATTTTGCTAGAAGACAAGTTAGGAAATATCGTGAGAATTCATAGAATTCAGATATGTGTTAATAAGTAAATATTTGTTAAATATTCAAGCAAGATTAATAAACTAAAATTGAAGTTATTCTTAACAATGATTCTCGCAGTTGCGACTTGAGAAATATCACGTGACGTCCTATATAAATATTTTGCAATGATATTTGATCCTGCAACATGTCAATTTCGCAAAGTGACATCAGAACGAGTCCTTAAAACTATCGCCGATCCTCATTCGAGATATGCTCGGCATCAATAGACCAGGCAATTTTTTTACGTTACGTTAGCATCCGTCCTCTCGATACAATGCGTCGCGAAAAGGACACGTCTATATAATATCGAAAAAAGGGCAATTTTTAGCTCGACGATCTGCTGCCAATTATCGACGAAGACTACGATGGCGATGGCGATGGCGATGGCGGCAGCGACGGCGGCCACGTGGAATCTTGATCGTTAGGGCTGTTAACGAGTTCGTGCTGGCACGTGACACGAGTAGCCTCGTGGTCTCGAGATCTCTCCGCCACGGTGCCACGCGACGACGATGATGCTCTTCGCTTCGGGAGAAGAGCGACATCGCGTTCCCAAAGTGAGAACCACTGGCTGGCACGTCCGGTGGGGACCGGCTCCCTCGGCATAGGGACGAAAGAGACGATGGTGGAGGCGGAGGAAGGAGAAGAAGGCAAGAGAGACTGAGAGAAGGACGGAAGGTTGGGGAAGGGTAGCGGGGGAGGAACGACGCAGGACTGTGTTTGGGTTTCTACGAACCCGTTGCTTATTTAAACGAGTTATATGAAAATCCGGTGTGCCATCATTTCTTTTTATGGATTGACTCGCCAAGAATAAAATGCCCGACAGTTGGATAATCGTACGGCAATCATTTCTTACTCTATCGTGACGATACGGAAATCTTGTAGATGGAGATTGATAAGTCGATATAATTCGAATTTGATTTTTGATACTGTAGATAAAAAAATACGTCGTGTATCGTAATTGTAAATAAACATAAAAAGCCTTTCTGATAATCTATTCTATTCTTTCGATATAATATCAGCGTCATGACTCATTGAAATTAAATGTTATCAATTTTAAATTTAATAAATAAACTTAATAAAGAGGATTGATAGAATCAAGCATTTTTGTCATACATCGAGTCTACAATTCAATCCGTACGAGAATGCAATGAAAGTGACTGATGTCGTGAAGTGAAGTTTTTTCATTCTCTACTTCAATTCTTATCCTCTCTCGGAGTATAATGAATGTACGTCCTATTCCGAGGGACAAAAATCTCCGGGAGCGGCTCTCATAAATGGATACGCGAATCTCGTGAAATAATTCAGCGAGACTAACGCGACTCCTCATTAATCTTCTCTCGCGAGATCCATTCCCCTCGCGTCGAATCGGCCAGCACGATATACGGGTCGCACACGCACTTGGTCGTCCCTGAACGAAGCGTAGCGTGCTTAGGGCAGCCGGAGATGCGAAGCGCGCATCGCCGATCGAGAATCGAGGAGACGAGGTGGTACCAGACAAAGAGAGAAAGCCACAGTAGAAAGAGGGATAGCGTATAGTAGTAGACAAGGCTGATAGATCATGTCGTGAGGGCTTGTGGAGGGCGTCCGAGCAACCGCGTCGGTAACGAGGAACGGCAGCAACGTCGGCGGCAACAGAGGCGACACCCACTATACTCACACAGTCGTGTATGCATATACGACGCATACATACATGTGTGCAGATGCACAATTCCCCTCTCTTTTCTTCCGCTCCTTTCTCGGCCATTATCCTCCTCTCGCTTTCTCTTGGTCCTGACCATCCTCCTCGAGCGGTCTTTCTAACCATATTTCTCTGTACGTTATTCTCCTCTCCGGCGCCATCTCTCCTTTTCTCCCATTCCTTTCCTTTTCTCTCCTCTCCTCTCCACTCCACTCCACTCCACTCCTTTCCTTTCCTCTTCTTTCCTCTTCTCCGTCAACCTCCACGTCTCCCTATCTCTCGTACTCCTCTCTCGGTTACAATGTTGCCGCGTCTGGTATACGCGGCATCATCGCTGGCTGCGTTCGTTCTCTGAGGCTTTGCACGGCAGGCGCAGGGACGTATTATGCGGACGTGTGCAACCCGTTATGCGCTTCGTGGATCCGTCCACCGCCACTTCTCTTTCTCTCTCTCTTCCCCCCCGATTCGCGGCGCGAGCCTAATTCAATTCGCTCAGTCAAGCGGATAGATGCACCTCTTCCTCTCTCTTTCGAAGTCGCCGATCACTTCGCGTAAAATCCGATTGCAATGGACGTTAGACGATGCTCGTGCACGGAAATCGCGTCATTCGATTTTCGTCAACGTGCGTCCTGCTTTAAGGGAACAAATACAAGATGAGGCGATGAAAATATTGTCACTAATGTAATGCTAGTATGTTAAATGCATCACGTTGCACGTACTGAAACAAGAAGTGCTTGTAGTGCATTGATTAATTGTCAAATAGTTGCATTATCTTAAACAATCGTGGTTGTATGTACAAGTGGAGTGTGCAGCACTTCTCGTGATAGTTTATTAAAATATAAACCCATGTTATTCGGCTCGACAAATAAATCCATTTATTATACGAGCTCGTCTAGTCGGTAAAGCAAAACACATCGATTCATCATATGTGAATCCATTGTACACTATTTTTAATCATCGATATTAGACGTGTATCATATCATATTTATTTTATATCTCTAGGGATAGATCGTTCTGCATCGGAATGTATAAAATCGACCTAACGAGAACGTAATGCGCGGTTCTTTGCATGGCGACGCGCCAGATCAGATTCTCGTTGGATTCAAGTGGGTCGTGCTAGAGCTTCATCGGCGCTGCGGTGCTTCCCGTAATCGCGAGACGCCTCGCTGTGCCGCGCCGCCGAAAGAGAAGCGAGCAGCCGACGAGACGAAACGAAGGGGAAGTGAGATGAGGTAAGGTGAGGTGAGGTGAGATGAGGTGGTGAGGAGGTGAGGTGAGGTGAAGCGAGACGAGGCGTGGGCGCGCAAAATTGGGAGAACCACGACGTGCGGCGCAACGCGCTTCGTCCTGCGCGGAGAGACGGACGCAGAAAAGGCGGTCCGCGTGCGCGAGCCTCGTGTCGATGCAGCTTCCATGGCGAACCGTCTGTTGATGGATCAGGTGACCAGACAACCTTATTTTACATTAGCATCTACTTTTTAAAATTTTACTACAAATAATCTACGTTTCGAAAATGATTTATGTTAAAAATTAAAAATTTTAAAAGTATATGGCGTCTACAATATAATTTTTACAAGGACAAATGTCAGAGTCAATATAGAAAGAATCCGAAAGAAAACGCGATAACTTATCCTCGTGCAATGATGTAAGAAATCATACCTTTCCTCTTATTATACACGTGTCCGAATATGTATTTCTAGCTAACCACGAAAATTTATGTCCAGGGCACAATGTGACACGAACGAGTAAGCGAGTGCTTTTCCACGCTGCTAGATGGACGAGTGTCTACTACACGCCGCCGTCATTAGATAAGGAACCGAGTGATTGCGATACGCTTTACTAAGCGCGTGCACACGGCAATTGCTGCACGGCGCAGTTGCCGCGGCAACGAAAGCAGTTTCGCTTCCTTTTTCTCCTCCTCCTTCCTCTCCTCTTTTTCTTCCTCCTCTTCATCTTCCGTCTCCCAACGCGGTGTTGTTGTTACCACTTATCACAAAAACTGATCCAACTCGCGGCTTGCAGCCACGCGAGTCGCCTTGCAGAATATACTATGAGGCGGCCGCCCTTTAAGGAACACGCGAATACTCGAACGAGAGAAACTCGAACTTCGTTACAAGTATCTTAAATATATTATGTAAGTCGAATAAATACTTTTGCTTCAGATATGTATGTCCGCATCATTTGAAGGATGAATTGTGTAATATAACAGTATAATTGTTTTGAATTTGAATGACAACTTATTTATGACTGATCCTCATCCTTATTTTTTTAATGACATAGTTGTTAGTAATCAAACAAGCGTAACTAATTCTCATCTAATGTTGAGCAGATGGAAGTTGAGTTTAAAAAGGCGTCAGCCCAAGGTACCAGAGACATCGTGTTCATTTTAGCGACCGGTGGGCTTGGGAAACGAACGGGGGTCCGATTACGATCACGGATTCGGGGAAAGAGCGTCGTGAAACTGGCTCGGTACGGATCCGAGCGCAACCCGTGTGTGTGGACGCAGGAAATACAATATTTATGTTGATGCTGCGCGCGTCGGGCTCGGTATTTAAGTTGTGTAAATCCAATATAAACGCCAAACCTGTAATAAATAACTTCTCGGCTAGCCGAGGGGATATATAGGGAATACTCGGGGATGAAGAAGAGGCGAGAGGAAGAAAAGACGCGCCGAAGTGTGAGGAGGAAGGATTCTGCAATGAGAAAAAAAAGAGAGTGAAAGAAAGAAAAAGAGAGATATTGAGGCGATGGGAAGAGGTTATATTATACCTGCCTTGAGGCCTTCAGCCTTCGCCTTCGAGAACAAGATGAGAAAGTACGGACCTTGCTTGGTCCTCCCTCTTCCATACGTTCCGTGGACAAGGACAGTGGCGAGCACGGAGAGGAGAAGTAGGAGGAACGCGTCGAGGTATCCTCCGAAAAGGGGCGGAGGAGTTTTGACCCTACGCTAACGGGACCCCTCCTCGCTTCTTTCTCGCTCGTAACGCGAATCCCTCGACCCTCGGACCAAATAATAGTCTTCGGAGTCGACTCGGTGCCCACATGGAAACAAGGAGACATCTACGTTCGCCTTGAGAGTGAGTGAGTGAATGAATGAGAAAGAGGAGAGAGGGAGGAAGGGGGGAGAGAGAGAGAGGAGACTACTGGGAGAAACTCTTCATCACCCTCTCTTCTTTTCGCCAGCTTCTTAGCTTCTCCTCACTCCCTTTCTTTTTAGTCATCTCAATTTCCGTGTTACGCAACGAGAAATCATAAAGCAGGTGCCTAGATAAGGTCAGCGACGAACAAGGGGGTCTCGCGAAATCGATGTAGTTCAGCGAAATAAACATTCACAACTAATACGAGAAACTATATCAAGGTTTTTTCTTAAAAAAAAAAAAAAAAAAAATGGATTAATTAAGCTATATAAAATACAATATCTACGATTGTTATGGGGAAATCTAAGAGATTTGCATATATATATATATATATTTTTTTTTTTTCACATGTATGTATAAAACACAATATAAATAATTAATAAAAGTGCATATTGTATTACACATTTCGTGTAAGATTGCAAGTCGTATACGCGTCACGAAGTTTGTAATAATCAAATTAATTATTATCCTCATCTAAACAGATATAATTATCTATGACGGACAATTTTATCCTAAAAAAACAAATTCGCATTCGGCAGAATTGTTAGAGAAAATAGTGCTACGGTTCCTTTTCGACATGCTAATTGCGACCCGAATAGACATTAGTCGAAGTCGAGCACGGAGAGCGAAAGATTGCGAGAAATCACATGAAAGTGTATGCATTCGGTATACCCGATGACAACAAACTGTTGCGTATCCCGAGATCACCTACAGAGTGACTATACGTTCGCGAAGCGCATGATGGTCGCCGCTCCTAACAAACGAACAGAAGCCGAAGCTACAATAATACGCCCACGACCGTTTTCTCGACCAGCCGCAGCGGCCAAGCATTTCAAGGCGTCGTGCTTGCGAATAGTCGGCATTCAAGTTGCACCGTCCTCTCGCGCGCGCACGTTCGCACGGCGAAACTCGATTTTCGCATTGTTTGATGTCGCCCTTCGGCAGGCGGCACGATAATGGAAATACGTGTAATTGCACTGTTTATACTTGTAACTCAATTTCGCGTTGTGCATTCTATAACGGTAGATAAGACGCACTCGAAAGATCATAGATTAATCTACCTAATGTTAGATGTAGCTCTCTCTGATTGTGAGTGAACGAAGTGGAGATAGCGACAGAAATGTGTAAGAAATTGAACAATCGCGAGGAGATTAAAATGAATAGACACAAAAGAGACAAATTGATGCAATATATATTTGATGCAAATAATTATAATATTTAACCCTAATCCCTCCAACCAGGGTATTTCATGTCCAGTGCGTTTTTCACTATGTTAATAGCTTTGAAAAATTTCACAAAAATGTTTAGAATCTCTTTATAACTTCGCCCAAAAATCAAAGAAAATTTGTAAGTCTTTATTTGTTTAAATATTTTTTATAACAATTATTTGTTGAAAAACGCACATTACAACTAACGACTATTAGAAATGGGGGACTTGAATGACCCTGGTTGGAGGGATTAGGGTTAATAAATACGTTATCCATGCAGATTTGTGGAAAGATACAAGCTATTTCAGTTAGTCCACTTCGAATTGAAAAACAATCTACAGTACAGCATATAGGACATGTAAAAGTGCGACTGCGTAATCGATGGTCTCACCATCGCAAGACTAATAAAAAAAAGTCGCAACTCTGAGCATATGAGAGCGATTCTTTTGGACGAATGGTCAGTTGCAGAGAAGAGTAACAATGTTGCGACCGCTGACTATCGAAGGCGTTTCGAAGTGTTTGTGTTCGCTTTGCAGCACTGATATACCAGGTCCTAGTATATACAGAGACTACCCGTCGGTAATTACCCGTCGTAAATCGTGCCGTTCACCGAGGTCACTCCCTCGAGTAACAAGGCGGCCAACTTTGAACACAACACAGAAGGAACTAAACTTGGCTACCTTTAGGTGACCGTGACTCTGTCGGTAGAATCTACGTGAGAGAAGAAGTGAATCAGCGGCGAACCGCGAATACCAGAAAGCTCTACAGCCGTAGTACTAAACAATAACGCGTTAAATCTTAATTTTAATAACCGTATTGCTGTTGCTGGCCGAATTTCGATGATGATTGTCAACCACTATTAGCTAGGTTATTTTTATTGAGACCGCTGTATCGGGACACGAAAAATATATCGAGAAAAGAAGCTGGATATATAAACGCGTTTTAACCGTGGCATTTCGGCGTCGCGCAATTACGGCCTGTTAATGGCACAGCGTTATGGCGTCACACGATTTCGCAGCATGTATAGCCGGTTATAACGAAAAGTGCGAAGGCACCAAAGTTACAAGAGGATAAAAGGATGCATGCTTCAAGCTTTTACGGATGAACACCAGTGAAGTGCGAAAAGAGATAGGAATACGATGGGTGGACAGAGGGATAAGGGAAAAAGAGCAGGAAGAGGAAAAGGAAGAGAAGGAGGAGGAGGAGGAGGAGGAGGAGGAGGAGGAGACAGAGAAGAGCTCTGAGGGAACATACGCATTATCTAAATGCGCGACACTCTGTGCGCTCTATGCAACTGCCTCGACTCTATGCACCAAGCTACCGTGCTCCCTCTCTTGTTCTTTCTCTATGTCTCTCTTATAGTTATCTCCACTGTTCCCTTTCTTTCTCTCTCTTTCCCAATATCTCCTTTTTCCTTCTCCGTCTTTTGTTCATTAAGTGTCGCGTATCCCGAGTGCTGTTCAACGATTGTCAAGTGGGCAATCTTCGACTCCTCGGTATTCGGCCTCGACGAAGCGGCAGCGGTAGGGGCGGGGCGACGACTAGATCCTTCTAGAGAGGAACATTTTTAAACGAAAGGGATAAAGCATTTCACGCGAAGGATGTATTACATATCAGATGGTATTTCGTAAGTCGTGCGAAAAAATCACGGTTATAAAACTTACAATTGTTAGTATAATCAATCTTTCGAACTTAAATCAGTTCAGCTTAATGTCTCGTACAGTGACTTAACTAAATTTATTTCATCATGTTGTAACAACTCAGTTGGTTGTTTATATGAACACCTAATTCTGTGGTTAATTAACTTTTAATTTTAATTAACTTGACGGTTTAACATGCGCAACCGACGAGCCAGATTTTTTAAAGGCACCCCACCTGTCGCTCTACACCTGTCTGTGTTCGTGCCACTAAAGCTTCAAAGCTAATAATCCTTCAGATTTTAGTCAATATTTTGTTAAAATTATTTTCATAGGAAAAGACTACTCGATGGTAGTTCGCGAATTGAGTGGGTATACATAATTAGTCAATCTATTATGACGTGCAGCAATTCGTTGTCGATTTGCATCGTGGCAGATCATCATCGATATTTGTTAGTAAATCATTCACCATAAATAATGTGAGAATATAATATATGATAGAAGGTGACGGAAAATTTACAATGGAAGGAAATAAGCGAGAGTGGTCAATGGACTTTTTAGTGGAACCTTAGTTGGACTCTACTCGATGACCGAATGGCAGTTTGAAGAACATCCATTATCAAAAAATACTTACAATTAGTACATTAAAACTTATTACGATATTTCTCTTTCGTTGGGATCATAGAACTGCAGCGATATTGAATCGGAAAAGAGAAATAAATATTTAAATTGCTCAACAAGAAATTATCTAACAAGGTAGAAAATAATTCATCCAATAACTCGGATTATGAATCGATATTAATGACATTTATACCATAGAATGGACATTGTTAAATATGCATTCGTGCGTTCTATTGGTATATGCGATGCTTCTTGCCTTTTAATTTTCCGACGAGATAGTCGAGACACTGATTGCCCCTTTTGGTCGGGCCATAATTAATGTAGAAATATTCGATGCTTTCAGTGGCAGATCAACGACGGCGCAGGAGGTGTCGAAATCGACGAAGGTGCGATATACGACATTGCAGCTGCGAGCTGCAACTGGTCAAGAGACTGGCCCGCGAGGCAGAATATCATCGGCGAATTCGACGAACGATCGCTCGTAAATTACTATACCGACGGCCTCATGGTACACGCGCGCGCGCGCGAGCACATACGGTTCGTACCGAAAAACGCAAACTACGAATTCCTGAGGTGCATCAGCAACGTAGTCGGAGTCCCGGTCGTTTTTTCTTTTTTCTCTTTTCTTTCCTCTTCTTTTCCTCATTTTTTTTTCTCTCTTGAACGGAGGAGGCTCGTTGCCGAGCGAAGAAAGTCGGAACATCACCGCGGCCTACGGCATCGGAATTCCGAGACTATGGGTGGGAATTCATAAAATTTTCGTTCGACGTTTAACGACGACGCGAGCACATCGAGCTGTTTTCCGTGCGCATAAAATATATCCAGACCCATAGCACTCTCCCAACTTCTCCAATCCTCGTTCTTTAATGCCCCTGTCGGAGGTTTAAACGATTTTACATTCAAGTTCTTCGAGTCAAATCCTCGATGGTACGTCAGTTGTGTTATGAAAAATAAATTCGACGTCCAATGCACAGCACCGATATATATCGGCAAAACTGGGAATTGGAGCGTCGCGTTTCATGTTAAATGTGCGGCAAGAGAACGCGGATCAAAGAGACGAAAAGGAACGTGAAGAGCGAGTGCAAGCGAGAGGGCGCCAAGAGGAACAAAGGAGGCGAGAGAAGTGTGTGTAGAGAATGAGAGAGAGAGAGAGAGAGAATGACACACACCGCGGTGGCTGGTTAGGGGAATGCAAATAACAGGAGGCGCCGATGTTTTCGAGTCGGCTAGTAAGCCCGGGAGGGGAGCCTGAGCGTGTGTTTCACCGATGGTTAGCGTCAAATATTTGGTGCGTGCGCGAGGTATGGCAACGCCGCGCGCGTATTGAGAGAAAGAGAGAGAGAGAGAGAGAGAGAGAGAGCCTCCTCTTCTTCCTCCTCTTTGGTGTTCCACTACCACCATCGGCACCTTCCCCGCCGTCACCGGCGTCACCACCACCGTCACCATCGTCACCACCGGCCGGCCGCCACCTCATGCCTTTTCCTCCTCCTCGTCGTCCAACGACGTCGACGACAATGACGATTCGCAACACGCGATAACGTCACACGCCCCGTGAAAACTAATTAATTAATTACTTTTCTAGCGCCGGCGTTAAGCAACAGCAAGAGAAAGAGAGAGAAAGAGGAAGTGCAAGCGCATAACTTCCACGATAGAACTGAAACTCAAGATAGACTTTACAGACGACTTTTCGGACGAGCGAACCATGTTGCTATGACTCAGTTAACGAGTAAGCTTTCAGCGAGGAAGGTTTAACGAACTGCCAAGTTTGGCGCAGAGAGGCCACGAGGATAGAACGAACGCGTGGTCATCGTAAGAGAGATTCGTTCTAGACTAAAGTATTATCCGTGAATGCGCGCTCCGATCGTCAAGATTTGCAAGATTAAGCAAGTGTCATCATCGATTTTTCAGAAGAAACAAAAAAAAACTTGTCAAAAAGGGAATATATCTAACAAAAAGGGAATATATCTAACTACTTATCAAAAGCTCAATTACTTATGTTTTAGAATCCAGATCAAATTAATGCAAATATTGATTTAACATAAGTATTAATTATTATTATAACATGTATGTGAGAGGAGGAGGATATCCATCTTTTTTAATAGAGTTTGAGCACAAATATTAAGGAATAGCGTTGAAACATCGGGAACTTTCGTATTTATACAGACTAAGTTCCCGTAAAAAGTTCCATCGTCGAGCGTTGCGTGCTCCTTTGTAGCCGTGAACTCTTTAGGACTCAGCCCCTCCTTAGACAATTTGCCGGTCGCCTCCATAAGCGGACGCGCGGTAAGCCTGCTGGCGTAGTCGACTCGTTTCCTGTCGTTAACGCATTAAGGGTTTACAGACGGGGAGAATACCTTTTGTCGTCGCGACGGATTAGGAGAATCCCATTGATTTCGCGGGAACCAGCTTGATTTCGATCTGCTCCCATCATTTCTTACCGCAGAAAATTTTAGCGGTGATAGTTAAGACTTTATTATCAAAAACAGAGAGGAGAGAGAAAGTGTCTATGTATGTGTGTGAAATGATTTGTGTTACTGATAAAAATTCTGATAAAGTGCATAACTATAATAAATAAAAAAACTAAAAAACTAAATAAAAATAAGAAATATATATATAAATATAAATATATATTACATATATACATGTTAATATATATACTTCAGTTTGAATTGTTAGGTGATGTTTTAAAAATTATCTAAAAGTTTTCCGTCTTTGAGTCGTCTGTTTCGATGAGCTAATGGACTGCGCGCACACACATGCGTTAGAGAGAAAATCGACAAAAATAGAGATAAAAATGCGAGTGAAGAAGCGCAGGGCGAAGAGACTGAGGGGGTCAGTAATACGAACAAATTGCAAGGAACACTAAGCCATTAAAGGAGCGAAAGTGGCAAAAATGCACTTCTCCTTTTCTGTGTATAAGTTCTCTCGTGATGTGAGCCTTCCTGCTTTCACAATCCGTATTTATCGCGTCTGCTTCATTTCGCTAATACGTAATATAAATGAAAACAAGAATAAATTGTATTTATCGATATGTCGATAATGTGAGATGTTCACCGAAGAATATTGCCATACATAAAATTAACGAAATTATGCTTTGTATAAAATAAAAAGTACTGAGGCTGAGACCGTCCTAAGACCTGCTACGCGCAAAATGTAATATGAGACAGGTCGTGGAGCAGTAATAGTATACCCTGGTAAATTCGAGCCTTATTCATAACACACATGGCTCGATTTTATTAATTTTCATATTAACGAGGCTTTGTAATAATATAACATTATTTCTTGTAAAATTTATAAATTAGAAAATAAATACTTTTTCAATCATATGAACTCATGAATTATGAACTGTATTGTTGTCATATTTATATGTATTTATATTTATATGTAATTTATATGTAATATTAATTGTACTTTCTTATAAACCCTTCAGTTTTCGGAATGCAATATATATAGCAGGCAGATTTATCATTTGATGTATTAGCGAGGCGAGAGATAACGTCGAAACGAGAGCTCTTCGTCGATATAAATCTCGAGTCTCATTACGAATACGAATATAATGCATCTCGCGCTTATCGATATTGATTTATTCGTAACTCGCCTCTCGTTAATCTTCCCACTCTGATTACCGTCGGGTCGTGACTTGCCACAGCCAAGATTGGCCATCCTATGGCCACTCTCGACAGACGGCTCCGCAAGGAGGAACGCTGTTTTGCCCTCCTACACGGAGAAGCAGCTCGCCTTAAATCACCACCGTCCGATAATTGAGGGGGTCCTTGCGCCGCAACGGCACCTCGTTCCGGGCGCAGCCCGCGAAATTGGGAGAACGAGCCGTGAGCCGCGCCCTTGTCCCGCCCTCCGTGCGTCGGCGCCGAGCTTCCGTGATACTGTCGACGTCGGATCATCCTCGATAGCAGAGGACCGCGATGAAATTTTCACGTAAGGAATAAACACAGATTTCGAAGCTTCGTGATGTTGAAAAGAGTAGATGTCAAAATGAAGGAGAGAAAGCATTGCAATTGTAATAATTTGTCAAGTGTGTTTTGTTGCGTATATTTTGAAAAAATTTATTAGAAAACAATTTCTATCTTGTGACAATTGATAAGATTGAGAAAGAGAAATTTCGATCTTTTATAATACTGCATCAAAGTGCGTTAATTGAAGTAAAAATCTTGACATTATACCTATTTAAAACATTCGACATGTGTTTCTGGTGTAAACAGTATATATTTTCACAAAGCGAAAAATTAGCATTCCCAGGTGCGTCTAAGATGGTACTTGACTCAAACGTACTACGGCGCGAGTAATTCTACGTAGGATTTTCTCGCTTGTCAGACAGCAGTGAATTAACCAACGCGTGCAACGTGTAAGCGATTATCTCGCCAACAGCCAGCGAGCCTGGAAGCTATCCGGATAACAGGCCAACAGAGCGTATCCGTTTAGCTTCTCTCGCTTATGTAAATGGCAACATATACATGCAATATTTGTTAAAACCAACCATCTTCAATTTATTGTCAGTAGAAAACCTGCGTGTTGTAAAAGTGCACTATTTAGCTATAAATACCATGAACGCTCATGTCCATGCTTATTTAATTATTCCGTTTGACTCTCGCTTTCCACATTCCTCTTGGTCTCATTATTTGCAATTTTTTTAAATAGAATTTTTCATCAATGTAAAAATTAAAAATATAATACAATATTATCCGCATGCAAAAGAATTCAATTACTTTCATAAAGAAAATTGATTACAATTCATTGTTTCTAGTAGCTATGAAGAGTACGATTAGAATTGACCAATTATCACTACCGGCTGGCATCACCTTGGTCTAATAGCCGGTAATGTTAATAATAACGCTTATCCGAGCAGAAAATAATTGCGCAAATAATAGCGGACGAACGATAAAGGGCGAGACACACGAACGCTATGACTGTTATTAAGCAAGATTAACCCGTGTTAACAGTCACGGTAGTGTGAGGCTGCTTCGCGCTGGGCCTGACTCGACATATCGGGTGTTCTTTCATGTAATCAACCGTGTGTTAAGTAACCTAAGCATGCCAAAGAAAGCATTGCTGTTTCATGCCTTTATATTCAGTAAGCTACGACGAATATTGACAAGTATCGATACCAAGCTGACACTTCGCCGAACTAATTGCGAGATAGTGGTTACGGCGCGTTCCCGTAACGTAACGGTCTGTACGACTTCGATAAGGAATAGATATGTAAAGAGCAACCGGTAGTATTCGATAATATATACATATATAAGGACTATGGCGGCATCCTGGAATAAATAAAAACGCATTGCCGTATCATTAAAAAAGGAATGAACTGGATATGTGATATATGCGTATCGATCGAATAGCTGAATAAATACGAATGACAGAAATTATATGTTACTTAAAAGTGTTATTTAACAGTGTTATTAAATCATTGCAAGTTAGTATTGCAAGTCTTTCTACATATATTTATTAGTAATATATATCGAATTAAAAAATGTGCTGGAGGAGAGGTATTTTTACTAAGTTTCTTAATAAAACAAAGTTTTTTCGTAATAAAGTTCGTGATAATTGTTAATTATCAGAGAGGAAAAAGTAAAGAATATTTAAGAATGTGCATTGTATAAATCTTCTTAAAAAATTTCCTATACTTGTACCAAGCGTACACTCCCAGCAGAGACTTCTTTTATATTCTTCGAGTGTGTGAATCCGAAAAACAATATTCGAAATGCCTGCCGACCGGTCCAGGATTTATTGAATGACTAAACCTAACCAGCATTCAAAATCGGGCTCACTCGAAACCCAGGGACCATGTGTGGACACGAAAGGGTGTTTCGTCCGCGCGCGCAGTAGTGAAAGGGAACGAGAGAGAAAACGAGCGAGGAAAGGGGCAGGAGGACCCGTTCGCCAAGGGCTATAATAACAACTAACGCGAGGTTGCGTTAAACGCCGCATTAGTCACATCCGATAATGATAAAGCAGCGCCAGGAAGTTCGCCGAGCGCCGATATATACAGACCACCGTGCACGCGCGTGTGCCGCGTGACGACATGTCTGTACACTTGTTATACATCATGTAAATAAAACGTGCATCGAAAGTCACACAGTACCACGAAGAGATACCGGTTTTTTTTTACTTTTCGTTATCACAAAATTATACTTTATTTATTTTTACAAATTTGTTTTTTCGATGAGTTTATTAATTTTCTGGTAATATTCGATATATTGTTCGTTACGGTTATTTAAACATATATACGTTATTTTGATAATTTCACACGTGTCCTGAATAAAAATATCGATGTCGAATTTTTACACGTTTTTCAGGTGCGTTCTTTCGTTCCCGCATCCCGTTTCGATAAAAATTACGGGCGTCACGAGCTTGGTAAAAATCCAGCCGTTCCTGGTTGGCGAGTTGGCGTGCTAATCGACAAAGAGGCGACTGTGTTGTAGCACGAGCCTCGGTTAACCATGAAGGGCTTAACGGTCTCGTCGAGGCGAAGCGATTTAAAGCGGTGGCCGTTGAGCGTCGTGCCACATGACGTAGCTACGTTTGCAATGATAACAATGATAGCATTGTCTTGTCACTGACTCGTCGATGACAAAATGTGTTTTACAAAAAAAGCATTAAAAAAAAGCAGAAGCTTCCGTGAAAGTTAAAGATACTTCAATTTTTGCAAAACTTGTTAACAAGAAAATTAAAAGATAAAAATGGAAGAATAATATTTTTTATGCAATAAATAATAGTCAATAGTTGCTCCACAATTATTTCAATACTATATTTTTGAAAATAATTAAACTAGAGTACTCTCATAAGAAAATATCGAGGAAACAATAGTTATCAAGTTATAAGCGATCAGAGTTGACTAATATTGCATACAACAATTCAGTTTATCTGTTATTGATTTTAATAATTTGAATAATTTTTTCACAATCAAAATGAATGTAAACTTCTTATTCTTCGTGCATACATTCAATTTAATATAGACAGGACATTTATCAAAAATAATTAAAAATAAAAAAAAATAAAATATATTTAGCACGCATTTAATTTGTAGTATCTTTATATTTTGTGATATTGGCAAATAGGTGCATCCATCCCTGCAATATGAACTGTACAACTTTGCCTCCTAGTCGCTACTCTCGCGCGAGAGATTCAAACGGACAAGCAGCTCCAGTTGCATTATTCCTTGAAACGTGATTATGACATGTGTTAGGAGATACCAACCCCGATTATTCCAATGACTATTATAATTAGTGATTATCAAATCATGTAAAAGTTAATTCATGCAATTAACGACTCGTAAATGCATCGAAATGTGATTGTTTAGGTTATTTTTCAATTAATTAACTAAGATACGCTATAATGAGTTTGAACATTTCGTATATAATACATGTGTCATCTAAAAATAATGCAGTGAACAAAAATATAATCATAAATTATTACTTGCGATTATAAATTGTAAATATTTCATGACAATGTTAAGTAACTTTTATCGTCAGTCGGAATGTTCTTCGAATGTTTTCAATACAATGATAGCGTTGTTTTTCTTTCTTTGAAGGATGCCATTGACGATTTCGAGAGAACTCGACCTTTGTATTTGACAACTAGCGAAACCTATGAGATAGAAAAAAAAAAGTAAAATCATCAAATCGTATCACGACGCATCACGGTGCGATGTGGTAATATGGTATATAACTCGTTCATGGCAATTACCAAAGTTTTAATTGCCGTAAGCTGCGAGTGGTCCCGCAATAATGTCATTATTCTCTACTCGCGTGGCTACCTTAACCGCGACTGAACAAGTGAAAAAGAGAGAAAGAGAGAGAGAGAGAGCGGTGGAGGGAGGGGGAGGAAGAGATAGACAGCAAGCCTAAAAACGTGCCACCTTTGTCGAACGTTTCTTCCAGTCACGTATCTCCGATGCACAATTCCTTTTTAGCGAAAATTAATGGCGAGGTCTTTTTGCAACACAAGCAAACCGAAATAACGAGTTACGAAAAGTTTTCATCCTCATGAACCGTGAACTAGAGGTTTTTCTGCCACATCTTGTTATGTCGACGCGGTTTAAGGATTAAAGTGTTCTTTTTTTCTGAAGATTCGCTATGAATATGTATCATGATGATAATATCAGCAGGTGCGAAGTTTTGCCTTCTCTGACCTGGGTGATTCGTCCTTAATGGGCACTCTCTCACTATTATCTACGTCCCAAAAAGCCTCAGTTCTCTCACTCGTTCTCTTCCTGTACTTGGACAGAGGAGAGATGGGCGCTATAGTGCTTCTGAGCATCAGAGACTAATAGCGACCATATCAGCTGGCCAACTGAGCGCCTCGGAAATCGGTGCACCCGCCACGGCAGCAGCACCCATATCACGCATACCGAACCATCGATATCGCTGTTAAATTTCAGCAGCTCTTATCTACGTCAAAAAGCTCTTGCGCCTTACTCGCTCGCATGAATAAATTACCAAGCGAGCTTTTCTCTCAGCTTCAAAAAGCTTCGCCGCACCTATGAATTAATTCTAAAATGTCACATTGCAGCGTATTGGATTTTTTAATTTGCTTTCTCAAATTTATGTCTAATAATATTATATGTTTATTATAATAATATTATTATTATTATATATTATAATATTATATGTTTCAATTCTTTATTTCAAAAATTATTTCAAATATATGTACAATTAAAGTCAGAAAGA
Source organism: Crematogaster levior (assembly GCA_901521435.1). Classification (NCBI taxonomy): domain Eukaryota; kingdom Metazoa; phylum Arthropoda; class Insecta; order Hymenoptera; family Formicidae; genus Crematogaster; species Crematogaster levior. The sequence goes on along the minus strand of CABEGB010000593.1, from coordinate 823,717 downwards.
GAAAGAGACTTGATGAATTATCGATTTAAAGAGACAAGAGATGCGGATGGCGTGAATGAGAATCGGCGTCACGTGATATAACGTGCAAGCAGGTAGAATAGTCACCTGTAAAGGTGGATAAAACAGCAGTCTGAGTCACGCAAACTCCATGCGAACTCACCCAGGTCTCTCTTTTAGGCATCTCTTTCTCTTTCTCTCTTTCGACGACTTGCCGACTGTCATTAATTAGAAACGCCCAGCCCGTCATCTTCGTGTCACACAAAGGTTGCGATGATATCGGATTTATATTTTATCTTGCTAATGCATCCTCGCTAAATTTCTTGTAATTCCTGGCCCTTAATTTATCAGTTGATGCGTGCGCGACTTATCTTAAATGAGAAATGACTTAATCTTTTATGTTTCTTATTACTTATTAGTCTGTGGCATGTAACATAGATTAGGAAGTTATGTTAACATACAGAACAATTGTTGCACCTTAAATATTCTACGTTAACATTTTTCATTCTAAGAATATAAATTATTAATGGCTTAATTATAAGGACTTATTAATGAACCATACGAGTAGCGACATTTTATAAGATTTTTATTTTACAGTGCGCCAAAAAATAAAATTACTTATTAGCATTTTATCTATTTATTGATTGTCAAAAAACTACTTTTTGTTGTCTATGCACACATGTGAGGACTCAATAATCGCATTTACATAAAGATCGATAGTTGAATCACTGATTAACGCGCGCGCATGGTTTTCGCAAACTGACGAGCTTTCGGAGTTGACGCGTGAGATCGAATGACGGGCGCAACCCGAAGAAATTAGTATTGCACCCGTGCGTCAACGATAAATATTAAACAGACGATAAAAGCCGCGCGCACGGACAAAGGGCATAATGAAGCGGCGGGAAGCGCGCGAGCAGCTAAACAATAACGGCGAGAGACGAGCGGGGAAAAGAGTACGCGATAGCCAATTGCGGTAAACAATAAGAAGCGACGAATTGTAATGCATTTTTTTCAGCTTTCGGTCAACCGCAGGAGTGGCCTAGCGTGACATCATGTTTTTTTGAGCCACTCATAATAGCGCAGCTTACCGACTATTACCACAACTGGCACGCCTCTCTCATCGTTCACTACCACGGAGTAATACACAACTCTCTCTTCTCTTTCTGTACCTTTCTCTTCTCTTTCAGCTCCTCTGTTTTCAGTCTATACCTTACTACGTATAAGATGTAATCCCCTTTCATTGCAAACCTCGTGAGAATCGCCGGAGCTCACCTAGTGAGACCAATACGATCTCTTGAATATTTCCCCTAAATGTACACGCGCGCGCTCATGCCCCAAGTATAGTAATTATCTGTATGTGTGTATTTTACCCTTCCCCCTACACAAAGTTTAAAAAGGTTTACTTTCTGTTTTTTTAATTCTTTATTTTTTATATTTTTATGGTCCCTCTTGAGATCTTCGCAAAATACTAATTTTGTCTGCTTTAAATTAGTCGTTTCAAAGTTATTAAGCTTTTTATAGTAAGAGATGTCAGCATTGTAGTATTATCCAAAGTGAAATAAATGGAGATACATTATCATATCATACTCGTATATGGAGAAGAGGTGTGATAGACGTATGTGGAGGGGAGGGGGGATTGAGCAAAGTGGGTAAAGAAAATAATTTTTCGAGGTATTTTACCGTCCTGAAACTTTTTATACACCTTGGTACATCAACTGTATATGTATGTTTTATTTACACTGGTAAATATTAACATAGCTGGCCTCGTTAACACGCACTTGAATATGCGATTTTGATTTCTCGACGAAAGGATTTAGAAAACAATATTTTCTTTCTGCTTATTAAGGGACGAGAAATCTTATATCATGGAATGGAATAAACTCTACCGCGTATAGAAAAATCGTGGCGAATGTAGCTGTGCAAATATTTAAAATCATCAGGCAGAATATTTTAATTGAGAGATCATCTCTCGACAAGACAAGATAGACTCGTGTAATTTCGTGTGAAACACGCATAAATATCCATCAGTAAAAACAGAGTTGATTTCGTTGTCGCGTTTTCTAAGAAAAAAATATCTCTCCTCCTCCTCTCTCTCTCGCAGGCGCGCGCGCGTTTTTTGTACGCGTTATTATTTCAGCGCGATAATCATGCACTATCGCTTTTCATGACACATAGCGCCGACGGAATTACTGATGCTCAACGAAATAACGAGCATCTCCTAAGAAGACAAGCAACAGCATGTGTTCATTACGAAGGAATGAATCGTCACAATATCACATCGTCATTTATATATTAACTGCAAATAAAAAAATGCGAGTAAGATTAAAAAAGACCATCCACGAAGACCTTTTCAATGCGGAGCATGTCATTAATATCAGGTCAATAGATTGAACTTAGAATTGGCAAATCAATGCCAAGAAGATTATCTATAAGATATTATTTATTAACAAATTAATGTTCATTGAATCTGTTTGCGACTGTCTTCTAATAAAACTTTAAAAACTACTATCATCATATGTTTTATCATTTACTAATCAATAAATAATTATTAATAATTAGATATAATATATAATTAATAATTATATATTATTAAAATATTAAGTTTTTTTGATTTTTTGATAATATATACATTTATGTTATTAAATTATAATAATACAACTTTATAGGAAAATTAACTCTATGATAGAACTTTATAAGAACAGCAGAAAAAAAGAGATGAGGGAAGAGAGGGAGGAAGGAACAAAGTGCATCGACGTCACTAGCCGGGCGATAAATTCCCTCGAACGTAATCCGCGGTTGAGACACAAGGCTCTCTACTCGCGGTATCTACCTCTCAAGGTGAATGATGCAAATGCCACTGCGGTCGACGGTCTTTCCATAGGCGCGAGAGCTCATTGTATTCGTTCACTTCTAGGTAATCTACTAAACTAAACGGCGATCATTTTCTTCGACTTTCACGATTTCAATAGTAAACAACAATCTTTTGTCCTACATCTTACGCAAAATAGTGATTTGTTAATATTCTTGTATTACTCTTATTAATAAACCTATAATGTTTGCTTTCCTAACCAATTATCAGAATAAACGCACAAATTTACAATTTTCTTTTAATGTTAGTGTACTAGCCCACTCGTTCGTAACAATATATCAGTGGCATTAGAGGGAAATTAATTTGAGCTACGAACGAGCCTTGAAAATGACGGTGGCTTAGGTCTTCGGAGAGCGGAAACCATAAAATTGTCCCGCCTTTGCAAACGGAAAGACCACCCGCATATTCACCGACACGGACCTACTTAACGCTGGATAAGTAACGTCCCGAAATTGTAGCACCTTGGACAACCCGGGATGTTGAATGTCTACTAAAAAATCCTTTGAAAATCTCGAATTTTAACTATTTTTAAAGTATTATATCAACGTCTTATTTATGAAAAGATTATTTAAAACATCTAAAACATTTCGAAGACCACTACATTTCTCCTCTATTGCATCTAATATTACTTTATCCAAGTTTTAGGTAGCGCGGAAGATGAAATGGCTACGCAAAGTTGCGAGGAAGAATCGTGATAAGTATAAAGTCGGACTTAAACGCTCAGCCATTTTTATTCTTTTTAATAAGTTTATTTTACGAATTCTCTCTTTTTTTAATCTGTTGATTGGCCGAGCCACGCGTCGTTTAAGTCCGGCTTAATAAATGCGACGAGTATAATAAATCGCATCTAATGCAAGGCAAGTCATAATAACACCACTTTTCTAATTAATAAGACAACTTCGTACCGCACGAAACATGTATAATGGATATATATGGATATTATTCCCATTTACTCATCAGGCGTGCATAGAAAATCCGATCTGGAAATTAACGATCTTGCGTCTGATCTTTAGACGGAATTGTTCTACCTTTGCGAGTTATGATCCATTATATGATGAACGGGCAAGCAGAATTTCGATATCACTCGACAATGGTAGCTATCGTTGGCTCTTAACTTTAAAGTTGAAATTATAATACATGTTTTTTTTTATCTTAGAGTTAGATAAAAAAACGATAAAGCACAATTCCCTGTTTTATATTCAAAATGTGTCTTTAAATTTGTTAAAATCTATCGAAATTTTTCATTTCTTTAATTTAATTTTTTAAATAATATAATAATTATTAATTATTAAAAATTTACAATTTAAATAATATTTGATTAATATACTTCTTTGCTACATTTCCTTTTTTGTATTTCCCTTTCTGTCATTATGATAGACAATACTTTCATTTCTTCACACAAGTTTGCTAACAATAAGTTCAATATTAAAGCGGGCTCTATCTTCCCGAATTGCTTCTGCGCGCAAACAGCGGCGTGCGATCGAAACGGGCTATCGGGAATTCGCACTGTAATAACTGAGGCTAGTCGAGGGCCGTTTCCATCGCAAAATGGCCACGGGGGAGAGTAGAGCGGTAAGAAGACACGGAGGAAGACTGCAATGAGGGAATTCGCAGGCAACAACCCCCTTGTTCTTACTGCGAAAGAGTTGCACGTTTCCATCGTTGCACGAAGTCGTTCCGACTTCCTTTTTTGCTCCTATCCTCCCTCTGGCCAGATGAAAAAACGCGAGCGAGAGCGGGGCTTGTTTTGTATTCGAAGCAGAGGTATCGACGATCTCGGACTGTGCAATTTAAAGGAAGCAAAATACCAAAGCACAAGCGTAAAATTTAACCCCTTCCTCTTATCTACTGTCATGAATTTTTTTCATTCCACCTCCGTAAAAATGATTCTGCTTTACGATTTCTGAAAACTCTCCGGTCTTGTGTAGAACTCCTAAGGCAGTTCTCTCACTCTAAGGTTTCTTCTACAAGCTCTACAAACCGTGACGGGATCTTTCGAAGGGGAGATATTGTTGTGTTTTTATCAAGCATGGAATTCAACAAATAAACGAGAGATTAAATCCAAAATATGTATCAATTCAAAATTATAGAAACTTTTATTCGATAATATTCGAATAATAACCATGAAACGTTTCTTTATTTAATACTTTTTAACCATTTTCACCACAGATCATTTTATTTGGAAATATTATGTATATATACTTTTAAATTCTGCTGAATTCTTTAAAATGTTTTCTCTTTTTTATTGTAGTAATGTTTAATTTAAAATTTTTTAACGTGATTAAAGATAAATAATAAATGTCCGGAACAAGGAAATTATGCTGCTATTTGTGATTGTGATTAAGATATGTTTTCTATTTGAAGAAACGTTTCTCGTGTCCGTCCTTTTTTTAAAGGTAAAAGTGGGACTGCTCTTCGAGAGGTCTGAAACCGTACACGCTATAAACTTCCTGTGCCATGTCGCTTAAAATAGTCGTGCTAGTCGAAATAAGAAAAAAATTACGGTAGAGCTGGCTCGTTTTCGTACTTCGATTAAAGGGTTCTCGTCGAATGAGTCAAATCTTGATTCAATCACGACGCTGGTATTTCGCAAAGATCTTTTTGTATATTCTATGCTTTAAGCATCTTATTTTAGTCCATTTTCTCGTTTTCTTTCAAGAAAGAGAGTTAGAGAAATCGAATCCGATCGAAAAAATACTTGATAACTAAAAAATATCTGGAGACGTCTGCGATTCGATTCGTTCACGATTCACGCTTCGTTATTGGCATTAAATCATGAACAGCACTCTGGGGATCCGCGGGCGGATCTAACTTCTGCAAACAGGTTTGCCTTCGCGCGCAACTTTATTTTCTTAGCGAAGTCGATGCGAGTAGATTGAATTTTCTACTCTAAAACAAGAGTACAACAATTTTTTTTCGAATGTTAGCACTATACATATTTATCATTAACTCAACAAGTTATGCTTCATGATTTAAAATCTTATTAAGTATATTGTCTTATTATGAATATTATTAAAGTTTATAATAATGTTTATATATATATATATATATATATATATATATATATCGTATTTTTTAAGTTATTTATTTAATAAGTTATTTAATAAATGTTAAATAAATAAAAAAAAGAGAATGATGGATAGCCGCTGACGAGTTATTGGTTGAATCTAAGTGGTTATCACGCGGCAATAAGACTATACGAACGTGACCTACTTGATCCTACTGCCTATAATGTGTAACGGTAGTGATCGCGCTTGTCGATAGCTTAGCAACGATCGATTAATAAATATACACATCCCGGCGCAGTTAGATGCCGATGGACAGTAGTCGTCGCCGAACCGCATTATAAAAGCATGCATACCCCATATGTCATGGTGAAACTAGAATTATAGTCGACATTGTCCTAGTTTCTAACACCAGAAAACATTATAAGATTCCTTTCTTCGATCCGCTACCCACATACGACGAGTCTCACTAGAATGATTTCTATAAGATAGTCTTGAGAAAGAGAAAAAAATCTCGCGATTTTTCAAATTTCAACATAAAAGATGGACGAATAATTCAAGTTCACATCACAAGTTGTCGATAGTTACGCGACATATTAAAATAATATATTAAAATAAATTTACCTTGCCATTAATTCATGGCATTAATTCGTTCTAGTTTAACGCGTGAGGCTTTCAATGGTTTTCGCATCCTCGCGTATGACACAACGGTGTTTATAACGCTAGAAAACAATGATGGCGTTGCTTTGAAGTTCGTAATAGACTAGAGTGGATTTGCAATAAATTAGTGTGTATGCGTGTCGGCGAGATACGACATATCACCGCCAGTAGCAGTGGCCAGGTGTTCGATATTAATTTTCGATTCCTGATGTATCGAAACGTGAAATTATTAATTGGCAAATGTTAAAGGCGCGACGCGGTACTATTGCGAGATTGAAGAGAATCTACTTGTCGGCGATGAACATCAATCGTTGAGTGGTAAGCGGTTGTCGAGAAAAATCGCAACATTCGCGTCCCGTCGGCGAAATTAAAACTCGCACGCATTACATGCACAAAGAGCTTATAAATATTCTGTAACGATACCCCGGCACCGGATTGATTCCCCAATTAAATGTAAATGAGCGACGGGGGTAAACTAGTGGAACGAGTTTTATAATATCCCGGCAGCCTAGAGGGGTGGGAGGAGCTCGTGAAATCCTACCTAAGTAGATAGCACGAGCGCGGCCAATAAATTAATTATTCACCCAATAACCGAGCAGCAGCTCGTGTCCCTCTCTCAAGATTGCCAGCCTTCCTCTCGCTACGTTATTTATGATTCTACCTGGTATTCATTTTCGCTCATTTGTCCCTTTGAAACTGCCTCATCATCGAAGCGAGCTTCAATATTTACTGTCTAATATATCCGTATTTTAAATTTTAAAAGAAATCTTTATTATTATAACGTATCGAATAATCATTGTTATGTTCTTCTTGCTCTATTTTTGTCATAATTATTTATCTTCATACATCTTCAAATACATAATTATGTATCTCACTCAACAATTCCTTTACAGTTTATTCGTTTTTATTAAAATATCATCGGGAAAAAACGCATTATTTACAGCATATTTCACAGAGATTATTCGATGTAGAAACCTACAATGTCTGTTTGTAAAGATGTGTAACCCGCGTAGCAAAAGAAGTCACAGAGACGATGGCGACTCTTCTTTGAACAAGCATTCTCGACCACGGCAATCGCAAACATTCCCGTTTCCGTTTTCAGGGTGGTTAGTTCTAGGCATTCTTTGGCGTTCACGGTCTACCCTGGTATTTATTCTGGTTCATTTGTCCCGCAAGAATTGCCGCGTCATCGAAGGGAAACCTAGAGAGCTTTTTTTTTTTGGATTTATACGCGCGGTATGGTCCCCTCGGAGGTCTATGGGGGTTCAGGTATTAACTATAAATGAGTGATTTGACTTTAATGCAATCTCTCGGAATCTGTGTTCGTTTACATTCTTGACACTGAGAAAACATTTGAGGAAGAGGCGCGACGAGAAAACAATTATCGCATTGCTCTGGTTATTTAAATTAATTATGACCTCTTCACGCAGATATAAATACGAATATCAATAGAGAGTTAAAAGTATTGTTATTGTTTTTTTGTTTTTTTTAAATATAACAATTTGATAAACAGTACATTTTTGGAAATAATGTATATTTTGAAATATTTAAATTTATTTTTTTATATAAAACGATGCCATGCAAGCTTAGATTAAACCTATGTTTCGGTAACAAGTTTAACCGAATCCTATTACTTTAAGAAAGAAATATCTAAGATAATAAATTATTAAAGGTAAATACAAATTGAAATAAAAGAATTCGCCGAGAATTGTTGAAAGAAGAAACTAACGATGGAGCTATTACTCATTGATAACGATACGAGTCATGCCAGTCCGACAGACATTTATCGCTAAGACAAAAAAATCACAGAAGAAACATAGATGTGTAATGTTATCGTCAGACGAAAAAATTGTCTTTTCTTGGCGATTACGTCAAATGTGCACCCGTTGGACAATTTGGATGCGATGTGATACGAGATGCAAAAAGATATAAATTTCATCACCAGCAATATCGTTGTCGCATGTCGTTGCAATGGTGCAGGCAATGACAGAAAGAATAGATTTAGGCAAATTAACTTGATGATGTCGATCTCGTTTGCGAGCAAGAAATCATTGTTTTAAAACTTGAATCAAGAAATCAAAAACTAATATTGTACTTAAAACCGTTCTTATTCTATTCTAATATATCTAATATATCTTGCATTTATAATCACCTATAGTGATGTTTTGTATGATGCACAATTAATAATGTATATATTTCGAATTAACAAAATAACTAAATATAATTATAATGAAAATTGAATTAATAAAAAAATTTATTTTTGTTATTCATTACAATTTACTTTTATCTAATATAATTTTCATAGGATAAATCTATTGGTTAATCTTCTATATCTTTTACTATTAAATTTGTAAAGATTATAGTGATATTTTGCTAAACATTTTGCAGAAAATGGACGATTTGAATAAAACAATCTCGCACTGCGAACTTGATCTCGATCTCGACGAATCCGCTCGCAGCTTTTCCCACGTTGAACGAACAGGCAGGAAAACAATTAGTAGGGTTTCTTGGGACAAGGGAGAGTAGGTAGCGTAATGGAGAGATCGTATCGCATGGCCATCTTGGTATTAATGGTCTTATAGTATTATTCCTCTGTAAAAGAGCAAATCCCTCGGTTTATGTCTCGGTATAAGAGAAATGGAGATTTAGAGAATACAAAAAGTGCTCGTGTGAGAATGCTAACGTCTGGAACTAATGGCCACCACCGCACAGATAAATCCTGCGATTGTCAAAAAAGTCTCCTCTTCGGCGCCAATGTTTCACGAATGTATTCTTCGCAAAATTTACGCAAGAATTTGATCTCATATTAATGTCGTGCCAAAATATTCCTAAAATAAATTCTTTGTTGCGACGAAAAAAACTCTTTTATCGAAAAGAAACCGAATAATTTATCACACGTTATTCTCCACGAGCGCGACTAAGAACCGTGTTGGACGTCTATGCATTTAGTACATTCATTCCGACTCGAAAAAGAAGATTCTCGAATTTACGCTGTCTCATCAATCTCTGTCTCACCGAGCGATAGCGCGACGCGTAAAATCGCCGATCGGATGCGATTCGGTGCGATCGAATGCAACGCGACGCGTGACATCGCATTTTTTCTTTTTTTCCAGTTTCATAGTTTGGATCGAGCTACCTGATATGGAGAAGGAAAGCAGCGAACTCTCTTCCCACGAGTGTTAGACGACAGCACTTGATTGTCAAACAATTAGCGGTGTCGAGAAGAAGAAAACGAAGACGACGACGACGACGAAGAGGACCGAATGTGGAATAGGTATGTATCACACGAGCATCTTTGACCGTCGTCATGCATCCTTCTTACAGCTCTCTCTCGTCTCTCTCTTTCTCCATTTGGCAAGTCGCTTGCCAATATCTCTACGATGAGAATTATACCATTGTTCTCCCGCCGGAACAAACAGACAAGGGACAAAACCATTGTCACCATCGTTACATGGAGAAATTCTAAAAAATTCTACGAGTTCTAAAATGTTCTGCATAGAACACAGAGACGAATGGTACGAGTCATAAGCTTTTTCCTTTATTTGCACTCTATACCATTCGCATTAATATCTAAAAACTGATCTACGCAGATCAGCACATCTTATTACATCATGATATAAAAATAGGGCCAGAAATAAAAAAGATAAAGTCAAGTGTACAAAACTCCTGAAGTAAACTTGTTAGTTAAAAATGAAAATAATAAATATCAAAAATTGCACGTAAAGGATGAATAACAAAAAATAATAGACCGATAATCGAACCGATATATGTAAATATACATATTTCTTGTTGTGCTGGTTGCACTATGTAATGATCTAATAAAATAGAAAAATAGCACATAGAACAGCTCTAATTGTTGTTGCGTGCATTATATTGTTTTCAATTAAATGCATTACATTCGATACAAGAGCTGCATATTCTATAATAAAAGGTTTTGAATTTCACGTATATGCACATCTATTGAGATCTCCAATCTTTGCAAAACCTTTCGTTCTCCGCGATTCTTCGCTTTTCTCTCCTTTCAATTTCCTTCCATCGAGAGTTCTGTTCTCACCCTTTTCTACTTTCTGTTCCCAAAACTACGTTCCATTATACCCGTTATTTTCGAGAATCTCGAATCGCGTTCTTTTTAATTGGTGGGGCGCGTTTCGTTGTGCACGAACGTATAGATTCGTATTTTTTTTTTGTTTCTTTTCTATATATTCCTCTTCGATAGTCAAACGGCTTTTTCTACGGCGTTTTTCGACATTTCGCGTAAATTCCAGCAACATCGTTCCTTTGTCATGGCAGTAACCACCGTCGGTAGGGTGTAACGCGATTCTAGTATCCGAGTCAATGTCGTCACGAGTCGGATGTACAAGAGATAGAAAAGCATTCGGCAGTGTTGCATTGTACGAAAACTCGCGAATGATCGTCGATTAAATTCCGTCGTTAACGGCGGACCGATTGTTCATTAAATACGATCGCGGTCAATTATTCTTTGATCGTTATCGAGACTTCGTAGCGAGACAGGATGTGTAGTGGCCAGTTATCCAATTCCTCACGTGGTCTCTTATCGCGAAGACCTCGCTTTCGAAAAATAATTATCTGATATATATTCTCCAACGCGAAAGGCGTTGTCCACGCTCTTAAAACTCTTTGTATTCTACAAAGAGCGGCAACAAGGTATACGCGGACCGTTTAGCAAGTCGTTTTCACGACGAGTCGCAATCGGTGAGAATCGCACGAGAAACGTGGGACATGATCGTCTTTAGAGCTACTTAACAGTCTCTCGATTCCGTGGTCGACACCTCGGAACGAAGCGCGCACACGTGGTCGAGATAGAGAGAGGCGCGTGTGTGTTCCGACATTCCGGTGAAATGTGTTTAAACCGCCACGACGAATCGTTAACGGGCTTTTAATCGCCGTGCTTTGCTTGAGGTAGCACCTCCAAGTAACGAACGACCGGACGAATTCAGAATAATTATTACGCTTTTCTCATCGACGAGGTCAAGTGAGATTGGCAATATTCGTTGGCGAGTGCTGCGCATGCGTTGATATGCACAGCACATACTTCGAATGTAGAGGTTTCTTTGGACGGTTAAATGCTACGCTCACTGATGTTAAATGTCGCGTATGTGATTACTGCAATAATAGTGTAATTTTTTTATACATTTAATGTTTAAATTAATTAATTAATTATTTATTTATCACGTTAAAGCACTACGTTTTAATTAACGTTAAGAGTGGTTTGAGCTATTATATTATAAATTGATGCACTTTCGAAACGAGTAAATAGATAAATAAGCAAGCCCCGTGCAATATGTTAAGATCTAGTTAGCGCAACTAACGATTCGGAAGTGCTGTTTGCCGTAAGATTTCGAGCGAAACTCGCTTCGCGCCCCTTACCCGCGTCGAAGCGGAGGTAAGCGTATGAGAGTTCGCCGAGACACGCTCGTTGTCGGAAATAACGACATAATGACATGGTAGAAGATGAGTGCCCCAGGTAGGTAAATCCAAGGCGCGGCACGCCGCAACCAGAAAGAGAAAGAGGAACAGAAAAGGAGAGAGGAGGAACAGAAAGAGAAAACCAGACCGGGATATATCCAACGAACAAGAGAAGAAGGAGGGAACAAGGAGAAGGTGGGATCATCGGCGTGTCTCGGCAGCCCTGACCATCGCCGGTGGTTCATCAACTCCGAGGAGTTGAAGAGGCCTTAATAGGCCTCTCCCGCTAGAGTCTGGACCGTGTCACGCACCCTTTTACCTCACGTCTCGACCCGATTTCGCGCGCGATTCTTGTCGCTGGACTGTCAGCTACGATTCGACCAGATTTATTAATCAAAGTCCTTCTAATTTACATAATGAAATTAAAAAATGCATTTACGTGTACGTTCAAAGTAAAGAATCGAATCAATACATAATTCTAACGAGTGCGGATGTCAATGCTTGTAGATAAGTGTGGATTACATTTTCATACTATAAACAATTCTATATAATTAAGAAAAAATGAAAACCAAACTTAAATTCGACATGTTGATATAATTTTTTTGTTAGAAATGCGATTTCTACAATCGTAAAATTATTTATTATAATATCAACGACGCGCTTTCTTTCCACGAAATGTAATTGTCTTCACTCTCATTCTCTACAAACCGATTGCCGATTGCGCGATATGCCGTCATTTCTGTAATTATTGACTTTTGATAGACGTGTGGACCACGCGCAATCACAATAACTTTAATAGCGCTTTATCGCGTTAACGACCGGTATAAATCGCCAGCGGATATATATTGATACAACGCGAAATTCCATGGTAAATGAAACAACGGCGAAATTGAGTGGTCAACGCGCCGACGCACATTACCGCGATAATTCCCAATAATTTATCATCGCCGCGTTGCGTCGCACACCCCGCGCCGTGTAATCGCCGCAACCGTCGTTGCGTTACATCCGCCGCCGCATTTCGAACGTCATGAAGAATTGAACGTTGCGCGCGGTTTGCGTCGCGGTGTTTATCGGCCGTTGAGAATGGACGGGACTGCAACTCTTCTCTCTTAATGGGTTCACGCGCCGTGGAATCGTGCACAAAGCGCGACGCGGCCCGCGAGAGATCGCAACGGCGGTCGCACGCGTCACGCTCTCTTTAACATCGAATCGGCCCAATTTTGCCCACTATTTAGCGACGCCATGCTTCGCCGCATCCGAATTAGCCGAATCCGCGGAAGCATGCTCACATGAAATTGATAGCTACGTTGCGCGGCTTAACCCTTCTGCATATTATATTTCTTTCACACGTTGTATGTAGTGATAACGTCAGCACAAAAAATTATTTTTGTGGTTTCTCTCGCATAAACTATTCTACATATTTTCTGATAATTTGAAAAGACAACGTGATCCGATGCTCTCGGGGAAAACTTGCGCCCGGAAAAGAAAGAGAAAGCACGGGGCTGTAAATATAAATCGTGAATCCAATTTGCGGACGCCATAAATCAATAGCGTGATCGCGATCCAGCTAGGAAGGCATGGAACAGTCTGACGAAGCCAGATCAAGACTGGGACAAAAGATACGGATGCATCGTTGTCGTCGAGAACAAGGAGGACGATGCTATTGCAGACTAGTGGCAAGTCCGAGGCATGCCAAATTTTTAACGAAAATAAAACGAAAAAAAGCATAACCGGACTCACCATAGAAACAGGGATGGGTCCTCCGGCTCCGTTGGGATACGGATACGGCGAGACGAGGTAGCCCATGTTGAACGAGGAGGTGTGCGGCGTCGGATCCACCTTGCCTGTTTTGGAAACAAATAAGAGATTATTATTGGTATGCTAACAGACCCTTATATTATAATAATAACTAAATATATTAATTGATCAGATAATAAGAAATTTCTTTCATCTTTCGCTTTTAGTCAAATTGCACTTAATAAGATACCGTGATTATTATAAAAATACAATAATTATTAAAAAATGATTATTATGTAAAAAATGTTTATTTGGGAAATTAATTGAACTCTAAAAAAAAAGTATAACAGTAATGTCGTGTACAACAATATTTACACCAGTTAAGTTGGTATCGCACGGATCACAAATTGCTACAGATTAGTCAGACGTTAAGCAGACCACAGACGGAGAAATATTGCTTTAAATGGCAGCCTGCACGCGAACGAAACCAAATGGTAAAAAGTAAAAAGGAGTTCCGAAAGAAAGACTGACGACCGATTGTGGTACGATTTAGAGTTCGTGCAACACTGGCCTTAATTATATGTTGCCTACACAAATCACTTTTATTTTTCTTTTGCTTAACAGTTTGCCAAAAAATGCAAGATTGTGGTATTTATTTTGTCTAGTTTTATCTTGACCTGCCAATTCGCGCGTAAATTTTTTGTAGTCTTTTGTTATAAAAATATTAAATGTAATTAAAGATATATTTTTTGACGCAAAAATACTGAACGAGTGCAACTGTTTATCGTGTTTTGGCTTATCTATTATAAATACATTCAAAGTCGCTGGAAAAGTCGCATTCGCAATTTCAAGTAACGTCGCACTTTAATCGAGTTAATAACATCCGCTTGATCCGCATGCCAGATATTATTTTTTTATCCTAAACGTTCATATAAATATTACATCTACACTAAAACCAGTCTTCGCTTAATAGGATTCAGCGTCGTTTGCGCAGACAAGATCGATCTCAGCGAGCATGCAAAAACCTGCTCCAAAGATTCAGAGGTGATACCAATCGTCTATCGTTACGGCTAATCCTTAAGACGCGAGATGCTACGGTCGGAGAAACCTCTCGGGTTTATCCTTCCGCGAAACTGGATCGTCATCTTGAGCAACAGGAGAAATACACACGAAGAATTCGCTCCGCGATACCGATCGTCCTGAGGCTGTGTGCTTCCGCTCAAGATCGTCTCCGTAATCAAAACGGATTCCGCCCTTTCGAAATCGGTCGAGTTCTCTTGTCCGTTCCGTGAAACTCGATCGTTTCAGCTAAATGACTGAAACCTGCTTGAATCGATCGTCCACCGATCTGACCAACAAATCCAAACATTATGATTTTCGTCGCGTAGATTTGATCATCGAGGAACGAGGATCTTTAAGCAATTAATGATAGAATCGTATGAATATTTGCAAAACTTATAAATATAAAGATAAGAGGATTATGTTCTCCTTATCAATGACATTTGTGAAGTACGCGAAGCTGAAATTATCGCGTAATAATTTCAATGAGTGTGATTTCGAGAGATAAGATCCTTTAATTCTCGCAATCTACAACACTCGACGCTATAAATATTCAAGGAAAGTAATCAATATTTATTCTAACTCCATTCTGTGTAAAGACGAATACATATATGTTGTGTGTTAAGTAGCATTTTCGTACCGAAAATATTTCAAATATTTATATTATTATTATTAACATAAATTGATTTTACTTCTAAATTAGATACAAACAATGCTCTAGCTTAAATGGACGATGAATAGCACATACTCAATTAATACTTCGGCAACGAGAGGCCAAAATGGTCGAGCTTGTCCGCGGTCATCTTGACCGCTCCAGTAACGACCATGAAAGAGTTAATTCTTCGTGCGGGACTTACGTGATCGCGATCGTCGTGAGACGTAGGACCATTGACCTTTCCCTTTGAGTAGAGAGACACGAGACGCACACAGCACAGTACTCATTCGTCCGTAGTTATTAAGACGCGAACGCTTCTGCTGCGTGCACGCTTCGATGCAATTCACACGAACGCGCGGACGATTAAATTGTCAGCTACGCGACTCTATAAATAACGCAACGCAGCGCCGCATACCATCGAGTCGAGTCCCCGCGATTCTCGTTTTATCAACGCCTGCGAGTCTGCCGATGGAAAGCTCTCGCGAGAGCTGGTTTTATCGAGGTTCCCATAGCGAAACGCTTGACGGATTTTGCGCAAAATTATTGCACGAGAGAGAGAGAGAGAGAGAGAGAGAGAGAGGAGAAATGTAGTAAAACATTAAAGTGCATAAGAGATTGTTAGCAAGTAATAAACACTTCAGGCTTAGAAAATTATCACGAAACCGAATGGCGTAATGCAATTACTGGCAGATTCTCGAAGATGGAACGTTCATTGGTTACGTCCGTGATGCTCGGAAGGAACCATGTAAAAGCACGCAAAAAGAAACCGTTTATCTAGCGTTTAGCTACAACTTCAGCCGCGTTCCTCTCGCAATCACTCGCCACCGAATGCATATCCTGGCTGCACATGTGTGCCACACTCCTCGCGCCCAAAGTTTATTGCCAGCTCGTCTCCCTTCCCCCTTTTTCCCGTCCGCCCTTTCCATCACGATCGGCGTGTCTCGTCCCTCAGCCTCCCTTGCGTTCTATCAGTCTTCCAACCAGCGCTATACCAATTCAAAGTTCGTACACTCGATCCCACTCCTTGTTTTCTATCCTTTTACGTTCTCTCTCTTTCGCTCCTCTCCCGCGGGTTTGTTTACTTCGCAGTCTTGTTGGAATAATACCCCGGCAAAGGTAATTATAGATACCCGAAGCTTCACAATGCGACTCCGACACACGTTTACAACTGAAGACACACACCCGCAAATATTTCTCGGTACTGATACTCGTGGCGGCAGCTGACAATGAAAATCTCGACACCCGATATGAACACCCATCTCGACTTCTTCAGCGAGCAACAAGATCTATCTTAATCGAAAATCCATCTCCTATCATGTAACGTGATTAGTGCGATTAAGAGCAGATAATATTTTATTCATTTAATAACGCGAAAAATTTTCGTTAACTTTATAATATCAAAACAGATTTGAAATTATATTGAAAGATGGAGTTGAATTAACTTAATCTCAGTAATAACTATAGGACTAGATTTTTTAATACTCTCTGCTGTGCAACAAAAGAGACATTTTTTTAATAATATGTAAAACTATTAAGTCACATGAATTTATCACCAAATCTGAAGCGCCAGTGAGAAAATGCATGCAGGAATTTCAGGAAGAGAATATCAATTTATGAGAGTATGTAACAATCGTGATTGTACGGATTCTTAAACAATATCCCGAGTTATCTCCGATTCCACATCGATGATTCCTGGAAAGATCCATCAAAATGTAGAAGCCAAAGAGCGGAAGCCGTGAAGAGATTATTACTGGGCTCGGTATCTCGAAGTGCCCTCGATCTCCTGCCGAGTGCTTACGGGCATTGTTTATGCCTGAGGATTGTTTTTGTTTGACGAAAAGTAGTGAGGTTTTTTTTATCACGTATATCACATATAGCGTAAACAAGATCGGTCGAATATCTCGTTTGCGTACTGAGACAAGCTATAATGATGGCGTCACCGGAAAAACAAAACCTACAAAAGGGGAGGTCTTCTACTTCGATACGCGACTTCGCAAATAATGAGATTTCATATAAATTTTCCCTCAGTTGTTTGCACAACAGTTCATATAAAAAGCATAATAAAAGATAAATAGTAAAAAATGACAAAATGATGTAAAAGTAATCGTTACTTTAGATTACGATGGAAAAAGCGGAAAGGAAACAAATCAAACTTGTCAATTATTCCTCCTGCGTTATCATCTTGTTTCACGAACGAGATCGTAAGGCCGAGCTCGCGCCACCTAATCCGGAGATGAGAAGATGCAGCAATTATGGAGTTCTTCCAAATTCGAGTTTCAAATCATGGTCGGATACGAGCTAAAAAGGACACGAGAGCGAAAGAGCGTGTTGTTAATGCCATTACAGACGAGCTTGTGTATACAGCTTGTTGTCGGTTGGTAAATTACTATAATTGTGAAGTTCCGGCGATTTTTAGATTAGCTCTGGTCCATCAACGGTACACCTATACCGACCTGCCGACACTGTTCAGCGATTCTCAACTCAGCAGATCCATATAAATCATATTATATATCAAAATCGAACATTAAATCCGATCTTTCAAATCTCACATTGCGCTTATATATGTTATCTTTTAATTTTAAAATTAATCATATAAAAATTAATCATATAAAAAAGATCATGTTTTATAATAATATAATAGAAACTTGATATAAATTTATATATACTTTTGTTTAATTCAAGACATCCAGAAAAGAATATAAAATGTGTTAATTCTTAGAAAGGGGGATTTGCAAAAAAAGAATATGAAAAAAAGACATACTCGAAAGGAAATACGGATCTTCGATTAAAATCGCGCGAAGGTCTTGTTATATGACGCGTCGCGCAAACGAGTCTCTTTCTCTCGATTAATTAATATAGCTTATTAAGCTGAATTAAAAACACACCGTTCAACCTGGCAATTAACCCAAATTAATGGCGCCAATAATGCGCGGCCGTCGTCATGTAATAGCATCGGCAAGAAACTGTACACAATTATTTTCAGTCGCCTTCGAATTCGAAGGCAAAACTCGAGCAATTACTACGAATTAATTCCATGTATATGTTGAGAAATTTTTTTTTATTTTACACATATACGTGCGGATTTAAGTTATTTTGTACTTCAGAGTAAAAAATCAATTGTAAAAGGAAAAAAGAAAAAAATGGTACGAAAGAACGTTTTCACACGTGTGTGTGTTAGTATTTCCTAGAAATTCTTAAAAACCAAACTCCATTACTCTGTATCAGTTAAAATTCTTGCTCATGTCTTTCGAATATATCTTGTGGCCTTCGATCTGTGAAGAGCCTTCTCTCTCTCTCTCTCCTCCCCTCTCCCGTTAAATAGAAAAAAATTAAAGAAAAAATACAGAATGTCAAGGAATCTTGTGTTATTTGTATAATAGATATATTGAATTCAACTACTCTTTTGTGAGTCATTTAAATTCTAAAACATGAATTTTATATCTTGACATATATTTAACGTAAATATATATGTATTGTATATATTCTTCCACTCGCTTTAACTTTAAAAGAATTTCTTTCAGATATGTAGGATGTTTTATTAGGAAAGAATTTAATAAGTTTAATAAATTTTATTAATAAATTTACATTTGTATTGTGTATTGAAACTTGTATTGTGTTTCGAGAAAAGTCATACAACGTTAGAAACGAGTAGATAGCGTTGTAAAATCAAGAATTTATTAGCTTTTTAAAAAATTCGGTGATTCAGAGTTTCTAGCGAACAAAGAATTTTTCCATAAAGTATCAAAACCTCAAAACATATACGTTGGCAGCATGTATTTGACGATCCTCGACGCGGGAGCTTAAAAATTAGGGATCAGCAAGAATACTGGAAAATTCCGAATCCCAGCATGTTTTAGGCAATAAGTTTCGTATCTATAGTTATAGCACGTTTCTTGAGATCGTTAACTTTTTAGAAAAATGTTACGTCTGTTGTGTCTTTGACACTAACAAAGAACTATACAATCAGAAAAATAGAAATGTAGAAGCAATAGAAGCTATTCTTTGACAAAAATAGAAAATATATACGAAATGTGATTTAATTTTTAAATTCCAATTTTTTTTTTATATTCATATATCAACAATACATATTCCGTCATAACATTCAAAAATTTGATATAATTTAAGCTATAAGTTATATTCGAAGATATGTGATTAAAATATATGAATTTAATACCTGATTTTTTCGTAAATTGTCTTTATTTCTTATAATATATTCTCGAAGATATAAGCACGTATAGTGAATTAAAGAAAAAGAGAAAGAGAAAAAAATATATTTTGCCATAAAGGTCACTAAGTAGACGCACCCTCGTAATAGGTCCCAGAGATTCTTGACGGGCCTTCGAAGCCAGGCCCACTGTCACGTAGTTGGAGTCGAAGACGTGGTTGTTGGTTAGAACTCAAGCGTGCTCAGAAAGACCACGTCCAAGAATCAAAGCAATCAAAAGCTCGTGGAAATCAATGTGCAGACTGGATTCCAAAGTTGATGAGATATCTTGGCGAACGAGTTCATGAAGATGACTTCAAAGATCAATTGTATAATATATACGAACAACCGTACACAATTAAATAATAGAATTTAATCTCTTACTAATTTACATAATTCTTTAATAATGGAAAAGTATACATATAATTATAATAACATTATTTTTATATTTCGTTTTTTATATATCGTCAAAAAAGAACAAACTTAATCTACGATTTATTTAAAAATCTATACTAGCATTATATTTTTGTATGTGCGTTTTTAACTATGTATTATTGTTAAGACAGTATTGTAATGACCTAAAATAAATTAATAAACTCTTCAAATGCAAAATTTTGTCATTGTGCATGGTGCGCAGTGTATACGAAACATTTAGCGGGCGAGTTGACCAGAGGTCACAAGTCGGACCCCAGCAAGAGACGGGTCCTCGCTCACGCCGAGATATAGAGGAAGGGTGAGAGGGAGCAAGATCTCAGTGAGGAGAAGAAAAGAGGCCCCGAGGCGAGACCTACTGCCGGGGGCTTCGGTCAGGCACACATAGGTAGTTTTGACTCGACGCGGTGTGGCTGTGGTACGGCAGGGCCCATACGCGAAGGAAAGCAACAAGAGGAGAGGTAAAGACGAAAAGAAGAGGAAGGAGAGAAGGCGTGTGAGAGAAGGAAAGAGAAGACAAGTCTGCCTGTTTGACCGCCGCCTGGCTGGCTGCTCAACCGCTGTTCTTCTCATCTCACTCTTTCTTCTACTCTTCCTAACTTTTTCTCTCTGTCTCTCGTTCTTACTCTCTCTCTTCATCTTTCTAATTTTTTCTCTTGCTCCCTCACCGGCTCGTCTCGTCTTGTAACAAGAGACGGCGCGGACAATGGGTGCTGGTACCAGCGCGCCTTCAGCCAAGGCTGCCAAATAGTCCCGCCTGGCGTAGCCTGGAAACACCATGTTCTTCACCGAAATTGTCGAATAGTGCTATGTTGTGCTGTATTTACTATTGCTTTCGTTTCTTGATGATGAAAATGACATTTTACAGTACGAATACACGCAGACGATTTTCCTTCTATAGAGTCAAGCTTATAGAGTAACCTAATTGTAAACATTCTCTCAAATGCTCGCTACGTTTGTTATAAACGTTTATTTTTCTTATTGTCTTTTAACGGGACCAAAAAATTAATGAAAGCTTTGATATTTTAAATAAGTTCTTATATTGATCCAGATAATGAGTAGCTCGATCATTGCAAGGACTTGGAGCATATTGTATACTTGTCTCGAACAGAGACACGAGAAGACGAGTCGTTCTTTCTGCAGCTGAGGTTCTTACGACGGTAATGGGGCGAGATAAAGCCGAGATAAAACCAAGCACGCCTCAAGAAGAAAGCGAGAGTCTGCGATAACCATACGCCGGGAGAGCGAGAGTGGCCGTTATTGCCTAGCGATGAGTTTTTAATCGGTCGAGATCTCTTTGGACACTCGACCGATCAAAGAATTACGAAGAAGCATGCTGAGACTAAGATTTTCCCCCAACGTTTACGGATCCGCCGCGAACTCTGTCCATCGAGGAATGTCGGGAGTCCCGTTTGAGCGACTAGTTTAATCGTTTTCGTAATTAATCGTAATTTTTTAATAAGTAATGTTCGCAGAATAACTGAGATTTGCCGTTCGAAAAACACTGAATTCTATCGAGCGCTATATTCTATCATATAATGTTTCTTTTTTTTTTCAAAGATTTATTAAGCTTTAATAGTAGCAAAAAAGTAAGTAGCATGTATCTTTTTATATCTAATTTTTTCAATCACTCCGTCTTCCCTACAAAAAATACAAAAATGACATACTTGTATACTACGTTATTGACTAATATGTAATTTTCAAGAATATTTTCCGTCAACATGAAAGTTAAAAAGATTGTTCCTGATTCATTTTAAATCTGAAAAATTCGATAACAGAATACTACGCGTAATAATTAAACTAACAAAGATCTCTCTACCTGTACACTACCTGTACGTAATCTATAGGCTATTCACGATCAAGCGAAATACTGCCTGGAATCCTTGTATCGTATTAAGGTAGTGTACCACTGGCGCGGCCAAACCCGACGCGCTTCGACGCCTTGTCGATCGCTTCCCTTCACAATACGTCTCTTGAATGTAAGCGCATTCTTCGAGATACTGCGCTCACGCAGGTAGTGAACGATGCAGTTTTGACAGGTTTCGGAAGTGATGGAGGTCGCTGACAAGGCCCGATTTCTACGGACCATTATGTTCGTTTCCGAGAAAAAGTACGCATAAGGAATGAGAAAAACATTTATTATCCTAGAGATTCCCTTTCAAACAAAAATAAAGTTTAAAGCAAATGTGAATAAACGTTGGCTGAAATATTTTGTACCTGTATTTCATATTGGCATAAGCAATATAAAAATTTAGTTGGTCTATTGCAAAATCGACAATGAATGGTACGGTACATTTGTGTTCGCGAGTTACAAACATTTCCGTACGACGCAAAACACGTGGTCGGAGATGAGGGAAGACGGTTCTCGTTTAACCGAGCGTGAGTGCTAGGAACGGGCCCGGCGATAATTTACAGAAAGAAATAAACGAATTCCTCCTCGCTGGAATTCCTGGGACGCGCGCGTGATATTTCAGTCCAACGACCTGCACCTCCTTCCGGGAAAGCGATATTCCGAAACTTCTCTTTGCGCCTGTGGCGTAAACTTGACGCGTGACTTTCAATAGTTTATGCGATTAATACGAGATTAATCCAAAACTTATCGAAGATAAATTACCAGAATGACAAATATTAAAAACATCCGATAGATTGCAAGATAAAATTATTAATTTCTGCTAATTTCTAATAACTTCTTTTGTGATAAATATTTGAAACATTGAAAACATTTTAAAACTAAAAAAGTAACTCGAGTAACGATCGCGGTAGAGCAAGCTAATCTGATCAGTTTCGACTAATCCGACTATCCATCAAAATTTTTGACGGCTCATTGATGGTTCCTATTCTTTGAAACAAGACTGAGACGCATTAGGATTCGTTTGTAACTGGAAACAATGCATCTTGACGAGCACATGGTATTCGATTGGTCAAGGTTGACTGAGGCAGCGATTTTACGAGCTAACGAGAGTGAATATCTATGGCAAAATATTGCAACGTGATTGCTAATCATAAATTTCGTGGTGCTTATTTATTATGTTTATCTGCGAAACTTTGCTAAAAATAATTAATTTGTAACGTAGTAGAAGAGTTTTTTACAAAAACCTAACATTATTCAGTTTCTTAAAGCTCAAATCCGAGATAAAAAATAATATAACTTTGATAAGTTGCAAATTTTGATGCTAAGGTATTTCTAGTCTGATCTTATATTCAAGATCGTTTTAAGTCTGCTCATATCATTTTAAGACTCCGTCCAACTAATGAAACAATCGTATAGTGTCTTGACGATCTCGAATAAAGTTCAAACTATAAATACTGACTTAAGCAAAAAACAATTATTTCATGACGGTCAATAAACAAATTGTTTAACAATTTTTTATTTCTCAGTATTTACACATCACACAATTTTTCGACATTTGTTTTTTTCTTTTTAAAGTGTCATATTGTTTCTTTAGCACTCAAATTTGATTTATTTATATAAAACAGGGAATTCTCTACAAGTTCAATTTCGAGGATACAACGAGGATACGGCAACGTCGCACACGGTTATTCTAGCCCTG
Source organism: Crematogaster levior (assembly GCA_901521435.1). Classification (NCBI taxonomy): domain Eukaryota; kingdom Metazoa; phylum Arthropoda; class Insecta; order Hymenoptera; family Formicidae; genus Crematogaster; species Crematogaster levior. The sequence continues at coordinate 800,121 of CABEGB010000593.1, read as the reverse complement.
ACGATGTACCGAGGCCAGGGGCCTACGGCCCTGCGTTCTTGGCCTCGGGCTCTGCCCGTTGAGGGCCGCGGGATGGAAAGAAGGCGCTCCACCGGATCCAGAGATCGACTCGCAATGGAGGGGACAAGGAGACACGCGCGCACCCACTCGTACCGGTATACAAGACGTCTCTGACCAACTCTGCACCTACTCTAACGCAATGCAATTTCTTTATGAATGCCGAGTTAAAAACGAAATGCTAAAAAAAATAGACAACAATTATCATTACCTTCAATAAAAAAAAAAATATTTAGTCTTATAATCTTTTTACATTTATGCATCTTATCTACATTTAAGAAAGAATTCTGAACGTATTCTCCTTATATCTCTTTTATTTTCAAAGGAACTATCGTTAGTTTTTATTTTTGTTTTTCTGTATGGTATGCACGGGACACGGTGCAATCTGTGAAGTGCGAATCTGATGATCAGTGAAAATGCGAGACAAATATAACGACGTAGGAATGTATAAGAAAAAACTTAATATCACTCTGCAAGGATAACAAGACGATAAAGACTCAAATTAGGCGCCCGCTCATCCGAGGACGCGTAAAGTTAGCCCCAATCATTTAAAAAATTTTTCTGTAGTTTATTCAATAGCCCATCGTTTGCATATGTATGTGGGCATTTCGAATTTTTGATCGGCACGTCTAATACAAAAGTTAACAAAAAAATTTGGGGAGAGGCAACTTCACATTCATCAGTCTTCCAACCACGAGAAAGTTGAAATAGTCCTAATCGATAGATTTTTGTTCACGTACAATTTTTCGTAAACTTTACGTAGAAAGTTAAGATAATCATATATTGTGCATATACGTTCATTTGCAATTAAAAAATTGCGATTGAAGCCTTATCAATAATATGATGTATTTGTGGAACTTGTGTTGAATGTATAATATTATGTGATAGCTTGACCTCGTTAATTCAGGAAACGATGACCGTCAAAAACAATTCACGCCTTTTTTATTGTAAAAAGACAAAACTATGTAGAAAAAGCAGCATCAATCGGTAATTATATCGTGGCATGGTGCACTATCTTGGTGAGAGATAAGATTAGCGTATCTATAAGCAGACTCGATGTGCGGCGAGCGCACGCAAAAGGCTCTTTAGAGCTACGACAGCGATAACTATGGCTGAGCCGTGACTAATAATCTCCGCGAGATTTCTTCGTGCACGATAATTAATTTCTCAGATCGTTGATCAGCGATCGGGGTTTTCCTTTTTCGCGCGTAAGTTATTTTTACGCCGAGTCCCCCGCGCCGCGTGGGAGTAAAGGGCGCAGCGATGTGCATCACGGAAACTTTTTAATTCCATTAAAATCGCCGTCGAGAAATCTTGGGCGGAAAAAAAATTTCTCGGAATCCCGTTCCGCTCGCGCGTGACGAGAAGAGAAAGAGGAAAAGATAAAGAAAAAAGTACGATAGTGATGACGACGATGATGACAAAAGAAAAGTTATGCACGAGGTATCCTTACGTTCGAGATTATCGAAAGTAATTCGCATACGCATCCTGCGCTCAAGAGATTGAAAGGACTAAAAGCGTCAGAAAGCATTGGAGGCCGTGTCCACACTCGAATATCTCTCGGAACTTTCTTTGACAAGTGTATAAAAGCTTTTTCCGTCACGCCAAGACGAAATGTAATCATTTAAAGCATAAGAGGATGAGTGGAGTAATGCATAAAATATAAAAATATATATAATTATACGGAAAACTAAAAATAGTAATCAACTCTAAAAATCCCTTCAATTATACCAATTCCAATACAAACATTTTATGTTCTTCCTCTTTGAAGAGTTAAACGAGAAGAGCTTCGTCGTTGACACACATTGCAATTTTTCACGGTCGTAGCCGTACGACAGGGACGAGGCAATTAAAAAAGAGCGAATTGTCGCGAGCGTAATGGGCTACCTTCGAGGTCTCTCGACGGTTAATTTGCATGACTAAAGTTAAGCCTTTGAAAGGTCCGCGTCCGATACAACATTGACCACCAGAGAGGAGGAAGAGGAGAGGCACGGTCCCCTCGGCGACTGCCTCTTTTGCCACGTGTGCGCCACTATGGTACTTGCAGGTTACGTTCGTCCGAAGAAAGGAACGAGGCAGAGAAGAAGGACGTTAGGGAAAAAAGAAGAGAAGACGTGTAATAAGAAAAGAAGACAAGGAAAGATGGGGAGGGAGTGGAGACTGTTATGCGCCGTCGTGTACCCAAGTAGCAAGTGTCAGCCCCGTCGGCTACGCCCATATAAATCCTTAGTTACCTAGTCGCTTTACGAGATACAATTATTTACGAAGATCGGCTACCTTATTTAGTCTTAGCTCACCGGTGGATATCACGAAACCGATTAATCGGCCTTCCTTGTTATTCTCGACTTCTCTCTTCCTTTGTCTATCAATGTCGATTAGCTGGAAGATTAGTAAAATTTCTCTCATAGATTAATTAATAATAATCATAATAAATATCTATTCTCCTATAGAATCGTCCTGATGATCCATTACAGGAAGCAATCGATAAAATGTATTTTCTATAATCAGAATTTGATTGGTAATACTAAAAATAATAATATAAGTAAATTTATATATATTTAAATAATAAAAATTTAAATAAATAAGTCTTTGATTTCTCTTCAATACTTATTCAATACTTATTAAAAGCACTTTGTTTTTATTATAATAGATATTATATCATTTTTATGATATGATGCAGCATCTGACTCGACATGTACGAGGTTTTCTGAAAAATTTGAATTTGATGCTTTCGAATTTATTACCTTTTCCTTTTAGCATGACGATTGCGCGGCCACGCGAGACGCTAATTACGTAATAGTGGAAGTCTTCCAAATGGAAACCGATCGTTCGAGCGGTGTGCTTCGGCTCGTGTAATATTTACTATGCGTCGGTCAACTGAAGGTAATTATAATTAAATGAGCAAGACCAAAGCGTACATAGAGAGGAGAATCCTAACTAGTAAGAAATACTCTTTCTTTTTTCTTTCGATCTCAAAATACTGTACATGCAACTCTTCGAACTCACCGCTTGTAAATCATTCTCACCGCTTAACCTGACATTAGCGTGACAGCCTGCTATCTCGATCCCGGTCGCCTTAGCATATGGTTAGCAGATGCCATCGCCACCACGAGCGTTCTTTTTTAATTAAATGCTTCGGCAGAAATTTTTACGTGCAAATATCCTGCCATTAAACCCAATCTTTCGGACAGCGATCGGATGGTTCCGGTTTCCTTTAAAACCTCTCACTCTGAGTTATGAATTTTTTATCGGTTATCCTTATTTGTGTATCGAGGACCCAGGACCCGAAAACCAAATCAACAACAAAGTACGAAACGGAGCAATATGTCGTTTATTCTCTAGAGCCTAAATAGCCTCCACAAGCAGCGGCAGTGGCGAGTAAGGGTAGAATTTCGAAAGCCGGACTAGCTGCTCTAAACAAAGAGCTTTACGATCATATTTATAGTGTCGTAAAACACTACGCAGATTGCTAACCTTCGGCTCACACAGACAGGAGGCCTGCGCCTCCTCGTTTACTATCTTCCCTTTTCTCTTTCTATCTCTTTTCAATCCATTTTCTTCGCCACTTTCTTCCCGTCTCACTTCCTTGCTCGTCATTTATCTTTTTTTGTTTTTACTCATATTGTTCTCCTCATACAGCCACAATGAAATGATTATGCACCCACAAATAAATGTGTGCACATTTTCTTTCTTTTCATTTCCTAATCTTTTCCCTAATTCATCTTTTTTCTCTAGATCGCTCTCTTTCCCCTATTACGTGAATTTTCCTTCGTTCTTTTTCCTTTTTATCTAATTCTCCCTCATTCTCTCCACTTCTTCATCTAATTAATGATTTATCTTCCAATTGTTCTTCATTTCTATATAAAATGTCACTTGAGGCTAATTTCTGATTATTCCTTAAGGAACAAAGTTTGCAAACATTAACTGCTTTGGCTTTTGACTGCTCATGGCTTTTATTCTATTCACAAAAATAACATAATAATTAATAACCATAGACTAATCAAATACACATGTTTTTTCGTTTCTCCTTTTTTCAATTATTGTTTAAGGTTTTCCTCTTTTCAAGTGAGACACGAGCAATTCAAGATTCAACAACGATTCGACAATAATAACAATGACCACGACAATGATAACGAAGACTATTTCTTGGCGTTAATTGACTCGAATTGTATGGTCCAATGACTTTGACGAAAATCGGTTTGACTGAGCTCGGAATCGAACGGACAAACCTGAATCGTAAACCGTGCGAGTCTCGAAAGAAAAACCGGTATTTTGGGCCAACACAGCTTATTAACATGCGTCCGCTTTTTCATTCTTTTGCCAGTCGGGTTTTTCGGAATCCTCGCGATCTTCGTTAGAGCGTCGTTGAAAATGCATTTTAAAGGACGAAAGCACAAAATTCAGAAGCGAGAATATGTAAACTTATGTTAATCCTCATTAGCACAGGAAGAAAATCTCATGCTTGGACTTTACAAAAAATTTTTCAAAATATATGTTACAATATATATATTGGGTTGATGCATAATTATCCGCTGTTTTTCGTTGAGATCGCGAAATGACTGTGCAGCTTTCCATCCTTTCTCGTAATGGTAAAGCATAATATGACGAATATGAATATGATGTTCGACACGCATTTTTATTACCTAAACATAGAAGAATATTTTTATAAAACAAAAGTAAACAAAATGCCAATTTAAAAAAAAAAAAAACGCGTCTACATGAACGGCGGATAATTATGCATCAACCCAATATAAGAATGCTGTAAACTTACGAATATATATATATATATATATATATATATTTGTAAGTGTTTACAGCATAAAAGTTAATAAAATATATATCTAATTCCACATACATTAATTATATTCGCTAGATCAAACTTTGTAGTGTGTTAACTGAATCCGCAAGATTATTAATCTCGCCCGGAGCGAAGCGCGATAAATGAGTCGTTTGCATTTACCTGCATTAATCTCGTCAAAGTACTCTGTAGGCGAACATTTCAGCGCGTTTATATACGATAGCATGCGTCACCAGGATCACGCTATTTTATTAAACGGCGGTTTACTCCTCTCGCGCGCGCGAACAAGGTATTTGCGTGTTTGTGTTCACGCAATGCAAACATCACGCTTTAAATGGGTATCGAAAGTAACACTCTCGTCGACACATTCACTGTTCATTACTTATATTACTACATGTAATATTTAAAAATTTCAATCTTTTTCCTCTGATTTTTATTCACAAATGGCATACCTAATAGAAGATTTAAAAAAAAGAATGTTACAAAGCAAAATTCCTTCAAATGCATGTCTCGTACTTGAAATTGATAAATTCCTATCAAGAGAATTACATTTTTATGTAACTGCTTATGTGAATCTTGATCAAAAGAAGTGACTAAAACAATAAAGTTGAAAGTATGCGCTGCTCATCAGAGCATATGTGCTTATGCTGTTATCTATGTTGATTAAATTTTGATTATTTTAACGCTTGTTCGTTTGGTATTTGTAAAAGCACTAGTATCACTCGTATATTTCGTTTAAATTTTTACATCCAATTTGAAAGAAAAAAAAAACATTATTAGATGAGTAACAATCAAGTTTTTATTCGATTCTTTGCAAATGTTAAATACGTTGTATCTTCGGCGTCAACATTTGATGCTCTCTTTTATCCACTTTTACCCGCAGAACAACCGCTTATTAATTTCTACCAAATACAATGCGTGAGGAGAATCTCGCTTTCGCAAGTTCGATAAAAAAACTTGGCGCGTAACACATTGCGTGACGGCGTGAATTAAACTACCATGCGCCAAGATAATTTACGTGTCGCAGGTCGGGAACCGGTATATCTGTACAATCTATTAAAAATTCACGTCATTATTTGGTGTTTGGTGTCATGTCTATCGATTTTATGAACAAATCAGAAACAGAAATCAATTATTTGCCGAATGATAAGATATGATAAATATAAATGTGCGATGAAAAGCTACGAGAGAGAGTTGTCAATTGCAATTTCAATATTCATTTTCACAATAATAAATAAATGTACGAAAAATATATAACAGTAAAGTTTCATTAATTTCTTTTCTATTTTAGAAAACATTCAAGATATTTCCAGTTTTGTATTTTAAGAAATTACACATTGTGGTTTCTCCAATAGTATGTTACTAAAAATCATTTTACTCTTTTTAAGTTATTCTGACCTCTGCCCACATCCATGAAATCATAATGATTTAGTGAACAAACATTTTCTAAGACACATTTACTTGTAGTATGTATTTGTTTCTGGGAAAGATGTTTCGCAAGAGGAATTTGTTTAACCATTTATAAAAGAAGACGCAAGCACCACCGTGGGGTGCAGTTGCCGAACCCATGGAGATAGGCACCATGGGCGGTGAATCGACGGACGCTTTCCTTCTCTCTTCTCTCTCGGGGAACCTTTCTGAATGCAAGAAGTCCGGCAGGTAGGCTCGTTAGCGAACAGGTAGGTAGGTAAAGGCGAGTCAGGGTAGTGTATAATGCTGACTGTAGCCAGTGTGTATCTGTGCTTATATATCGGGTGTACCAACAATTTGCATTGTTCTATTCATTCAGATTTTACGGTAAATTACCGTATCGGGCAGGATTACTGTATTAGTTCTCTGTGAAAGAGACTTATACAATGCACAAATTTTTCCGATTGTATTGTTGAAGAATGAGGCGGTCGAGAAATATTTACATACTGTAAAATATGTTGTCATATAATAGCGTTATCAATCAAAGGTGCGCATGATTTAAAGAATACACGACAGATGTTACATTTGTGTAAAGAAAATGAAAGCTGTTACAGGAACGGATACAATTTTTATTTTACGTTTATATATGTTTTTACTATGTATATTTGTAACTTTGTCTATTGATTGCAATGTTAAAGAAATTATAAAAGCAAAATTTACGATACACATTAAAATGTACAGTGTAATTACCCTTCAGTTTTCCTTTCTATCGAAACTTCTATTATCTTGTTATCGCAAAATCGTTGGAAATTCTAGGAGAAACTTACGAATGTTTCGGTACACCCCGGTATATGTTGCAGAGCGTAAGAAATGGGTGGGTTAGCTCCAAGAAGAGACGAAGTAAGAGAAGAGAAAAAGGATACGAGAGTGAGAGAGCCATGGCGAGATGCCATGGAGAATAAGTGAGTGAGTGAGTGATAGAGAATGTGTGTGTGTGTGTGTGTGTGTGTGTGTGTGTGTGTGTGTGTGTGTGTGTGTGTGTGTAGGACAATGTGACGGGAGAGAGAGAGATACAAGAGCGAAAGAGCGTTAGAGGGCGTGAGACGGAGAGAGAAAAAGAGTGCGAGTCAACTGAGAGAGAGAGAGGGGGAAGAGAGAGAGAGAGAGAGAGAGATTGAACGAGCGATACAAGGAAGGCGTGAAGATGAAAGAGAGAATGAACGAGAAAGAGAGAGAGAAAAGAGAACTCGCTTGGGTGCCATGTGCATTGGTGAGCGGATACATATCGTACGGTTCGGAGGGAAGGTATTCGGACAAGTTCAGGGTGATGCAGCAGCAGGGTCTCTCCTCTCTTCTCGTTGTGCTTCTCTCTACCCCCTTATTCTCTCGCTCTCGCATCATTTCGTTTCTTCGCCTTTTCTTTACGAGAAGCTCTCCTCTCTTCTTCTCTCTCTTTCTCCCCTCCTCCCCTCATGATTTCGCGCTCGCCCGTCAGGACCGTTTCGTTTTTCGTCTCTCTGGGGATAAGCCTATAATATGCTTGAGGCGATCTAGGCACTCGACCGCCTACACGCGAACTCGTCAATTACTTCGCACAACGAGACACATCGTTTCTAACTCTTTCCTACCTCTCATTACCGTCTTTCTTCTCTCTCGATTTTCGAAGCACACTACGATGTATTGCGCGTATCCACAGAGTCCGAGGTGCAATCCGGAGGCGCGGAGGCGGTTTCTGAGCAGCGACAAAGTATGTGTATCGAAAGCGCGCTTTCGCGAATGCCCACGTGCAGATCACCGGAAGAAAACGCGTGCAAACGTGTAGGTACCATTATGCGTATGTCACACCGATAACGAGCAAACAGAGTGTCGAGTCCATTTCATATTTTAAATTGTTGCATAGAAAATAGCGAAAATTTAATTACTCAAAAATTGCCAAGAAAAAAATACTACTGTGGATACTTTGCATACAGGTGAAGTACATATTGAACTTTTATAAAAATTTATGATTAAAGTAGACAGATTTCTGATCTCACCAGAAATATATTTTTATATTTAGCGTTTTGCGATATCAGCGCGCTAACTTTGCATAAACATGAAAAATAAAGAAAGTTCCTGCAGAACATTCGCGATCGTCCGAGCTCAAACTATCACGTGAATCGCCTCATACGTTCAAATTTACGTCACAGCGTTTACGCTCTCTTGCAAAGTCAACTTGCAGCAAAAACTCTAGTAGTCGTTCGACCACTATCCTCGCCCACGAATACACAAGATTTTATTTTGTATATATTTTATGCCATCGATATTTATTCCAGCTAATACGTAAATCATCGATGTCTTTTCGACGAATGGCGAGAAAAATTTGGTAATTATTTTGTTTCAAATTATGAGACCTTGGAATCTCTCTCTCTCTTTCTCTCTCTCTCTCTTTAGCCACATAAAGTAAATCGAGTAGCACTTCGAAAAAATATCACGAGAAAATTGGTAAAATTATATTTTTGCTTCCTAATTTGGATAGATTCTTTTTTTTATTTCAACGCTTGATTAGTGTATTCACATATAAAACCACTAAACATGTGAATACTAAATGTTCGATATTATTAAGCATAAGTAGTGCAAGAAAAAGATAGTGTTGAAAAAGAATCGAGTATTGCATTTTATGATATATTAATGATAATAATATTATGGTAATAATAATAACATTAATTAAGTATTCGCGTAAAATATTGTGCGTGCGCACATGTGTGTGCATTTGACATTTTTACGGTAACCGATAAGTAGCAAGCAAGCAATATCAGATTGTCATAAAACTATATTGCATCGTGCAGAAAAATTTCAAATAAAAAATGAGGATTCTTTTATGTGCAAGTTCTTTATCTTATATTATATTTTTAATTCACACAGAAATTATATATGATAGAAAACAAGATATAATATAAGCATCATATATTACACTTCGCCATTGATTCACGTGTACGTGTACTATGTCAATCCGAGAAATGAATCGTGTTTAGTTAAAAATGACGTCAGAATGTGACGCGTTACACGTAATCTCGACTTTCTCGGCATATCTGAATAACTAGTTTTCATGCAAGTGACAAAAAAAAAGAACACGTGAAGCGGCTCTAGTGAAGTCGGCCGATGCCAAGATTAATTCCGCTTGAGCCTCGCGCGCGGCCTTCCTCGAAGAGCCCATAATTAACCACTTAAGCGATTACAACGGATCCCGACGTAACGTTTTACACGTTTTCTGACGGTGAGTGCAACGAATCCTTCCCTCTTTCTCCTTAGTTATATTCGCACGTATTCTCGTATGTATGTATACACACAACTAAAGTGATCTATGCCGCGATGACAGAAACCTGGCCAATGGAAACTATAAATCTTTATAGTTGATATGTATAATTGACGATAAACTTTATTCATATATTCCGAGAAATATAATGTAATGAGAAATAGAAAATTAAACGAATTCACTTATGAAGTCAAACGAATTCGCTTATGAAGAATTATTTCTTACGGTTACGTATTGCATAAGATATAAAACGAGACCTTGATATGTTCGATAATAATCGATATCGCTTTCTTAGACTTTAGACGGTCGTACCATAATCGTGCTTGCAACATCTTGAATACGGGACGCGACAGGAGATGTACGGCTATGTTAACTCATTAAAATGTTTTGGCAACACATGACAGCGTGCACGGTAGCGCGACATCGATTTGTCAGTGACAAAGTCTGGCAGGGAAGAGGAAGAACTGGCCAACGGGAACAGCACACACGCACTTCATTGTATACGTTACTGACATGTCGAAGCAATTTGTTCCAAATGAATCTATCACTCATAACTCTGTTCTACTTTTTACAATTGACAAATTAGAATAGACTTCTAAATTTCAAAGAATGGGAAAATATTAAGACAAAAAGTGTGTGTAAAAAAGAAACTGAAAAGTTTTGGTCTAAAATACTGAGAAAGAATAACAATATTTCAAATGTTCCGAGAGATCTTTTAAAAAATTGCCTTAAAATTTTATACATATAAACGACCATTGATAATTATAAATCGTAAATTCTTCTATTCTAGCCTTGTAACTTGTCACATTTCGCAGTAAAATAACAATTGATATTAAGAATGCAGTTTCAAGTTCTTGATTGTGTTGGAGTTCCAGAAATCTGTAGATGATACTGAGGTTTTATGAGCTTCGTGAGAAAAATGTGACAGTTCTTGACCGTGATATTTCCTTTTTCGAAAAGGAATATCAAGAGTGTTACACGTTGCGCCGCGCCGTCGAGTTACTGCATTGTTTACATTAGTTAGTGAATTTTTGTGCGAGGCGATGTTATCGCGCCTGTTTCATGGCCGCCATTCATCTTTATAAAGGTTGCACGGACTGATCATCAATATTACTTTTATATTCCCTGAAATATAGGTTTTAAAGAAGTCGATATATAGCTTAAGAATATATTATAGCTTAAGAACGCGTAAATGTTTCGGCTGACGTGTGTGTTCAAAGATGCGCACAAATACTCAATATCCAGAAATGAAACAATCGGTATAACGATCAAAAAAATCGGTATAACGATAAAAAAAATGGAGGAATCGAAATGAATTAGAAATTTTTGGCTCATTTGTCCTATATGCTGCAACAAATTTGACGCAACACCTCATGAATCGGCTTGCTTCCAAACTTGTTTAATATGTTCCGTAATCGTCGCACAACAATCGGTTGCGTTTTGGCGACCTTTAAAAGAAGGAAGGAGAACGCGACGACGGCTTATAAAGTAGCTTTTATTGACGTCGTGCCAATAAGAACAACATGGCACATCTCTCTCTCTCTCTCACTTTCTCTCATAGAATTGTCCAAGTGTCGTTGCCGACGCCTCCGGCGTTCGTGATTATTGCGACGGGAGAGTGTGGGCAATAAGGCCACCGCCGTCGCGCCGACACGATGGTAACGACGGAGAAGAACCTTTCGAACGGTGACGATGTGCAACGTAATGCGGCGTAATAGCGAGGAAATTAATAGGAGCGCCGTGGCCAGTGGACAGCCATACGCCGGGAATCCGAGTCACATATTTTCCCTAGCCGACACAGAGCGCGCACACAGACGCGATTATCATCGGACCGTGAAAGCGGCTACGAGAGTAGGCACTTATCGTGCCGCGATCGATTTCAAATGACGTTAATCTAAGTGCGCGAGGCAACGCAAGATACCTGGTGCGGTATCGAAGTTAAGCCCGGACGCAGTCACCATTAGGAAATGTCGCATCGTTGATGGTTTATTATTTAATTCCTACGTGCTCCGCGGATCAAACTATGATACTCTCGCATCGCAAAGTCTACTCACGCGAAATCACTTCTGACAATGGCGTTACTTCTGCCGGTTATATAGAGTATATCGATGTATGCTTGGAACACATTTATACACCGCGTCAACATCATATACGGATATTTTAAGAGGCATTCTTTTTTTTTCAGGAGAAACCTGACGATGTTTTGTACAACACACGTTGTAAAATTAAAATTACGTTACGCCTTGCGTAAGAATGCTCTTACTTCCATTCAAATAAACCTTCCAGCCAGCTGTTTACCACGACGCAATGGAATGATGTATCGATCCCGTTGACTTGGTAGGATTATAGGGGAGGCTACCGAATAATTAAACTCACGCGACGCGTGCGAAATTGGCGTCGATATGATTTCCCTCGTCGTTGGCGAAATATCGAGAACTAACTTTCCGCGACAAAAGTGATGTATCATTTTTTTTCACGTTTTCACGTGACAATTGTCCAGAAGATGCAGAAACCGAACGTAAGTAAGAAGATGGTGAAGAGAACGTTTTAATCGTAAAAAGCTAAATAGACTCGGAGGATCAAGGCTCGTCTACAATAGTGGAGTAAGAAGTACTCTCACTCCTCTTACCTTAAAATTGCAACCTTTACCTTTCGGTGTAAGAAAGCTTAAGTATAATTTTTAAAATATCTGGCCGACTGTGCTGCTCTGATTCGCCGTAAGCGTAAGAGTTAAAGCAGTAAGAAATAAAGCTGAGTTTAGTTGCTTTACTTGACCTCCGCGCATTGTAGACGAGCCTTACGGAGCCTCGTGAAAGATCAAGGAGAGACTTACCGAAAACGGGACTGAGGTCGGATCTCGCCGACGTTTTTCCCGTCGTCACATAGGTCCCAGTGGCGAGCGCGCCCTTTTCCTGCAACACACATGCACGCACTTAATGCTCCGTGTCCTGCGGCTACAGAAATATTTGGGAGGGTGTACGAAGAATATATCGCGAGACACAAAACACAATGGAGAACAGGAGGAAAATAAGTCGGTGATACGACGAAGAAATTAACCGCACCTCAGACTCCGTGAGATCAATGAGGTCGCTCTTGTCCTCGGTAAGATTCTCCGAGGACCTTTTCTCCTCCTCGCCCTCATCCTTGAAGACCTTGACCTCGTCTTCGCTGCCGAGATCGTCGCCGCCGCCGCTGCTGCTCACGTGCGGCATTATTGCGGGCACGCGAGCGACAGCCACCGTCCTTCCTTGTCTTGTTTCGTACTCTTCACTTGTTGTCAATCGACTCGTGTTCGGCGCGTCTCCGTCGGCGGGCGGTGTCACTCACGGCGACAAGTTAAAAAATCCCGAGTCGAACGTTGTCCGTCGCTGCCGGCAGTAATTTCGAACGATGGCCGACGGCGCGATACGTTTGCACTTTTAAGAACCGACCGCGATCGCGAATACACTGTTCACATTCGGATCTCACTGAACGCGCATCGGTCCGCCAACGAACGAACGAACGTTGTCGCGTACGAACGTGGACAACTTCGTAGCACAGAACCGTTCACCGTCACCTTCGTCGTCGTCGTCGTCGTCACCGTCGTGTACCGCCGTTCGCCGGTCGAACGACGGAGGTTAGGCCGTAGCCGAGAGACAAAGAGCGCCAGCGAGTGGCCTTGGTTTCTTCACGATGTCCGTCGGCGCGCGTCCGGACCGAATTGGCGTGTGACGCGCGAGTCACGAAATGACAACCGTGACGCACTCGAGTCAAAGCACGTCTCGCCGACGGAACGAGACGGCCGGGCACGCCTCTCGCGCGAGTCGCGCGCGACACACGGCCGCGCTTTTCGCGCGCGAGTTTAATTTCCGGTCGTCGGTGTCGTCGTCGTCGTTGTCGTTGTCGAAGAGAGATACGCGTGGGAAGGTCGCCGCTACCGTAGGGGATAGGAGGAGGAAGCGCGAAGTGGAGTAGGACGTGACGAGAAAGAGAAAGATACAGAGATGCGGCGGGTAGAGGTAGAGTAGGTGTACAGAAGACAGGCCGTGTGACGTATTAATAATGCGCAGAGTTTACAGTGGAGTGAGGCGCGCGTCGCGTTGTTTCCTCCGCTCGCGACGTTAGCTGCGAATAGACCTCTCAGTGCGAGCACTGCGAGCCCGGTTTGCACGTAGCATATCCGCACAAAGACGGTGGCCACGATGTTTCTGCGAGCACACGACACTGCGATTCCGTCAACGGGCCCGTACGATGGACACGACGCGCGACGAATACGGCACCACGACGACTGCGGCACTGTCGTTGTTGCTGTTTTTGTGGACGGTGCACGCGCCGAGCGGTCATCGTGCCCGTGTGCGTAACAAGCAGTGTTCGAGATTCCGTGTTGTTCCCGCGTATACCTGTATCTCTCGCCCCGACTCCGAATGCCTCGGTACGGTCTACTTGGATGCTCGGTGCCGACTGCCGGCGACGGTGAGCTCGGGCGGGCGGCTCTCCCACGCGACAACCAATCACGACGCCGGATTCACCGCGGCGGTTTCCCTCGCCGACGCGCCACCTCGCTCCCCCGCGATGTCGCGCTCAGCCAGTCATGGCAGGCAAGGCGGCGAACCGACTCCATCCGAGAGAATACGATCTCGCCCGAACGTGGTCCGGCGCCGTCTCCGCCGCCGCCGCCACCAACACCAACGCGAACGTGCGCGTCGTCGTCGTTGTGTCGTCGCCCTCTTCGTAGTTCGTGTTTGATGAAAGAATCGCACTTGCCATCGCCGACGACGTCGATGCTGTCTCTTAACGAATTACCCAAGTTATCGCCCCCCCGGCGACGAAGGTAAGTGAGTTGAGACGATTTTTCTCATTTTTCAAGCTTTAAGGCTGCTAAACTGTATACGCGTATACGCACACACATTCGTCATTACACCGGCCTGCTCGTAAATGTCGCAATGTTTGGTTGTTGCGTTTATTCACCAGACGTTACAAGTTTTTTTCTTACTTGTAATCGAATTCCTTTTCTCTTGTTTCTCATCTTGTCGCGGGAAACTTGTCACGTATACATATAGTCATAAAATAAAAATGGCGGGATTGTCATTTATTATGTCCGATACGTAACACTTGCGCGAACGTACTTTTGTGCGTGAAACCATTAGGGCAGGTGCACGCGTGATTTCTTCATGGCCACGGAAGAACGTAGTAATTTATGATAATTTATATGTCCGCTACCGCCCATTGCAACCAATTTCAGCGTTTAATTAATATTTTGCCGAAAGGATGCCTAGAATTACTCGGCGAACTTAATATAAATGTTCGTGCTGTGAAAATTACATGTTGTTATGGAAATTGATTATCATAAGTCACTTATCGGTGTATTTAAGAAGCTGATTACTCAAAAAACATGGCACGATGAGGTTTTCTTACGATTTTACTGAAATGGTTAAACTGTCCTTCTTCAACATAATTTATGTGCACGATAAAGACAAAAGACTATTGCCATGCATATAAACCTTTCTCTGTACTCTTATTCTGTATCGTAATTCATGGAAAGAGATCACATTGAATGCGCGTTTGCGTTTCGGATTTCTGAAAATTATGTACGAGCCGAGAGACAGGGAAAATCTGCAATAGCCGTGTTTTTTCCTATGACGGTACAAATCGAGAAAACAGCGCCGCGTATTTCCGACGCTCTTCCGAAATTACGACGATACCGCCGAATGGCGAATCGTGGTGCGTGCCACTGAAGCACCGTTGAAACATATTCAGAATCCCAACATACAAGCGAATTTAATACGTCATGAAAGCATCTAAATTCGCATCGCACCGATGAGAGCCGCCTCCTCTCGCGAGTCTCTTTCAGTGAGTTTTTCGACTCTCGTTTTTCGCCGCCGTTGTTCCTTTTTAGACCGTCCAAATTAAATTTTAGCCGCATCACTCTTGCGAGTACAGCTCTTTTTCATATTTAATAAATTTTTAATTAGTATCTCTAATTAGTAAACTTTACGAGTGCGAGCAGCAGATCTATCTATCACGTAGAGCATGAAGTTACATTAATATAGTTTAAAAATGAGTGCTCTATTTAAGCGCTTCGATGTATTCGTCCTATTGCGATTTACCGTATACGATGCAGTCAAGTGTAACTATATTATTGCAGAAGTTCCGTAATGTACCTTTTATGATACAGATTTTTATCCTCTGTGTTATCAGTGGGAATTCCATAAAATTACTATTCAGGTTCTATATAAAAAAAGAATTATATGGGGATACTGGAAACGAGTAAGATAGCAAAATTGCACGCTTTATGGTGGGAATTTGCTGCCGCCGTTGGGGAAGAGCGTACATTTTGCAAATATACTTATCCGCCTTATAATTTATGCTCCGCAATATTTTTCGGCTGCGTAATTCTCGACCTGTTACATCGCGAGTAATACGCGCGACTATTTAGTAGATATATGGAGACATGCAAAATCCACCAGTTAAATACATATCATAGTTGAAAAATAAACATCTTTAATACCGACATATATCCAAAGGCAGCACGTGTCGCATTCGAACGTTACAATGAAATCACGATCACCTAGCGTCGTGCGTTTTACTACTGGAAACATTTAATTACGCCTTATCGGTAATTACGCGTAAATCTTGCCTAATCGTTGCTAAATTATGCCTTAATAAAATTAAGTAAGATCTTTATGTTTCCATACTTATATATATATAACAGTATCGAAATCGACATTAGCTGAACGATAGAAGGTAAGACGTAAAATCAACGTTGTAAATAAATAATAAAAATTGAATCTCTCTTGCACGGAGCAGATTTTATTTTGTTAAAATGATATAATCGATATGAACCGCGATCATATTCCGCGCGGGTAGCTGCAAAGAATTTTCGGATTTTCAACCGGTTCCCTAGTGACATCTATATGATATCTGTTAGATCTCTTTATACTGAGAAGATAAAACGGATCACTGACTTATCATTATGCACAAGTATTGACAGATACATTTCATTTTTCAACTTTTATTCTATAAAAAGACATTTGTTTTATGCTTAAATATTATACAATACCAATGAGACAAAATGTAATTTTCTAATGGCTTTATTTAATGATTATAATAAGTGTTGTTCTCTCTTAAGTTAATATCGCGTCCATTGCACGTTGAAAGTCAATTACAATGTCGCGTACAATATACTAAATATTTACAAATCTTTTTTGTTTTTGTGAACAGTTTTTTTTAAATCCACGTCGTTTCGATAATTTTCGATTCGCCATACGATAACAATATATTTTCAATTCTCGGATTTGTTCTTCCAAATTAGACAGTATAGAAGTCACTTTCATGTCGTCAGTTTCTATGTTTTTGTCCGCCAAACTAAAAGATATAATAGCATTACGTTAAATATAATTTCAATTTACAATGCTATAAGTACGGAAAATGTACTTTGCGCAAATTGTATAATCCATACTTGTTCTTGAAAGATGTCTTGGTAGCTAACAGAAATAAAGCTTCTCTTAGATCGGTGGGAATCTTAAGAGGCGATTTCGTGAGATGACTGATTAAAACATGATGAAAATAATTTTCACGAGAGACCAGCGTAATTTTTGTGGGAATATCGCATCTTGAGTCCATTTTTAAGCGAGGATGTAGCCAATTGCTGCCGAAGATTCTATGTGATGTCACCATCTCTAAATGTGCGACAAATTCTGCTTGTTTTAGTAACCGACGTATGTGGCCCTAATGTGACAATATTAATTCCAATGCTGATTAATCCTATCTAATCTGTATATCTATTGTACATACATCTATCTATCTATTGTACATGTTGTAACTTAATTAAGCTTAATGTAGCTTTCGGCAATTAAGAAAACATTTGTATTGAGATACGGTTCGATTTCTAAATATTCATGTATCCTACCTCCTTTTCGAGACCTTGAATGTCGTTGATTGCCAGAACGATCATAAGATTCATCAAAGCGATGCTGGTAAACATAATAAAGGCGAAGAGCACAATTCTGCTTGTGACTGGTAGAAAAGTATTCTTGCCGTTTTTTGTTGAACAGTCAACAGTGGTGTTGAACAGTTTGTCATAATCGTATTCGCCCATCATCATTACCACAGTTCTTATGATAGCACTCCAGAAATCGTGAAATTGATCGTTTTCGTGAAATAAAATTAAGAAGCTTAACGCGAATCCGATAACCAGATAGCCAAATGTCAGGAAAACCTAAAAGAAAATAAAAAGTTTTGGATAAATAATTTGGAATATAATTTGGATATGTTATGTTTTAATAGCAAGTTTGTGGGATGAATTCTGATATCACCAACATAATTCTTTAAGTTTGGATTCGTTTTTTCGATAATTATTTATATTCATATTTATTTATGTTTGTGGACTAAGAATTAACATTAAAGAATTTACATAGGAAGCGCGAAAATCATCAGTCTGAGCGATGAAACCTTGAGGTCGATGATTATGCACGAAGGTAATGCATAATATTTGAGTTCTCTCATCGCATCAAGTTTTCGCTTATATACATAACTAATACGATGACTTAAAAAAATCAAATTTATAACGGGAAATTTCGAAATGCTTATTATATTTTTGTATTTTGTAATTGGATTTTTGCAGAATATATAAATTATAGTAATAGTTTGCTCTGAAAAAAAGTGCGCTAATTACTTCGGCTGACCTTTAGAATGTTCTTCAATACCGTTGAAAACATGAGCGCATAATAGCCACACATTGGAACTCGACCAATTAATAACATTATTTGGATCCAGCTCAATAAGATTACGATGCTGATGGAATGTAGCACCCATTGCGCGCAATGCCGAGACTCAATTTTTTCCTTTGAACATTTTAAAAATTCGCTCGCCATCGACGTCACCAAGGCTACTATAGCACATATGAATGATAACCACGTTTCGAGTTGTCTCAAATAATGTCTGAAATATTTAGGATACATGTCGAGTATAAATCAATTAAAAATTTCAAATTTTTGTTACTTGGATTCGTATTAACTTGGGGTCTAATATAATTTGAACCGTATTGTGAAACAGAAGAATGCAGGAACAGATTGCTAGAATTCTTTGAGTCACCACGTGGCCAGCATCATTACGTATAAACATTATGGCATAGACTGAGAGGGTAGTAACAAAGAACAAGTGTACGAGTATAAGAAGAAAGAAGAATATCCTTAATCTCGCCCACTTTAGTCTGAGAAACATCTCCACAAGTGGATGCTGTAATATTGCCAGTTGCTTTATATCCGAAGCTGCTGCTATAATGGCCGCAACTACCGCCATTTGCTTCTGGTCCTTTGGAGCCAATATACTGAAGTCAACAGTAATCTTTAACAAAGACGTTCCATTCATTAGAATTCAGTAAAGGTAATATAGTAGAATAAGAAAGTAGAATATCTGCACATAAGAGTCTAAAACAGGAGACGCAAAGATCTTTACATTCTCATATTTCTCCGAAGGAGAATTATTGTTTGTTCGTATGCAAGAATCCAAGATATCCGTTAAAAAGGCCAATGGTTGAGAAATATGAGCGAATATAGCATCAACGACGGTGACACCAGTCTTCGTCACGGCGGCTAAATTAGCTCCATGACTGATCAAAACTCGTACGCACTCGCGATGCCCATGACAAGCTGCTGTATGAAGAGCTGTACAATTGGTCTAAGGATAATATAGAAAGCAGAGTTAGTGTGTAAAAAGCAATATACAGTTTCGTCTTGTAACTTCGCCTGTTATTGTTAAATTGCAGCGTCCAATATGGCTAACCAGATCGAGCGTATCAATGTCACGACATTTTATTTTTTCAAGTAGAACCATTAACGTCATGATATTCCCTGTTTTCGCGACGATATGAAGAGGCGTGCAAAACTTCTCGCATTTAATCGTTGGCTGTGCATTATTTGACAATAATATCTTCGTTGCTTCTGCACTGCCCAGCATCGCCGCATGGTGCAGAGCAGTAGTACCTAGCAGAGTTGAGTGTGATTATATTTATATTGTTTTACGCGAATATACATGTAGATGACATTTTTAAGAATTCTCTTGGCAATGACAGATTTGTAGTAAGGTAATAAACTATAAATCGCTACGATGACACAGCCGCTGTTCTATCGGTATTACATAACGCTCGATTGATTGATTAATACCTGTGTCCGGGTGAATAATGTTAACGAGCGCTTTTGCGGCGACTAAAATTCTAACGATCTCGACGAACTTAATCATCTCATTGAGATCATCGTAATTCACGCGATCATCGCTTCCTGCCAAGAGCAACGGAGTAATCAGGCGCTTGTCTTTAACATTTACATCTGCATTGCCTTCCACCAAAACGCGCACGACATTTGCGTGATTATATTTTACTGCCTGGTGCAACGGCGTTCTTCCCCAGCACGTAGATGATGGTAATGGCAACTTAAACAAAGCATCGAAAAAAAGGGACATGATTTTTGTGTTTCTTTTACTCGGGTAAAAAATTTACCAATTATCTTCATGGTACGAACTTTTGTTCCTACGTTATTGGATTTCACCAGCGAAAAGTATGGAACACCCATATTATCCGGGTAATTAACTTCGACATCGGTGTGTCCTCCGTGTTGAAGAAGCCACTGTGTCACGTCAACGTTACCGTTGAGTGCCGCGTAATAAAGGGCACATCTACCAATTTTATCTGTGCTGTTTATATCGGCGCCTTTTTCGTAAAGTTCATTCAACAAATCTATGTTCCCCTTCCACGCAGCCACCTGCAGGGCTGTCACTTGAAAATCACCCACCGGACACACATATCTATTTGTGTTATCGCGCGCCAAAATTTCACTCGCCTCATCGAACTTTCCATTCTCGATTGCTGATATGAGCGCGATATGATCAGAATCGCTTTCTTCCATTACAATTTTTTCTTTTCTTTTCACTCTACGACAAATTGATCGGTCCACGAGTCTCTGATGCTCGTGAAAAACTGACGCAATTAATGAGAATATTTAACCATTATCAGCCGGATGTACCACCACCATGCGGCTGATAATGGTTAGATATTCTCATTAATTACGCGTATTGTGCGTCAATTTTCACGAGTATCACACTATCATATCCAAAAAGGATATGATAGTGTTCATTTTAATACGATTTTATTTTAATATCATGTTATTTTGAGTCATTATCTAGACCAAAGCTATTGACATAAATTAACATAATATTAAAATAAGATTCCGCTTGTAAATAACTAATTGACATATAATTATATAGAGTTTCAGATTTCTGTTCAGTTGTTACCGAATACAAATCTCGTAATTTATTGTAGAGTGTATTATAGGGCATCTATACAATACACACATAACCATTACAAAAAGTAAAGACTGCCTGTTGAATTTTTGAACGATAGCGAATAACTTTCGACCAGATATTTGTATAATCTCGTTAAAATAAATTCCAAAATTTACATAGGCATTTCCCACATCGCCCTCTGACTACGTTCTGGCGCTGCACGGCGTAACTCTCCGACCCAAATTCCGATAATTAATTAATTTCGCAGGTATCACGTTGCAGTTTTATGAGTAAATACCTTCGAAGCGAGTGCATTCCATTGTTCGATACTTCGCTATAATCAAACTATCGATCTGAATACTCGTGAATCTCGTTGCGTCGCACAGTTTTGATAATGAATTTGTTCACAATAGCTAACGGGATTACTCCAGCGTGACCGAAGAAAGTAAACGAACGCATCGAACGAAGCCAACCTCGAATCTGTATCCGTTACTACATGTACAAGGTGATCTTGAATTCTTCACTTTTTTTGCTTTCTTTTTTTTAAAGAATATTCTTTATTTCTTTTTTATTAATTATTATTAAAATAGAATTATTCTTGGTAAATCTTCGCTTAAAGTTATTTGATATTTCTTTAATAAAAATTTGCTTTTTTAATTGATTGTAAGTAAAAAAAATCCACAACAAAAGTGCTTCCACTTATATATACGAATACATGTTCGCACATGAGATTGCATAACGACAAGCAGGTAACGTTTGCTTAAACACACGCGGCTCTCGTCGTATATTCGTGCAGCCGTTAGTCTTAACACACGTTCACACGCTCAATCAACTGGAGAGCGTCGCGTTACCTTACCGGACTCTCAGGGTCAGTACGTGTCTGACCACGCCGCTGAGAGCATCCTTCTGTTACAAGCACAGCCTCGTCGGGTTAGAAGCCAGTTCTTTACAACGCATAACGAAATGCCGAGTTGCCCAAAGTGCGATAAGCCTGTGTACTTCGGTAAGATGATTATTATTACGTCTCACAAAACATTGAGTCCAGTACAATTTGAACTGAGTTTTCGATGTTGTCGATTTAGAGAACTATACTTTGTGTTGATCATTGTGAGCAAAGGTCATTCTACATCCGTAGTATCAAAAGCTTATAATTTATCGAAATGGAATATATCTTGATTTATGTGGTTCTTGTAATACATTTCTATATTCGAATTATTTTCTTGTGTTTTTATGTAAACAAGAGTGGAAGTAGAACGCTGAAAATGATGCAATTTTATTTCCTATAATTTTTTTGGATGTTATTTCATAAATACGGATACAAATTTAAATTATTTATGTTGCATCGATCATTTTTATAGAGAAGAAAAAAGGTTATTCAGTATCTTGTACTGATGATATGATAATCACAATACATTTCATAACTATATGCGTCACTTGATAGAAAACGCTTGAAGCGATTAAATGTACGCGTACGTAATATATTTTATATATATATATATATATATATATATATATATATACACAAATTTCGTTCACAAAATTAACTATAAAAACATGTATTAACACTTTCTGAAAGATATAACAAAAATCACATTTGATAAACAAATGTCAATGTTACAACTTTTGTGTGCCATTTATATTTTATTTTGACTTTTCTCAAAAGTATAATTTTAAGATAAATTACGATAAAAACAATACGTAATATAGAATATACTTCTCAACTTTTCTTGTGTCTGGATTTACAAGTCACAAGTTGTATAAGAAAGGCACAAAATATCAGACGAATATAAATATACTCGAAATGGTAAACGCGCGGTGACGACATCAATGATATCATTGAACGACCTCGGAATCCACCATCGCAAATATTATGTCAGTCCGTTTCACTGTATACAGGCTCAAGTAGTTTACTACGAGCGAAGTGAATGAGTAATCCAGTCAGCTACTATAGAATAAACTCAATCCATAGTTGTGTTCGTAACAGGAGCTGCATCTGCGAGAGACGCCGCGTATTTACATGAAATTAAGTGTAACACGGTAACGTTGCACTCTCGTTTCATAACAAGTGACGAAATGCAATATTTTCTATCGATGCGATATCATGATTCGACTTCATATCAGAATTGTGCTCAATTTTTATATCTATTTCACTTGAAAAATCGGTTAACCGTTATCAACGATACTACCCTAAAATGAAGAGACTTCGAAACCTCCTTAAATGCACCGCACGCAGTAACTTGTACTGCAAGTAGCTGGTAAAATACTGCGATAACGTTATCTATAGTCGACTATGCACTTTAAAGTGCGCATCACGCATAGTACTTCGAACTTTGTTCGAACATAGATAAACAATATGGAGGGCAATATAGTATTAGCATTCTTCTACGAAATTCCATTTTTCTAGATCTCAAAAACTGTTGCAGCTAAAATTCAATATACTGCTACTTTATCCCATATTCTGTGAAATAAAGCACTAATCTATACAAAAATTAACGTTTTTGTGTTTAGATATGCATTTTTAATCGAGCTCTTGCACTTTATTTTTTTAAAGCTTATTGATGATAACAGATTGCATTTCTGGTATATCACAAATAAAATGTCATTTGTTTCTACCTAAAATGCGCAACATAAACCATTAACACTCTTTACATAAGCAATTGAATTATATAATACTTGATTTCATCGAATTATTTCTTGTGTGTGTATGTGTGCGCGCGCGTGTATATATATATATATGTGTGTGTGTGTGTGTGTGTGTGATCTTGAAGATAAATTTATGTATCATATTTAACTGCATCTCACAGGAAACTATTGCTAATGATATGCTAATGCAAAATGAAAAAAAAAGATTAAAAAAAAATCATGAGATGGCAAGATGAGGAAAAACTGCATTGGACAAAGTTGTTGAGTTGTAACAGCAACAATAAACTGTCCAGTCGTGAGGATAACACAAAGAAAACATAGTATATCGCACGCACGGATACTAATAACAACACACAGATACACGAAACAGGTTTTGAAAGAAGAATGGTCAAGTCTCGTAGTCGAGAAGGTAGGAGGAAGAATCACGAAGAGAGGAGTCAGTTGATTTCTACCGCAACCCCCACTGCAAGGGAGGAGAGACTGAGATGCCAGATACGAGATGTGAGAAATGCGAGCCCGAGCAGTTTTTCTGAGGCTTGAAGGGGGCAGAGACTACGGTGGCGGAAGGGGAGAGGGACACGATGGTGTGGACGACAATTTGAAAGGAAATGAGCGCGGGATGATGCTGGCGTGGGTGAGGATTGCGGCGAGAAGGCAGGGGATGGTCTCTGTCAACGAACAAGAAAAAAGGGAACGAAGAGGACGTAAGAGTCGGGGAATGATGTTCTGAGAGTCTATGTTTTCAACAGTGGCGGCCGATTGTTTGGCGCCTGGACGCAACGATTCGTAGTTACGGTACTGTCTCTGTCTTTTCGCACACTGCCGGTGCGGTGCGCAGCACAGCGAACGCCGCTGACGATTATGCACTCGCTTCTCCGTCGCCAGATAATTAGGAGTTAATTAACTAATGGCCCTTTATGCGCGTACCCTTCTTAACCGCGATACACTGCGCGCGTTCTCGTTCTCTCTTTCTCTTTCATTTCTCTTTTCTCTCACTCACTTATTCACTGTCTTTCTCTCTCTCCCCCTTCTTCCCTTCCTCTCCTTCTCCTTCTCCTTCCATACGTTGCTATTCCTCATTCTCCACTACACCTTGCTTTCACCGACACATCCTTTCCTCCCCGATGCACCACTGTGCTCGTCTCGTCATTTTCCAATTTCCCTCGCTGGCGCTACCGCCCTTTGTGCTTCTTCTTAGACATGGTGAAACGTTTGAATGCAACCACCAGCCCACGGTTCTTGCCTCATTTTTTTTTGTCTCTCCTGCGAGGTTTGATATGCCGTAATGGCGCGATATGCTGTCGCGACGCAACAGAGAAAAAGAAAAATCGTTTTCTGTCTTTTCGAGTCTTTTGTCAAATTGTTGGTTATACGCGAACCATATAAGAATGAAAATACTACAAGTCAACGACAGGCTAATACGAAAAGCTCCAACAATCGTACTTATTCATTATACTAGAGAGTCAACACTTAGCAAATCATATTATAAAATCTGAGATTTATCTTTATCAAGTGTTTAATGTCGTTTAATACGATTTAATCTTATCTGAATAACTACACTAAAAATTGACAATAGTACGGTTTTAAAATAATGAATCTGTCTCGTTTTTAAAAACGAATGTGATCAACTATTATCTTTATAAGTATTTATAATTGATAAGTCTGAAATAATGTAAAGATAAAATAAAATGTAAGAATTTTGATATTTAAAGGAATAGTTTAAATGTTAAAAAATTCTCAATACTTAAAAAATATACGAATTGATTCTATCGTTGCTTTCTCATTAATATCACTGCATCTTTTTGTCAGCAGTCCTATTGTATCATGTCCCTTTCGCACGTGAAACATACACACCAATACTAATGCAAATTTTCATAGATGCATCTGGGAATTAACTGAGGTATAATATGACTTGCATATGAAGGGTTTAAGAATGTTTTTTCAAAATCCGTCAGCAACATAAAATTCTTTATGAAACACGTCCGGAGTATGTTTTGCATTCGCGCTTTTAATGAATAACTGACGATTCCATCGGGACTTCGACATTGCATTTTCTAATTACGAAATTGCTAATGGGAGAATTCATTCTCATCATTCTCACTTCAGACGACGCGACTGCACTTAATCTACATGAAGTATTCATTTCAGATTGAAAATCGACAGCAATTAATCCGATGTAATAATGTTATTAAATAAAAATATTGATTTACCCAGCTTTGCAGGCATTATTACCCTATTTTATTTCAGGTACCTCAATCAGTTAACATATAAGATTTTTCATCATTCTTTTTTAATACATGTACCCGCTAATTTCTTCTCTTTTAGTGATTATCTTTGCGTCGGCAGAGGCATGTAGGAAACGATATTCTAATGCGAATATCACATTACCATTAGGAACATAAAATTTAATATGGAAAGTGCGACTAGTTCCGTCGCGGTGTACCGCCTTTTACGTTACACCGGGACGGACGCGTTAATATTCATCTTGTGTTGCAGCCGAGAGGAAGACATCCTTAGGCAAAGATTGGCACGGTTCGTGTTTACGCTGCGAGAAATGCAATAAGACCTTAACACCCGGGGGTCATGCCGAGCACGAAGGAAAACCCTACTGCAATCATCCTTGCTATTCAGCTCTGTTCGGTCCAGGAGGTAAATGGAAATTTTCGTCTCGGTTCGAGCGATGCGCTTCGTTTCCCCTAAAACTGCTTCATATTCAAAACCCTCCGTCGTCCTGCATTTAATATATTAAATTAATGTGCAACTTCCTTATTCTATCTGTTTATGCGCGTATCTTATTGCCTTTTATACTATTTTCAAATTAAATTTGTGCAGCGTTTCTAATATTACAGGTTTACGTAATGAAATGATCGCTGTTATTACAGGTTTTGGACGTGGTGGTGCTGAAAGCTATGTTTACAATAAATGAAGCGTAAATGTAAAAACAGTAATGCTTATCGATTAAGATAATTGTGCAATTTCGAATATAAGGAGCAGTGGATTAGTACAATTTCAAATACAAGGAGCAGTTGGACACTTAAATAATTATCATTTTGGTTATTTATATATACATATGAATATCTCTATTTTCTACAAGATGTTCCAGGAATATATTGAATATAACGATACTAGAAGAAAATAATTTATATTTTCTATCTGTTTCTCTATCACTATCCTTACCTATATTTAATTGATCTATGTCTAAAACGGATAATACAGATTACATGTTTTATTATATACACACGATATGCGATATATTAGGTTACATAACGCCGGTAAGGGAGAGATGTACGTTTACGACTAGAGATGCGTTGCCATCACATACAGTCAGCTGAGAATAAATAAAGAATTTTCGTGTAAAAACATATAGGCAATATAATAACATAAGCAACATTTTGCTATCTCTCATAATCTAAAATTGTTTTTTTCTTTTTACACATTATATTAATTATTGATTTTTTTCTACATTCACTATAAGAGTATATATTGCTGTAAACAGATGTCGCTAAATACACTTTTACGAATTATTAATAAACTTTATGCAATTTTACAAATTGATTTTGATATGAATCAAAACTTTTTTTTTTTTTTTTTTTCAAATATTGTAATTATAAAAAAGATAGCTTTACTTTTCACTTTAATAACTTCATTCACTTTTATTAACTTTCGCAGGTTTACCGTAAATTTACTGTATTTGTCGAGTGTATGTATAACAAAACTGATATTAGTGATGTAACTGATTCTTTGATTTTTTTTATAATACATGCGTACAGAAGGACGAGAATAATTTTATTTAAATTTTCTTACTCAATATAAATACAATTTGCAAAAAATGTGGAAATATTAAATTATAAAAAAAAATTTTTTTCAGGTATAATTAATTTTTAAAAATATTTTTACAGGTATTTAATTTCTGTAGCAATTTAAATTAGTTAAATGTTAAATTTAAAAATATTTATAATATTTGAAAGATTGAATTAGGGAATTAGGTATAAAGATAAATTTTATGTACAATATATATATATATGTATATATATGTATATATAAACCTCATATTTATTTAAAAAGGATGTACAGAGTTTTGTTTGCAAGTATCAACAGCGAGACTCGGCAAGAGCGGCGCACGGAACAAAAATATCACACGGAACAAATAAAATAATGTGTGCTCAAATAAAAATGCGCGGCTGCGGTGTTCGAGTCAAAATCTCAAATTTGCAAATGTATAATTCGCGCTAACGAATTCGCAATTCCGTTCATCGCTTGAATGCCGCACACAGTCGTTTTTCTCTTCGTATGTTTTATATTCAATTCCATATTACAATTGTGTTTCATCGGCTTTTCCTCCTCTGGAGACTAATAAAATGTTTACTGCAATATTGCTCTCTCAACAGTTCTTTGGCAAAACTTATTACACATAGGTCATCATTACAATTAATAAATAATAAATGTATTAAATAATATAATGATGATGATAATAATAATAATAATAATAAAATATAATAATAATGATAAAATAATGAAAATAGTGAAAATAGCAAATAGAATAATAATTAATAATCAGAATCATTATAATAATAGCAATAAAGTAACAATGTATACGCAAAAAATCGTACCGAACATCGGACACAATGATCTAGCCCATATTTGACTAACTGAGATTCAAAACTGTATCTTGTGTATGCACGCGTTAAATTATTCCTCAAACTTTTTTCTGAAAAAAATGTGTTTTTTATTCAGCAGTGCCAAGCTGAAAAAAATTATTGCTAGAATTGCAGTGTGAAAAAATCTCACGTTGTTTTTAGCGTTTATGTTTCTTCCATTCGGCTATATCACGTTATCATCGCACATTATAATTATAAGCAATAAAGATTATAATTGCGGTTTAATTAGCAATTTAAAGGTGTCATTTGCAACCGCTAATTTTATCTTTTTATGATAAATCGAATTAAATTTCAAATTACTAAAAAGCGTAACAGACAGTGGAGACGAAATAATTTTCGCACACAAATAGTATGGTTTAACTATTTGATAAAAGGCGAACGACACGGACGGAACATCGTACGAGAGATTCGGAAGTATTATCGATTGACTGGGATCAATAATTAATAATTTTGATTTTGCGAGCACGCTTTGGATCGACACTAATGAATTGAAAAAAAAATTTTTGTATCATTATTATACTCTCTTTAATTTACTGATTTATTTATTTCAATATGCAATATTTGGTTTACTAGCGCATCTCTTTTGAATGTGACTAGAAATTGTCGGATTAAGTAGAATTGTCAAATAATTTTCAATCTACAACATTATCCGGCAAGCTGAGTGAATTCGAGACGCATGAAATCTGTAGCGCGTGCCGCTGAAGCATCAATAATTAACACAGTAATTAAATCACACGCGCGTGCGCTTGCGAACGTAATTTCTCATTAAAAATCTCCGACGCCCGGCGCTAATTGCGCCTTCGTGATAATCTTCTCCGACGCGTTCCGCCCAACGACGAACGGGAACCAGTACGACTTCCGCCGCAAAGCGGAAGCGTGGCGAATGCGTCGAACGGAACGGAAGAACGAGCGTAATCGCCGAGCTGTCGAGGAAGTGTCCACGCGCCGACTTGTGCTAATTATCGCGAATAAGAAAGAACGTACAATGGCGATTGATATCTCGACATGATTCGCGGTTAGTACGTACTTTAGCAAAATTAAAAATTAATTTAAACAAGAAATATCAACTCTCTGAATCTTTTAATAATGAGTTACCTTTGACATAATTATGATTATTCTTTTTCAATTTTTATGTCGATCCTACACGCCGTTCGCGATTACGCATTAATTATCCGTGTGAAAAGCCGCTCAAAACCAGCGCAAAGGTCACGCTTTTTTGCCGCAACTGCGCGACGTACTCGTTCGTTCGACGATCCGCATGTATGTATATGTCACGTGTCGGTGCGTGTCTGCCTGCGTGCTGCCTGGGTGCGTATGTACGCTTGTGTACGTGCATGTGTTGGGTTTACTCGCGCGTGTGTATATGGTCTTTGGTTTCTACAAAAAATATATATAATATCCTTAACAGTAGTGATCATTACGGTCGACTCCTGATTTAAAAATCTCAAACTTATCGTGTTATACTCTACGATATTCGTAAGAGGGTGAAGGGTCGTTGTGCCTACGGGAGAGAAAAACGTGCCGTTGGGGCGCTTGACTTTGTTTACACGAATCGTATATATATATATATATATATATATATATATATATATATATATATATATATGTATATGTATATATATATTTTTTATTCTTATTTATATATGTTCAATTTATATATATTTACATGGTCAGTGACTATATTCGCCACGCGAGCGTGCTCGCGAGGACGGTCACGACCACCGCGTGGAAATTATACTAACTGAGGATCATTAAATTAAACTACCTACCGCCGCAGCTCCAGAGAGCGGCGACGCCGTTTTTCGAGCATTCGAGATTTGCTCGCATCGCCGCTATTAGCAATTGATAAGTCGATCGATCGATGATCCTTCGAATTCCGATTAATAAATAAAAACGTAAAGGGGAACGTTTATATTGCAAAGAACAGCAGGCGACACGAGGAAACTCTGTACGCCAATGCTCTGATGTGATGACCGTCACTCGTTAAGCTCGTTTTACGCGAAATCACGTTGCGCACTCAACGATCGGATCAAATTCCCAAGTCCTGTCAGCCATTTTGAATACGATGGAATTCAGAACTCCGAGCGCAGCTAATTCTAGAATGGTTTTAACGTTCCTTGTCCGAAAATGCCACTTATCCAGATTCATCGGCGTGGAGAGTGTTCATGTAGCCATCCTGATCGTCTTCTTAGAACATATTTAACCTTCCCCGTAGATTCATTGGTATCCTTCCTTCCAAACTTTCCATTGCGCATTCCCGAAACGGTTAAAAGGAGATCATTGCTTAATTTCGAGATGGTGTCTCTTGGTGATATGGCGTCCGTCGCAACTCGCTATCTCTCCGCTGATCGTTGGGAGACGCTCGATCAAGAGTTCTCCCGTTGTGCGGTTCGATCATCAAGCTAAATAGAGGTCCGTCGGTGTAGCGGAGGTGTGGTCCGGCTTCGTGCATGCGCTTCCGGTCGGCGAGGCTGCGCTGGCCCCGCTGCTGGCCCTGGTAGCCGCCAAAGGCGAACGACTAGCCACATCAGCGCTGCTTTCCGGACCACCACTGGTGCAACCGCCACCGCCCTGCTGCGACGTATGAGTTGTGTCTCCGTTGCAGTAGTAGTACGTGGAGTCTACAACGATAAACGATTATACGTTTATCGCGCATGGAATTTGCTGGTTTCTCTATACCTACGTACAAAACCCTATTTAACATTGCGCGACGATTCGCGATAATATCAAATTTTTCACGTCACGTGTACGTCTGTTAATTTTACAGGTTTAATTAATGTCATATCCGCGAATGAGATACCTGCTTGCGTCACACGGTTCACATTTCGTGCGCAATTTATAACGTATGCATATTTAACCGTGCATTTGTAACGTATGCATATTTTCGTTGCAACTTTTCCCGTTCTCCTTATGTGCGTATCGCGCAGAATTAAGATGGAGTAAATTGTTTTCCGCGATGCGCCTATCTAATTTTCACGTTTAATTATAACGTTCACGTAACGCTCGCGTGGAATATCAAGAACGAGGAGGAATAAGTTGAGCGTGCGCGGGGAAGTGGGGCCGAGAACGTTGCGATATCGCGAACGGATCTGCATTACGTGTTACGAGGTACGGGTTACCGTATCGTGTGGAATCCGATAGCAAAAAAAAGCGGTTTATTATTCTATTCGTGCGCGCGATGCGCGGTCTCTTCTGGTGTGCTTGCACCTCCAAGTATCGCGAAGATCTCAGCTTAATGCCGCTGATCTTGCACATTATGAGGGATAGGCATCGAATCGGGATTGTATTAGAGCCGGACGAAGAACGCAACGTAGTTTTTTACGGAGAACTAGTTCGATGTTATCTGATATGAATCGAGTTGCAAGTCGCGTTAATGAAAAACGAGACTAGGAAGTTCTATTTAGATCGCGAGGAATTGTGTCCACGTGAGCGGTTACATGAACGGGAATAAGGTTTTGCTAGACCATATCTTTTGTATATCGCATAATTCCTGCAGGATAAAGAATACGGCTGGCTTTCGCACGTTTATCACTTAGAATAATAAATGTCGGTTTCTAGCTGGCCCTAAAATCGTTATAAATGGCATTACCGAAATATCGGTTTTGCTAGATCTGTTTTCATATTTCGATGATCCTAATCTAATCGGTACTCATACTCACTGTTTACTTACTGAGCAACCCGCTTGTCGCTGCTCCATAACCATAGCCGCTGTATGGTGCACTTGAATACTGGGAATACGCAGCGCTATACGCGTAGTCGCCACCACCTAAACAAAAGTCGGTGATAAACTGATTAGTACTGACAATGTCGACGTTTCTAAAATTAATACATTATATCTTAATTAATTCTCGACATGGTCTTGTAGGTAAACTCGCGCGAAAATGCGCTAAAAAATCAGTTTGACTTTGGAAATATAGGTTTGTGATGGTATTTGTTATTGTTCTATCAAAATAGTGGTTGTAATTGCCAAACGATATAACTGCAGTAATTCTGTTTAGAAAGAAAATAAAAAATATTAATATAAAATATAAACAATTTATTTGTATATTTAATTCGAGCAGCATACAAAAAAAATATATGCCATTTACATCATCGATTAATATCATGATGGTATCCTCCATTGGTACGCGACTGTCTCCAATGGATAAAATCCACCCTTCCACAAAATTGCCCGTCGTTGTTCGTCGACCCGAACTGGTAAATCAGCGCTCTTTAGACAGAGCTCTGACTTACCCTCCGAACATACCATCGAGCTCGATTCAACCCCCGAAGGGTACACGAGCACGCTTGTCCTTGACAAATGGTTAAGCAAGCGGTTGTTGGTTGTACTCACCGGTGGCGTAGTGTCCGAAACTTGGGAGCATCGTCGAGTACGGCGGTATCGTAGAGGCTACTTGGGGCTGAGAAACTGGCGGCTGCAAGACCGTCAGTCCGGGATCCCCTCCGGGGGTGTTGGGGGCCGCGGGGGTGGCGTTTGTCTCGTTCTGCAACGAAATCGGGGGACTTTGCTCGCCCCCACCGGCCCCCACCCCGACATACGATACTGCGACGGTACTGCTCTCTGCTATGGCCATGCACAACACAACACGACATTCGAATCAAGCACTAGCTAACGATCAGCGCCTTACGTCTAAAGCTTAATTAAACTGTTTTAGTGGGACCGGAAAGAAAATCGGGATTTGGGATCTTATCAATTGCTTTAGAATTATATCTTTCACAAATATGGATTATGTTTAAACATTCTTTCATTTCTTTTACTTCGTGATCCTGTATCCATCCAAATGATGTTTTTAAAA
Source organism: Crematogaster levior (assembly GCA_901521435.1). Lineage (NCBI taxonomy): Eukaryota > Metazoa > Arthropoda > Insecta > Hymenoptera > Formicidae > Crematogaster > Crematogaster levior. The sequence continues at coordinate 767,211 of CABEGB010000593.1, read as the reverse complement.
ATTAACAAAAATTTTAGTTTAATTTGAGAAAGAAAATTTTGTACAAGTAAAAATTAAGAGTGCACTATTTCTGTCTGACTTAAACGCAAAATACAATAAAACAGAGAAAGAAATATTATCTCTTTGTGCTAGAATGTTTGCAATGTGTACCACACATATTTTTTGATTCGTTAGACATAAAATGATTATCATGGGTAATAAAAGGATCTTTCTGGAGAATGGGAGATGTTGCGTTTAATCTCGCGGCAAGTTAACACCATAAACACTCGACGTGGTAGTACACACTTGAGGACATATTAGTTAGGACACGCGCATGTCTGAGAGAGGTTTAATAAAACCTTATGCTCAGCGAAACAGTGTACATGATTCGGCACGACCGTAAAAAAAACTAAAGAGGTGGCGAACTCACCGGTGGTGTGGTAAGGAGACATGTTAGCCCCATCCAATGTTTGGCTCAATTTTAGTTCTTGCATCGTCAGTGGCGCGAGCGGCGTCAAAGTACCACCTGCTATTAAGGGATCCCCATTTTTCCGTTATTGCGGTTCTCGTATCATTGACGGTCAATCAAGGCGGAACGTTAAAAAGTTATTTTGTCACGTCCATACATTTTCAACTTTAAGTCAATGCATTATTTATAAAAATCATTTTAAAGATAGCGACAACATTTTCGTTTGCACAGCTACAATACTAATTTCTTCACGTCTATAGTTGTGCTCAACAGTATAAAAGTCGAATCGTTTCCGCGTACACCCTCGACCAAGCACTTTATCCGTAGATACTGTTATATACGTATTAACGATGGTGCAGTAAGTCACGATTACGACTTTGACCGTTTATGTTGTCCTTCAAAAATACTTCGATCTGGTACGAAGATTCTCGATTGAATTTCATGAGATGAAGCTGCCGTTACACGCCTCGCTTCGTCCATTCCGAAAAGCACCGATCGGGAGAATTCGCGGCGCGACGCGGCGTGACCGAGTTGCTCGCAACACGTGCCACCGGAGAAAGTTTCGTTCATGTGTTGTGCACCACGTTCGGCGCGGTTATATACTTCTCAATACTTTGTACCGTCTGTATACGTTCCGCCGCTGATCGACCGCCTTTAAACGGCGTAAGAAAAGTAGAGAGCGAGATGAAAAGTGGAAGAATGAATGAGAGCGAAAGAGGGTGAATATATATACTCGTATATATATATATATGTATGTGTGTGTGCGTGTGTGTGTAATATATATGTAATATGGAGAGGATGTAAGTAAAAAGATCCGCGAACAAGAGATTTCGACGATACTACTTATTGTGAGATAATAGATAAGAAGAGTCACAAGTATAATATAATCGAGAAAAAGAAGGAAGAGAGACGGCTGGTGAGAGAAGTGGTGAGAGCGGTATTCCCCAAAGCTGAAAACGCCAAACCACCGTGTGGAGCCTTCCGCCACCTCTTCTGTCGCTGCTCGGCACAGCTCATGCATTATTAAAGCCATGTATTTAGCCGATATGGGTATGCAAAGCAAGACGTAAGCCGCAATAATAAGCGTACTGGGAGGAAATGAGAGAGGGAGGGAGGAGAGAAAGAGAGAGAGAGAGAGAAAGAAAGAGAGAGAAAGAGGGTGAGAGTGAGAGATCTTCGGCACAACGGGAGAGCAGAAGGATAGGAAAACGAAGGTGGAGGAATGGGACTCGGTGCACGGCATTACGTACAAGAGGTATACACACTATCTAGGATTTCTGTGTGAGGGGAGGAACGGCAGAGAGCGGGGCCACGCTTGACGGGGATGAGGGGGTGTCGGAAAGTGCTAGAGGGTGCTGGAGGGTAAAAAGAGAGGGAATACAAGCTCACCTATGGTGCCCCCTATGGGCGGGGTGTAAAGATGAGACGTTTGCGCCTGCGTCATCGTGCTGATGGTGCCCAGGGAGTCGTACAGCTCGGCGGAGGTGGCAATAGCGTTCCCGGGGAATCCGCTGTGTTCGTAATAACCGCCGCCTCCACCGCTACCGCTACCAGTGCCACCGCCGCCGCCGCCACCGCCACCGCCGCCATTTCCACCGCCGCCGTTTCCACCGCCGTTTGTACCACCGGCCGTACCACCGCCTCCACCGCCACCAAGTTCGCTGAGGAGCTTGTGCTCGTCCTTGATGCTCCATTTACTCGACCACAGCTGCAACACAGACCGGCGAAACCTGAAGTCGAAGTTCGCGAGTTGGAGGGACATCCGAGAACAAGCGTCAAGATTGACTTGAATGTTGTAGCTCGGCCTGACTCGGTCCCCCGATTACTGCAAGGGCTGGCCGAGAGAGTTTACGCGGAAATTCTATACAACTTAGCTTGCTTTTGATTAATTAGGGTATTTTAATGGAAATATGGGGACTTGATTCACGCTTGAGATTTCAACCTGATACCATCAACCAATGATCAACCAATTACCTATATGGTAATATACACAGTATGTTCCGACAGACTGAATACACTTCAATAATAAGTAATTACAGTAATATAAGTTACTGTTATACTTAAGAAGTTTCTTCGATACTCACGTTTGAATACAGCTGGTCGCCGTTGTAGTTGTTCCTTTGCCTTTTTAAATCATTCTCGGCGTGGTCATTCAACTCGCGATTATCATCTGTAAAAGTTTGAAGAACTGTTAGAGAGAGAATATATTTTTTAAAAATTTGTGATAATATTGTATATCACAAGAATATGTATTCTCATTCATTTGTCATTCAATACTAATCGCTACTAGCGATTCCAATATTAGAGCAACGTGCAGAACGCTCGATGAATGCTACTTCCGCCGGAGTGTATATCTCGAATTTGATAATTTCGAAACACGAGAGAAAATGGATCGGCGACGGACCGACGGCACATCACCAGCGCAATCGCATGTATAGTCATCCACTCACACGCGGACCAGGCCCTATACGCGGCCGGTCTCTCATATTACCCACGAATCAAGACACAAATTAAACGTGGCCGGCTAAAACTAAATTGAATCTGTCGAGGGCTGAACGCGCGGCGCGGCATGGCTCGCGCGCGTAGACGGCGTATGGCATTGATAGATAGAGAAACAATTTCGATTCTATTATATGTCTTTATTATCTCCCGGCCGTCCCGGCGGTTTAATATAGGAACAGGCACGTGGGACGAGTGTCGTTATTCCGGTACCGAGGGTGTGGGCATCGCGAACCCTTGCCGGGGATGAGGTCGTGAACGGAACCGACCGGTGAGAGGTATAGGGATGGACGGTGAAAAGGGGGGAGGCAAGAGGGACGACAGTACGGACGCAATGTCGTTGGTGGGGGTAGAGATAGTCCAACGTTCTGGGGTATCTCGAATAATTAAATGACCATCCGAGGGTGGGACGGGCGGAGTGCGCCTAGCATAGGGCTCGTTAAACCTCCCTGTCAAGTTGTGATTGTCCGGCCGGCCGAGAGCAACGATCCCGACCATTCGAGCGGTAGGGTTTGTTCCTGGACCGCTATAAAACCCTCGTTTCACTGACGGCGGCGGTGCCCCGTGTGCTCCCGCTCCCGAATTTTACGATTTGATCGGCCGAGTTAATCGCGACCGCGGCATACAGACGCGTACGATACGGTTTTACTGGAGTTTAGGACGCTCTCTGGGAACATCGTAGTTCCACTTTGGAATTAGGATTGTACATGAATCGAAATTCGAGTAATGAGTTGGTAAAATGACTATCGCTACTATAGGCATAATGACAGACATTTTATTGCATTAGGGATTAATATTGTTGTTCCTACTAACGAATGCACACCTTCGAGCTATTCTTTTCTCAATAAATTTATAAGAAAGGAAAAATTATTTAGCTCAGAATACATATAGAATTTATTTTAGAATATTAAATTTAAAACATTTTAAATTTGTATGTCTCCTCCTTTGTTTTTTTTTATGTATATATTGCAATATCTCAAAAAGATAATCAAGTCTCATTCAACAAAGCGTACTCTTATAACAAAGCAAAGTTTGCGGACTTGGAAAAATCGAAATCATGGCTGGTCCTCGACAGATTTGACAACGAATGAATTATTTCGCGCGGAAGGAAGGTCAGCGCATCCCCCGAAAAAGAGCAGTAAATCGAATAACTCGATTGATGCTCAAGAGGGCAAAGCACGCGCTTGCACGAGCGAACGAACGATCGAGCGAGCAGGCGAATGTTCTCTCGCTCGCGTTATTCGAAAGCAATTGAGTCAATGTTAAGCAATACAATACACGGGTAATAATGGACTTTGGGGCGAATCTGGCCCCGCGGTATATCCCCCTACGTCCAGGGAATATATAGGGTGGGACACGCCGGGTTCTGGGATTCTGCATGGGGTCAGAAGCGCGCAGATGTAACGCGACAACAAACAGCCCCGATAGATTGCAATGCTTCCCTCGAGAGGTTGTTCGTAAATTCGTAATAAGCTCCGGGATCTTTGGGTATGTCTTGGCTCGTTCGTCGAAGACATAAATAATGGCGCGTTGGGACTGTTTCGATTTTTCTCGATCGACGAGTCTCAAATCGTGGGAACATCGGCATTCCTTCGCGAAGGGACTCGATACTTTATAAAGATTCCTTCGAAACACGTATCTTTAACGTGTACAGCGTTTATATTGTTAAAATAATTAACTGAAGCGCGGTGAGAGGCTAGCTCTCGAGTCATGTCCGATCTAGCCGTTGCAAAACAACAACGTTTTCACCGCTGGAAAGCTGAAACAGAATCGATCGCGCTCTGTAACACAGTTTTTCCCGCGAGCCTCTCTGGTCAGAGCGTTTCATTAAATTTGAGTGCTTGCGGCTAGGTTAACGCGACGATCGGTCGATTTTTACGTTCTGACGCATGGCACCGGAGGAACGCTCGGGACGATCACCGTGCTCGTTCGTTGAAATTCCAGGCGGTTAGGAGGTACGCGTACACATACGTACACGCTGATGATCTCCCCGGAGGATAGGGAAGCTAATGTGTCGCCGGGGCCGAGATAGAGAGGAAGCCGCCTGTGGTCTCTGTCTCTCTGTGAAGTTTATAATCTAATACGTATACCTACCCTCTCGGCGCGAGCGCACGCTCGCAAAACATTGAGTGCTCTCACCGCGGACGCGACCACTTTTGCGGCCGCGTATCGCCGCTCTCATAATCCGATTATATTGAATTACCCATGTACCTATCGGCACACTGCGCGCCGCGTTCCCGCGTACGAATCGATATACCTCGCCGCGAAACGCGCGCTCGCGGAATTTTGATCGAGCTCACGCGCGCGGTTTTCCCCGCTGTATCGCATCGCGTAATGCTCGTGTACATACCACAGAATAAGAAAAAAAACGCCTATTCCGCGGAATCACGATGATTGAATTAATTTAGTCCCCGGTGACATGGGTAGATGGATTAAGGAATTTTTTCGCGCTAACATCTCGGAGGAAATGCTGCGGAAATTATTTCGCAGCTCCTAAAATGAGTGGCAAATTACTCCGCGACGCGATCGGCATAGAGAACCTCTTGCGAAGTCGAAGCGTCGGTCACGTGCAACGCGGCACGTGTCATGAATATTTCGGTCCGCGTTATTCACGCAATGACAGCAGAATGAATCGCAACACGTGCTCGGTGACGTTTGACTGATAATCTTGCTGTGTGTGCGGCTAATCTTGGTTCGCTCGGGGCAATGAGTGCTCCAAGTGACTCGATCATTCGCAAACGAGCGCGTACTAGAAAATGCGCAAACATATGTACGTTCCAATAGACGCTAGACAAATTCCTACAAGCATCCGTGTGCGAACAATATCGTCGTATTCTATTTTTATCGTTTAGTCCAATCGTTGCTCATTGTTATTACAAGAATTATTGTGGTTACGTTTTTAAATGAGTTGAAAAAGCCACTTTGTGTAACAAGATTCATTAATTAAGCTGTAATCTCTGTCTCTATATGTCTCCATTTGATTAGACAACGCAATAAAATATCGAATAAAATATAATTCACGAGTTTTCGTGTGACTAAATAAGGCAAAAATTTATGAATATTCGAAAGTGAGGCAATAAAAACATACAAATAGGTATTGACGGCGCTAACGATGTCATCGTACTACTAACGTCTTTGCGAAATTGTTTAACTTCTCCATTATCTGTGCTCTACTCTGCGCTAAATCGACTTATATGTTTATATGTGGAGCCGTAACGACGATATGATATTTAAACCTTATTACATCGCATTCTTAACTTTTATAAATGACAAACTGCTGCTCATCTCATATGATTCATAATCACGAACAATTATTCAATCTCAAGTATTGTAACGTTACGTGGAAATTTGCTACTATTCAATTTATATATCTGCGATATTAATAACGCTCTCTTCCTCAGAACGCACGCTTTCGTATCATGCTGTTTCGCTTCGAACATTCTGCATGTTCAGTTGCAATTCGATATCTCAACTCTAAAACGATCTCGTGGCCGATAATAAGCATTGGATTCAGTATTGAATAATGTTACACGATGACAGAGCGTAATAGGTTCGAGAAGATGCGAACGAAGAAGCAAGGTCAGCGACACGAAGAGTTGCAAGTGACTCACCGTCGACGCTACGTTTTCTCTTGATGCTGTTGCCATTGGGATCCTGATGGTGCGCCGGGATACCCAGAATGCCACTGATGCTATAGGCGTTGGGAGCGGTGGCAGCAGGATGACCTGCCGCCGTCGCAGGTGCATGTGCTATCACCGACACGGAACCGCCCGATCCTGGCTGACCTTGCTGTTGACCTTGCTGCTGCTGCGCCTGCTGTTGCTGATGCGCGTGCTTCGCCTTCTCCGCCGCCTTGTTCCTCACAATCCTGCGAACAATAAGTCAGGCATCGTATGGTAAAACCGCCATGTCACCAAGAGACGTCTTCTCTCTCTCTCTTTCCTCGATTAAAAATCCTAATAAACCACGCCGGCTGGTAATAAATCGCGACAGTGTTCATTGATTTGGATCTCATTGAAAACTTTCGGCAAAGCGTAGATGCATCTACGCTGCGTACGCTGCGTATCTATTAATATATAGTGACTTCATAGTGCAACAATGGAGTGGCACAAAGTACCGATTGTTAATTCCAAGTCCGTCGGGCGCGGAGCGATCCGCATTCGAGATTGATGATGAAGCTTGGCATTGTTACGAGACAAGATCTTCCTGTTGAGCGCGCGCGGTGCAGCGCGGCGGTTTGACTCTTGAGCGGTGATAAACGGAGATCAAGATATTGAATGATTGGTCGCGAATCACACGATCGCTAATTTGGATTGCGTGGGTTGTGAAATATGTAAAAATTTGAGGGAGTGTAACGTGATGAATCAAACACGTATGTTATATCTTATTTTTCAATTTAGTAAAGATACCTGTCGCAGAGATATTTCTCTCAAAAGTGACCTCTTAAGTACCTGTTACGCTCGATACGGAAGAGCAAAACGACGAAAGTAATGATTGTTCATTCCAGTTCCATCACACAGCCGGTCATAAATCCCGACATCGCCGCTTAGAGCGCGAGGCTATGTCCGTTTTACCAGCGATAACCGACGGAGCCGATCTATACGGTGCCGATCCGCGAGTCACGGGTGATACACGATGATTAATTACGATTACGCGGGTCACTTCACGTACGATCATACTTCTCAACTCCAATGTACAACCTAAACCTACCTACCTACCGCGAGCTCACACACTCGTACGAATGCGTTGGTCGTTACACGCGCATACGAGGAGACGCGGATCGTTTCATTATTGTTGCCCTGACGTCGGGACCGTCGGAACCGTCGGCCACTACCTTCGGATCAGCTACGTGACTTTGCGGAACCGCATCGTATCATAATCGCATCGAGAGAGAGTCGCCGCTGCAGATGTAACGGAGTGGCCATCTCGACTCTCCCTTCCCTCCATCTCCGTCGAGAGTACTGGCGTATTCACTAGCTGCTTATTATCCGTGATATATTGCGCGTACGGTTTCAATGGTTAGCTACTCTCCCGACGTCGGTATCAATTATCCCGACGAATATTCACGACGGTGCACTGTTAATCTCACGCGTGCGACTCGCCATGAAAATCTAACTCGCGCGGACCAAGTTGCGCGTTTTACGGCACCAACGACCGGCTGCGCCCGGTACGCTCTTTCGGCCTTGGATGATTTAACGCTCTCCACGGGTAACGATCGACTTTTTGCTCTCGTAGGGTGCACAAACCGACAACATCCTTGCCGGAACGCACGCATTCCGGTGACGAATCGGTGAGTCTGTTTTCCAAAAAGCTCATGACACGAGGATTTTTATAGCAATAGGTAGATACATGGAATAAGAAGATTATAATATTTTTCAAATAAATTGTCGGTAGTGTGGCGTTTGAATTTTCATAGAATTTGCATTTCTCAGCAATGTTTGTACAATCAACTTCCTTTTATTAACCAGAATACTAAAAAGATTGACTGTAAACCTTTGCATGGGGTAATTCGCAGAGATAACACGCAATGTAATCTGTTACGTATACAACATACGTTTGGTCGTAAAACGTAGCGGATATTCCACTCTTTTTCAATGATCATCCTTTTTCACCTCGTAATGCACTTTGGAGCGCGTCAGGTCAACGATTCCTCGCCGGGATGGGCCAGTACGTAATGGATCGACATTAAGTCCTTCGTTTCTGCCGTGGATGTGTTTGTGGGCTAGGTAATCGTGGGGGTGCGAGCAACGGCGATCAATCAGATGACACCTGTTGCCCAACCTCCCTCGTTCGTTCGCCACCTTCACCAATTCGCAACAATTAGCAGCGATCCTTATCAAGGTTAGACTCTAGGGTGGCCGGAGTACCAACGAGTTATCGCACATCGCTCTCTACACATGGAAATTTCACACCTGCAATACAGCTAATCGCTATCATGTTTTTCGATATAACGATAAGACTAATCAACCTGATATTACTCTCGTCATTGCCTCATATAAGCATACACTTTACATACAAGTTAATTATTAATTAAGCACAACTTTCGAGTTTCTACTGAAATTTCTAAAATGTTTATTCAATGCAAATAAAATAATATAGAATATTTAAGAAAAGATACAAGATACTTAGAGATACAAGAAAAATATTTCTACAACATTGTGGCATACCATAGCCTGAAAACGTTGCCGTGTTTGCTCGCTATATAATTAGCGATGCGTTATTATTTTTTTCCACGGTGAAACGCGAGAGGTATTTCGTGAACGATGAAAATCAGACGCGTGGCTTCCGCGAAACAGCACGTAACGACTCGCGCGATATAATGAACGTAATCGACGATCTAATAAATGCAACGGCCCCCGAGGAGGTAGTCCTCTTGCTTATAACAGGTGCGGATTGTATCGTAATACAGATGGTGCGCACCGTTACGACACGGTGCGCTTCGTTCGGTGAATTGTATCGAACACAGCCGAATGAGCGAGAGCTTTCGCGTTAAAATTCGCGCGCCCGGGCCTCGGCGCTCTAATTAACGTAATCCTTTGCTTGCTCGTTATCGATGCATTGCTAAATATTAGCAGCCGGCTAGTAATTTTCTATGGTAGGGGATGGGGCAATTCGCTAAAGACTAATCGACTAGTTGCGCGGTTTTGCGCAAGTAAATCGCAAAGTTGCGCTACCTCGTGATGTTATGCTCGAAATACTGCCACATAGATTAAGTGAGTTAAGAAAAAACGTTTCTGAGATTTTTCTCAGATGAGAATGATTGGAGACATTTTGTTCATAATGCAGGACAATTGATCAAAAACTACTTGTTTGAAAGGGTAGAATTGTATCGATCGTACGCGAAAACAAGGAGTACTGCTAAGAGAGTAGACTGAAGTATAGAGAGGGAAAAAGAGAGTCTTTTATGGGTAGAGGAAAATAGAGAAGCGAATGGATGAGAACAAAGTTCGTACGACGTAACCCCAACATTTTCCTGACGCTACAATGTTTCTCCCTTCGTGCTCGATTCTCCGTTCTTGTTCTTCTCTTTCCCTTTTCTTTGTCTCTTTCTCTCTTACCCTCTCTTTCCCCTACCTTTCCGGTACTTCATCTAATCATTGAGTGCGCCTTTTCTTCTGTGCTTTTCCCCGTGGCGATTCTTGTTGCGATCTGCGGCGCGAGACGATGCGAGCTCGACGGTTTCCAACACAGATTTCACAACTTGCTTTACTTCTTCCATCTATATAATTAAGCTTCCATACTTAAAGCTGATAAATTGCGAGCAATACCACTAACGTTATAAGAAAGAAAATGCGTATTACAATATATAAATAATTACTATCGCTTTTTATAACATCGCATACGAATCATTGAAGTCTATGTTTCTTGACACTCAAACATCCATTACAGTTGTTTCTGTCGCTTGAATCTTGGCTGAAATCGCGTTCAATAGTTCCGCGTTGTAAGTTAGTTAGCTCTCTCTCTCTCTCTCTCGTATTTCGGCGCGAATTTGCGAGTTCGCCATTGGTGATTGCAAGTCTGTTACCGGAACGCGACGGCTTTCATCCGTGTTCGAGAGCAGGGAGAAGAAAATCTCTCGATTCTTGATACAGTAGATAAGGGATATCTCATGAATGATACGAGAAAAGGGATATTCCATGAATGATACGAAACGACGTTCTCTTTCGCTCTCACGGTTACGATGCTAGAGAAACCGGAGGTGGTGCCTCGGAAGAAGGCTTGGTAGAATTATGAGGGTAGAGCGTGTCGGGGATGCCACGTGGGAAGAAGCTATGCCTCCCCTGGCGCCGTCAGATCGTTCCCCAACGGCCACTCCTGAACTAAACTGCTCCACTACCTACCCTGAAGTGCCATCTCCCACTCCAAAGTCAAGCTTCCTTGTCGTTCGCTTTAAGTACGTGAATGTCGCAGCCGCATGCCGCTTAAGTCTCAGGATTGCGTGTATTTAGAAATTTAAGAACAAGAAGACTGAAACGAATTATATTTACTTGACATTCCGGAATTATGTTGCTTGAAACGTTAGAAAGAAAACACAAATAAAAAAATTGCATAAAAAGGAAAGTCATGGTTCCGCTTCAATATGCAACATTAGTGTGTAGTGTCCACTTTTATTCCGTTTTTATAATTGTGTGAGTGGTAATGATAAAAATGCTTACACATTTTTCGAATAACGAAGCAATAGAAAGAGTGTAAATCATCGGAGTTATTCGAGCGTGTCTGGCGACTTTACGTCTCGAATATGTAGTCGACAACGACATTGAAATGGCTCTTTATTGGCCAGAATTTATTTCTAACAAACCGATAGTAACTGTGGGAATATAATGGACGCGTCCGAACGCGTACGAGTATTATTACACAGGCCGTCTCCGATGATAGAAGTTTGTGCCCCACCGCCCCTGCGATTCCGTCACGGCTAGGAAAATCGTAGGCAGCTACCACGAGCGACGTTCCGAGAAAGCAGAAGATGAGTTCGGGTTCGTGCCACAGCTCTGGAACCACAAACTTTAATGTCGGCATTACTTTTATGCACGACTTTATGCCAAGTATCCCATCAAATATATGACCCGCACTCTTGCACGCTTTCCCCTAAGATGGAAAGAGCACCCTTCTCCCTACTTACTCGATCCCGCCCCCGATCGTCCCGTACCCGCGGCCGCGCGGCTAAATTATTGCGAATAAAACTTTATACTCAAATTACCTCTACGCCAACTTTATCGCATTTCGCCGTCGCTGGGGTCGCCTAGGTTCTCCCGCCGCCGTCGCTGCTACCACCACCATCGTGGCTGCGCGTTCTCCAACCTCCGACATTTCCTTCTGTCGGGGGTTGGTGACTGGGCGGATTTAAATTCTCCTCTCACGGATCGAGATTAATTTCTTCGGATCTCAAGCTCGGCCGTCCGCGCGGTCGCCGTAGTTTAATCCTTTCGAGACATTATTCAGCTAGTTACATTACGAGGATAGGTTTCTACTGATGTTGCTAAAGATCAATGATCTAACGATGAGGGAGAAGTATTCTGAATCGCCGATGGGCGTGGATCTCGATCATAGCGTGGGCGAAAAGAGGCGATCGATGGTTGTCAATGAGCTCAAATCGCTCGTTAGCGGATACGTATACACGCCAGTGAATATCGCGAGGGATTTCCGGATTGCGATGTGAGCGCAAACGATCTGTAATTGTCAATTATCGTGGCGCTCGTTAGGCGTCGGCTGTTATTGATCGTTCAAATGGTGGATCTTATATCGACCACGGAGGAAAGAATGTTTTATTAACACAACAAGAGAAAGGGAGAGACAAAACACGTTTCATTTTTCATCGACTTAAATCTTCGTGTATCGATTGTATCGATTATATGAAACGATGGTGTAAAACTGAAATTTATTTTATAAATTTTATAACAATTTAAAAATTTTTGCTTTTTGTATATATTTAATATAAAACATATAATATTAAAATTGTTTTCCATATCTTTCATTTCAAATTTTATAAAGAAATCTACTCACATTAAACTCGCAGAACTCAAGTAACAGTTAAATTGTTCTCTTGTGGCACGCTTACGAACAGACGTTACTACATTTCACTAAAGTATATGTTTTTACACATCGTTTACCGTTATGAGCTGACGTAGAAAATGCGAAGTCAGAAACTCGAGCCGAAACTTCTATCGCTATTTCAATTTTTCATAAAGTTTAATTTGCATGCTATCGCTCGTGCTTCCGATGTGTTTGAATGATAATGGATAAAAATAATAATATATAATTTGTCTCGTATTCAATAATAAAATGATTCTGGATGACATTAAATGTGTATTAAGGTTCACCTCGCGTTCTTGCGGTGTTAATATGGAGCTTTAAAGTTATTACGGCCCATTATATGCTGCGGCGGATTGCGGGAGATTTCAAGGGGCTTTCGAGGATTTAGCGGTCCCGGGGCAGATGCTCCGTCCATAGCCCACGAATAGCACCAGAACGGAACTCCTCTCTCGTTAACTCGAAGTCGAGAGAAGGATCGGGGGGGTGGCGAACTCCCGAAGAGCAGCAAGAGGGAGTAAGATGGAGCCAGAAACAGCAGCCAGAGTCGCAGAACTGTTCCGCCGAGCTGTAGACACAATACGGGGTTCGCTCCACGGCTATTGTACGCCCTTCAGAGCCGCACAATGGCTGGAAAAGGTGTATCCTGATATTCCGTCACTTCTCCCTCACTCTTGAGAGAAAGAGAGAGAGATTATAATGTACCCTGAACGGGAGCTACCTGGCACTTCTATGCGATGCAGCAAGGTGTGATTCTTAAACAAAAGCAACTCCCGCGATGTCGGAGTTCGCGCTTCTACTCGTTTGTGCTGTACGAGATTATATCTTCGAAATACATTGTTTTTTTTCTAAAAATACTTTTTAACTTATACAATTTATGTTTTCGATTAACTTTTCTGTTATTTAGGCAACTTTATATCTTCAAACGATAGGTTTACAATATTTATTCTTCGTTTTCTTTTTTTACATCTTATTCTCTTATCCTGTGTTATATGATGTGGTTTATAATATAATTCTGCTTTTAGAGCGTCAAATATGGGTTAAAACGGTACACTGTAGCGCGCCATTTCGAGCCTCTCTTCGGTGGTGCGTCTCAGTCATTTTGATGAAGTGTCCCCCCGTTGCTCGCGCTCAGGATGAGTATATTATTATATCTAGGGTCGCGCAGGGTGCATTGTCAAATGGCAGCTGCCAGCTCCGTGTACACAACTATATTAACTGCGGCTGTGCCGGCGTTCAACGACACAATAATCTACGTGTATCCGTGCGTACGCGCGTATACATACGGAAAATGTGTGTTTGTGTATTTGTTTGCGATGCCGTGCATCTCAACGACAAAAGCTACGCTCCCAACAATGATACTGGCGAGTCAACAGTCACCGACGATCCTCTAAGCACAATGTAACACGCGATTTATAATATATCGTTCCTGTACCGACACTTCGTTTCCCCCCTTCTCCGCTGCTCGACGGTCATGGGAAGTTAAAAGGATAGGTCTATATTCACTATTATGCGCACGGCGATCAGAAATGTTATTCATATCCGAAGTTGTCCCTCGTTTTCCAGCATCGCGCTGTTTAATCTTAAACACGATGACGTAGTACAAGATAAGGCTAAGTGAGATAAATAATTATCAATCTCTGCATATCATATTAATCACACACGCGAGTAATGCGAGATCGTGGCGTAGGTCGTGGGAAATGACACTGCGATTTCGCTTTACGATCGTTCACTAGATCGATTATGGTACGATAATACGTGATTGAACTTCCCTGTGATTATTACTCATCGGTGATGAGCAATTAATAGCGGAGTTTCGACGGTTCATTAACTTACCAGTCGATTCAATGACCGGGTAGTGGATATTAAACGCTCGTTTTCCCGAGTCATCGCGCGCTAAATGACAATCGCATTTTTCCGTTGTGAAGCTGAATCGTGAAATTCGCGCTATTATGTAGATCTAACGTGATCGACGGGATGTCCTCGAAGCCTCGATTTCTGTCCCGGTCGACCAGTTTCGGCGGTATAATGCTCTCGAGTAACTTCGGTATTCCAGCTCCCAACCAGGGACAAAAGAGACGAAGCATTATGGGGCTGGCAGAGTAGGCGACCATCCGGTTTCATTGCGGTTCCGTCTGTCCTCTGACGTTTCCACGGCAACATGAATTTCGTGCATCGCCGTCGGCGCCATTGCTACCGCCGCCGTCGTCTTCGTCGCTGTTGTCATCCTCGTCATTGTCGCCATTCTCATCGAGGTACAACCTCAAAGTCTCTCGTAACGGTTCCCTCCATTCGCTAGCAGGGGATACGGAGGATCCGTAATTGTAACTTCATTTGGAGCTAATTTCGGCCGGAGGGTATGATGAAACGCGGTAATAATTGCGTTATCCAGACAAAGGACGGTTATGGATACGCGCCGCCGCCACTGCCGACGTTTCCAACGTGGAGGCACCATCCCCCGGATCCTCCGCCCACCCTCGAGAGTGCTGCTGTGGCGGATAATGTAGGAGGGCCTCCTTCCCTTTCGCTCCCGCGCACCGCAAATATGGCTGCTTTAACGAAGTCCATGGTGCACCATATTGTTCTCCCTACGGCCGTGTGTGTGTTGCTATTCATTTAAACACCGACATCCTATCACCCTTCCAGAGAAATCTCTGATTTTTAACTTATCTTTGAAACACTCTCGTTCGGTCAAAATTATTCTGTTATATTTCTTGAGGCAAGTGATCGAAAAATGAGGTGGCGTTATTAATATCTTGTGCAAAATTCGTTTTAGATAAAACGTTCTTGGATTGCATTTCCTCATATTATTGAAATAAAATATCCCCGAGCGAATGCGACATTTATCAAGGAATTAGCAGGAATGCGAAATGGCGAACCAATCTCTTCGGTAAATGATTCAAGTCGAGATGACAAATGTGACGATTTGACGGCTTTCTGGAGGAAAAAGAATCCTCTCGCGATGCTGCGTGGAATGGTAAATAAGCTCGTCGGGATAGGCAGAGCATTATTTATGGGAATGTAATTTAATAACCGAAAGATGAACAGGGAGATATACCGGTGATGCCGGCCGGAAAGGCGAAAGTGGCATGAAAGTAACAACCATTCCATTGGCTGTCCCTCTGTGTCTTTCTGTGTCCTCCAGGAGAGCAGCCAGCCATATGGCCTGGGCCGCTTCTGCGCCGCCACCTCGGGAGATTCCGGGGGTGCGAAATGATATGGAAGTAATGGAGAGCGAAGCGGAGCCGGTTGCGCCTCGACGGGAGATTGAGTCGCGCGATAGAAACGGAGCGACGCTGCCGCGCACCAGCGCGAGAGAGCGATGACAGATTGATACAATTCCAGCGAGATTCGACACGACAGATTTCCTGCCAACTGTTGTCGCTGCGCTGGTCATTACGTCGAATTAAAGCTACGACTGAAAATGTGATCGATTGTGCGGGAATCTACGAGATCGCTTAGATCTTATGCTTTTATTTTAATGCTTCAATTAACCTTGCTTCAATTAATATTTAATAAAGATAATCCTTGAATCTTCATCGTGTATAAAGAAATTTCAAGTTTCTTAATTCGAACGTTGTCCAACGCCAGTATCCTACGAACGGAGGATTCTCGACCGGAACAACAGGAAGTTAAGGGAGCGGTTGCTTCTTCCCTTGGCCCTGATATCGACTCTGTCGTAACTTGTGGCTTCGGAGGCGAATGCGAGAGGCACGCGAGAGCATGACGTCGGGGGCTGCGTTGAGAAAACGAGAAGGAGGCTGTGAACCCAGCGTAAAGCTCTCGGGCGAACCTCGCTCCTTATCGATCTGCTCCTGAGACTCCTCTGACGAAGAAGAAGGGAGAGAGGGATCGACACGCGAGAAAGCGTGAGAGAGAAAGAGAGAACGGTTTGAGGGAGGGGTGGGATTTTGCGGGTTTGTATACGTGTAAGATAGACCTCGGTAGAGAGCCGTCTACTCGACCGTGACTCCGCAGCCGAAGCCGAGCCTATCAATATTTCCTCCCGAAATTCACCGTAGCTCCTTCGACAATCCTCTCTTTATATTCTTTTTTTAGACACTTCCGAGATTTTATCTTCATCTTCCTCGATTGTGCGCGACATTTGTGCATTCTAAATTTCTTTCATCTTTTAATTACCATACGAATTTACAATGATTTCCGATTTATTACTCTTTCGACTCGCTAAATGTACTAAATAAATTGGCGACACGAAATTCCTTTTACTAGAAAAAGAAAAGCTATCTTCGTAAGAAACATGCGAGAAGGAAACGTTCTTTTTTAATCACGACGGGCATTCTGCGTTTCATAAAGAGCGCGTAACGAGAACAATGGAAAGAAGTCGCTTCGTCGGCGTCTTTAGCGAGTAAAGAAGAGGCTCGGAACTGTTAGCGTCCAATCTTCTCTTCGTTTTTCGCCTATTTTTCCGCTCTTCTCAATCCTGTCTCATACACGGGATATATAACTGTTATTTTTCGCGAAAACCACTCCATTATTTCGCTCTTCTGGTCTGCCTTTTTTTATCTCGCACGACTCCCATACTGCTTCTCTACTCTCAGTACTTTTTCTTTTTCTGTCCCGCATTTGCGGACGGTCTCATTTCAAAGTGCTCCGGCAAAGCAAGACAATACATTATATTAGCTGTATCATTATTTCTCCACCCTGCAGCTAGAAAAACCGAGACATGCTCATAATGGGAGAAATCCCAGTATACTATGCGCCCCGTCACTGATGCACCCAGTTCCTGTTTCTTCGTCGCGAAATCCCATTTGATATCGAGACCTTTCTTTCTTTACATTCTTTTCTTTAAACTAACTCCCAAGCTATACAAAGCTATATAAAGATTCGTCGAACGTACGATTCGATCGATTTAAAGATTTCCTTTTTTATTTCCTCTATTCTCCTCCATCTCTAGTCCTTTTTCTTCATCAATCGTCTACTATTGTCTAAGAATCACAGCATTTGTTCGTTTATATGAGATAAAGTTGTAACAGTCTCATGCCGTTTTGACGATCTTACTTTCCCTCGAAATCGCACCGTCATCCCAGTGAATTTCATATCTGTCTGTATCGGACAGAAATTATATTCGCTTCGACGCTTCGCAGAATATAGCATTGAAAATCTTTCTCGTTATCAATCGTTATACAATTAGCCTGCGGGAGTACACACTGAGTGCGTGGGCATTTTCTAAAGAGATCCAAACGCATTTCTATCCGTTGCTCGTCGAACGGAAATGCATTTACTTGTACCGAATGGATAGGGCGGAAGGTTGCGGGTTCGGTGTACGTGAGTGGGTGATGGTACGTTGGATAGGTGCATGTAGATAGCGAGCGAGGTAGGTAGGTAGGTAGGTAGATAGGTAGGTAGGTAGGTAGGTAGGTAAGTATCCGCGGAGTAAGTTTTTCCAGGCGATCTGCTCTCCGGATTCAGATCAATACCCGCCATCTGGGCCTCGAATCGGGGGACAGGGACAAGGAGGAAAAGGAGTCGCGGTGGCGAGAAGGAGACCATAGCCAAAGAGGAGACGAGTGCGACAAGGAGCGAGGAGTCAGGAGGAGGCGAGAGCGTGTGCCGGAGGTGGAGCCGGAGGTGGAGGAGTCACTCGAGCAACAAGCCACCGCCGCACCCTCGACTGCAATCCTAGACACATCGAAAACCTCGGCCAGAAAGTAATTCCTGTACATACACACGCCCACATTTCACGCTACTGTAACCGCGCGACGCAAATAGTGGAAGAACGAAAATATGTGCAAGGTAACTCTTATGATGGCAAAGTAAGCTTGACGAAACACCAGGGAATGTGACGGGGAGACGTTAATTGCTTTCTATTTGGGTAACTACTGTTATGCGAGTTTATTAAAACTTTCTCTCGTGGCGTAACAATTACCTTATGGTATAGAATTCGAGCTCTTCAAAGGAAAAGAAAAATTAACTAAATCGAAGATCGCCATTTTCATTACTGACTGAATTGAAAGAACGGATCTTATGGCGATTGAGATTCTCTCGGAGGACAGCATATCGCAGGTGTAATTGCGGCCGGATTAATTTCTTGCGCGCAACCGCGACGCGGAATTTAAATAAGCGGCCGCGCGTAGCACTTACGACGTTACGTGGGCGCTAACTCATTTGCGTGTGTTTCCATTAGCGGCTGCGGCCCGTAGAAATCGCGTTAGTGAATTTCACTTGCCGGCAATTCGATTCGCATTACGCTCTATTTCATTATCGACTGCGTGCGTGCAAGAAAGACGGAGAAAGATAGCCTTACCCTTGTAAGCGGGAGATAAGGTCTTAAGTAGCGACTGATTAAATCTCGGGACATATGCGAGCCGATCAATGGTACCCCCCTCCTGCTAGTCGCTTCTCTCTATCCTTTCCTGTCCTACCTACCCACGCATTCCTTTTCCCGTTGTGTACCCTTGTAGCTTTTCAGTTGGTCGAAAGGGGATCGAGTCGTTCAGTTTGTGCGGTGCTGATACGCTGTAATGCTGTCCCGCGGGAGTTGACTCCCTCTCGCTCTCGTAAGGGCGGCCCTACATCCTAAGGGTACTCGTGTTTCGTTGGCCCGCCGCATCGTCGGGCGACGCAAAAACACTTGAATTAATCGGCCCGGTCCCGAAGGAACCTGCGAAAGGTCAATAGGATCGGGGTGATGGGCAGGATGCGTACTTATCTCGATGCACATACGAGGGTGCACGTGAACACTCAGCGCGCGCGAATAGTTGATCGCGCCCCTATCGCTGGTGATCGGTGGAAGCATATGTCGCGATTCCTCGGGTAGTCAACGGAAACGATGTAATCTATTGTCTTCCACCGGCAATTAGCGGGATGAAGTGGCATTTCTTCGTAAAATGTGTCTTTATTTACACTTTAGTGTAAAGTTTGCGAAGATTTTCGACGCGGAGCATTAACATCGACTCACCGATTAATGGAAGAGACGGATGGCACGTTGTCCTGCGAGCAAATGCCTTCGGCCAGCAACCTGTCCCTGATCTCCCACGCGAACATTGTCGGATTGTCTCTCTTGTAATTAGCAATCGCGTCGACGACTGGCGGCGTTGCTACTTTCGGCTTGGAGCCTCCTATGACACCGGCTTTGAAACTACCGGTCTCGTAATACCTACAAAATAAAATTCATGTAACACATTACAATATATAGTTTTATCTTATGCAATAATCACAACACGCGGGAGGAAGAAATCTTTCGATCGGTCTTAAACTGCACTTGAAAGCGCGATGCCGACAAGAGATCGGTTGCCAAAGTTCACAGTTTGTCTCTCTCTCTCTCCCCCTTTCTCTTTGCTCTATCACGGAACATGGGAGGTCGAGAGGGGAAAAAGAGAGAGAAACGAACGTTTTTCCCGCGGTGGGCGGCCAACGTCGGAATAACGAATCGCCGTCCAGCGGCGCGTCAACGACCGGCTGTTTTAAAACAAACGGCTTCTGGCCTCCCGCTGTTGCCTCCCTCTCTCTGCTCTTTGGACCTCTCTTCGTCCCTTTCGTTCTCTCATTCGTTCCTCTCCTCCCGGGTCTCCCACCGACGGGATGCGTATATATGCGCGCGAGATGGGCAATCGCGATTGGCCCGCCGTGAACGCGCCCTTTGTGCCTAATTAGTTAAATAATATCTTCGCTCGTGCTTAAATTCAATTACGCCGAATAGCCCGCAATAATGGTTCGCTTGTGGGCCGCCTTGATGGATGTGGGTCCGCCGCCGGCCTCGACGTCGGCGTCGGCATCGACATCGGCGTCGGCGTCGAGTCATACCGGCTGGATATCTGGCCAATTTTGCGTGCGTGCGTGCGTGTGTACTACGAAACATGAATACGCTCCAGTATGAGACCTCCGTGCGTTTCGCGGTGAAAAATATTTGCGAATAAAAACGTCGTAACAGGTTTTTTGCGTTGCATGTCACGGGAAAAATGGGTTTCGGGTTGTTGAGCCAAATTATAGTCCTTTGCGACAACCTGATCCTTTATACGAATTTTGATTGTTGTGGAGGGATGAAAGTTTTAGTTAAAATTGCAACATGTTCTTATTATATGGAGGAATTATATGGTGGAATAAACAGTGGCACTCTTTGAGAAAGATATTTTTGAATATTTTGTTGATATGATTGTCAGATTCCATTCATCTGTCGATTGCTATTTTATTGTCGCAAAGTATTGAAGCAAAGTACTTTATCGTAAACTAGCTGAAAGAATTATATAATCGGATAGCCTTGAACAGACCTGGGTCTCGCCATCCCCACGAAATTATTGCGATCATATCTGGTGTAAAACCCCATTTCAAGCCCACATGGCAATGCTCACCCGTTAATATTTCGTCCCCTTTATTCCGCCTCCACCGTGAAATGGCCATTAGATCGCGCGATTTTTCAAATTGCCTTCCCATCACCGACGTGTTACTCACCCTTGCTGTATTAATTCAGATTTAAATGGATTCGAAACAGTCTTGCGCAAAATCGAAAATACCACCTCCGTGAAAAAATGGCCATTATTTATGCCTTTCGTTACGAGACCGCGATGCTTCAAATTTCCACGTTAACAAAAATACAATTAAGGGGCGCACTATATAATCGTAATGACAGAAATAGGTTTTAGCAAAATTTAAATTCTTCAATCACTAATTTAATAAGAAGTCAATAAAACGTACGTTTGTGTAACGTCACAAGCGAGAACAGACGTATCCGCCACATTTGTACGCCAGTAAAAGACTTTTGCAGAACTCGAGGCATAACATTTCACATAATCCCCCCCCCCCCCAGAATCCGCGACATATCTAGAATACAGAAGCGGACTTACGAGCGTGACACAAAGGACAACAAGACGACGATCCCTCTCGCGTTTCTTCCTTAGAACGTAACCCTAAAGAAGAAGAGCACTTTGTATCTTTCCGACGCGGCAGTCAGAAAAGGTTTTCCGAGCAAACGGGGAACGACTCGATTTCGTGGGGTCACCGGCATCGGACTTTTCAACGCCGTCTTCGTCAATGATTTTACGAACCCTCGTTTAGAGTCGAAAAAATCCCAGTATCCGGTTTCGCTTAGATTCGGCGAACGGGGCATCGCGACGCGCGGCGTCCTCGTTCTATCAGCGACGCGTGACTGCGTAAACCGTGCGTCGGTGTTAACGATGTCGCGTCGGTGTCGTCGACAGGCCCTATGTTTTCACTGTATTTTCGGGCCATAAAGTCACATCCGCACGCACCACACGGAAGAACTATGTATTTAGATGGAATGAGCGCTAAGTCCTCCACTGTCTACGTTTAAATTTAGCAGCACACGGCACTCGAAAACCGAATAGCACTTGTATTGGACTGTTAGCGAGGTTGCGTTATTATTACCCTTCGGTGACATAACTTCCGGATCCTTCAGTGCTGAATCTCAAGATTTAAATTGTCC
This sequence comes from Crematogaster levior, assembly GCA_901521435.1. Lineage (NCBI taxonomy): Eukaryota > Metazoa > Arthropoda > Insecta > Hymenoptera > Formicidae > Crematogaster > Crematogaster levior. The sequence continues at coordinate 745,336 of CABEGB010000593.1, read as the reverse complement.
GAAATTTGATCTCTCATATTTTGACGTGCAAGTGAAATTTGACCGATGGATCGCGTGCGATGTTCACATTGTTAATGACGAAATCTCGTTTCTCTGACTCGATCCTCACTCGGAAAGGGGTTTGTGCCGAAGAAAAGAAGAGGAAATGGTAACTTTAGTCGCGGCAGTAAATAATCCAGTCGGCCTTTATTATGCGGGATTCATGAAAGAGCGCGTATATGACAATGATATTCAGTCGGGGGACGCGAATGACGTTCGGACCATCAAAGCGGCACGAGGCCACCCGTTATATAGCGGAGCGGGGGTCTGGAGGGTGGAAAAAACATGGAAACCGCATATCGTCGAGCACCCCCGCGTCGCAAGGGTATGAGGACTGGTTCCTTCCTTCCGGCCTCGTCGTCTCTCTGCTCAGAGCCCTCAGATTCGTTCATTTTGCGATTCTAACAGCGTCTTTAATTAAATTGCTTCGGGAAGCGCAGTCTCTCTTTCTCCCATTTTTTGCCTTCTCATCTTGTCTCTTTCTATCCGCGATTCGAATGACCTTGGCCACTTCGCGGCGCGGAAATTGCGGCGTGGCATTTGGCAAGACGAACTTGATTCTCTCATAAATCACTTGCCCTTCGTCGACTTTGTTTGCTCGTTATCCGCTCTCCGAACTTGGCAAATGCGATTTTCAAATACAATTATACATTTCTGATACGTTAATTGCTCACAGAATTTATTTGAACTTACACTGTTCAAATAAACAAGTCACGTTTTAAGATATTTAATTTTTTTTCTTTACGTAAGATTTGATCTTTTTAGAAATTCGCGCACTTAGATTAATTATTAAACCCTCCTCCTTCGCACGCCGTTGTTGGAATGAAGCATTCGGTGGGAGGTTGCGGTTGTAACGGATATGGAAAAAGTACTCACCTCGACAGTATCTTGGATACACAGCCATGAGATACCCTGAGTTGTCTCGAAATGTCGCACGGTCGGACGCCGCTGTGCGCGAGCTCGACGATCCTCTGCCTGACTACATCCGGTAGGGGCCTTCCGTTCACAAAGACGCCGCCGAGTTGGTTGACTCCGCCATGACCTGGAAAAATGGGGATCGATAATGCATTAGTCGACTAAGACTTAACTCTTTGAACCCGCCAGTAAATCCCAACATTATATTAGAAACTTATATTAGAAGAAATATATCATATTGGTGTTGCAGAAACACGTAAGCTGCATCAGTCTCGTCTATACTGTCTCGGCTTTAAAAGCCGTGATGGTGCCGAGCGTGAATTCAAAAGGTTAATGTATCAGCCATGAATGATTCGCCGTGAAATCGTGGTGTTAAACGCGATTTGCGTGTGAATTAGGTTTCACGCGCGTGCTAAATCCACGATCGTTAAGGAAAGCTGGCAGAACGGATCGCGAACGCCAATGTAAATCTTCTGTCTCAAGCGGTCTATCGCTACGGAATTATTCCACTTGACAGATTCCGTGAAAGAATGTCGTACCGTTTGTCGACGAGATTTTCTGTTGAGAGAGCAACTTGTCTCACGCTTTAATAGTTTTAAAAGTAATGATCTATCACACATTTACCTTGACACAGGTCAAATATATCATGTGTAATGGTCGTAGCGACATAATAAAGCGCGCGATAGATAGGTAGGACACGTCGGGAACAAAACACAGACTTTAATATCTCGGCCGGCTCATCATTTTCGTAACATCGAGAAATATTCCAGGGTCAATGTTGCGAGAACAACATTCATTATTATTAGTTTACACCCCGCTGTCACTCGTGTGTCTGTTCTATAACGCCACATTCACAGGCTTCATTTTCGCGCGTTAAAGCTGCCTAATGCGATAAGTTCGAGCCAATATCGTAATGGAGGGTTCTGCGTCGCGACATATGTCTCTCTATTCGTGCCAGTGCACCGATGATTCGATGATCATCGTTGTTTCCGAACCCTCAACGACAATGAATTAAGTTGGCTGCTATCGCTCTTATGGCAGCGTGGCCGAATATTTTCCCTGCTTGACACTTGTTCCGACAAATACATTCTTATCAAGATGAGCAAATAATAAATTTGGGAATTCTCGTTATACTTTCGAGTTTTCCGACCATAATTATGCTCTAATTACGATTTCGACATCTTCTTTATTTCGTTATAGAGCTAACTCGAAGAAATGAATTAAACACATGACAACGAGTCATCGCCATCGACATTGTGCGCGCGTTCGCATTTCCATCCGAGGGATTTCGTAATTACGGTAACACCGCAATCTATGAGGCGTGAACCACGACATTTTTTTGCCGTTTGACCGTATATCGTATCGCTCACTCGATGATCTCGCCGTCGCACGAAGACAATGAGGTCTCCGCGATCATTACTGGAAACGATACGCGCTTTCCGGTCGCAAATCAATTCGCTCTCGCGTTTATGGTCGCATCCCCGCGGCGCGGCCGGTAGTCAGGGGGATAGTTGTTGGAATCATGGTGGCATTGCCAGGGCGAAAGCACCATGACTACCCTACACGCACACACGCCGTCACGCCTGCTGACCACAGCTATACGAGGGCTCTCTGAGTCCGGCCTGGACCACCCCCGAATCGGCTGCCGCTACTGCTATTGCTACTGCTATGGGTTTTGCTGCCGTCGCTCCGTGCTGGAACTGGCCACCATATTACCGGAGCTTATTGCCGTCGCTCCATGCCGTTACGCACTTCTGGGATACGTCGAATCGAGAAATGCAGCGTCTCGCCCTATGTAATTGCGTTTCTCTATATTGTCTGTATCCCGCAACTTTTCCTTTATCTGGCAATATAGTGTTACATATTTAAAAAAATTGTAGTATTCGCTAGAAGCTATCGTCGTGACAAAAAATCAAAACAAGCTTTTGCTTTTGAGTAGTCTGAAGAAGATTGACGATGTTCGTGACTTTTATTTGCTTCCTAGTGTTTCAATAGAAATCTCTTATTCGATGAAACGTCATTTGACAGGATGCGCTCACGATCATCAATCAATGACTCGCATGCAATTTCGTCCAACTATATCAAAGTGAGTCGAAATCAATTTTATCACCGTTTCGATTGACAATCGGAGAGAGAAAGCCAATAGTGTTTCTTAATCAATTCTAAGCAATTCGAGCCGTCGATATAAAAACGTCGATGCAAAATAAGATGACCTGGCTGTGCGCCGAGCTGCTGCGGACTACTTCCGGACAAATGCGATCCCCATCGGCCATTACATTTTCATTACGGACGTGCCCATGTCTCAATGGCTACTGTCGCGCTAACAATATCCTTGAAATTTCGTCGCGGTCTGAATTGAGATGACTCAATCCTAGGTTATCTCTTAGATCTCATCAAAGCCGATTTTTCTAGAGAAATGACAACGATAAAAAAAGATACTTACTAATGTTAACATGGTCTTAAACGAATGAAATTATTCAAGACGCATTGATTATAATTTATCAATTTTACAAAATATGTAGAGTGACTCTTTCGGATTTAGATATGTCTATTAATAGAATTTGAACTTTGTATACGATGGAAAATTTTGATTGCGCATATGCGAAAACTTATACAGTCTCTCCATTCCATTTTTGGGTACAAGTGAAATGGAGGATCGCGGTCCAGGAGAACTTCAGAGCCAATAAAATGAGCCCTAGTGATACATGATCGACGATTCGGTACGTGTGTATATTGGAAGGCAAGAACTTTGATATAGATTCCCGTATAGTCACTCGATATTTCTCCATCGCGCTGCTTTGTTCCCGTATTACATTACGCCTTGGCGTTATGTATTGCCGACACGTCTGAATACGACGGACTTTATTACCTGTTGGCTAGAAAAATACGCGCAAATGTAATTCATCGGTACGGAATGTGATGCTTTAGAATTTTGTTTTATAATTTGTAATCAGAACGGTGTTGTTGTAATTGAAAAACACGTCTTACTCATATTATGATAAAGAAAAAAATTCAGTAGATTTTCTTATTGGCAGACTACTAGTGAATAATGTGTGACACATCGTAGTATATTATGTAAGATAAATTAAAAATGTTGTATTCTTAAGTTTCTAGAACCATAAAAAAGAACGCTGTTCATTACAGATAGTTTTACAACGTGGCTGATCAATGATTGTCGTTGTTTCTGTTAATGTTGCATAGCTATTGGCATTCCATTAGATTTAACGGACCAGCTGCGCGCTTATAAACGGAACGTACGGTGATTTTGACTGCTACAACTTTAAACGTAACGTTTGAACTAATTAATACGGTCCGACTGCCGATTGAGCGGACATGCTTACGAATCGGTGAAATCGTTATTTTTATGTAATACTCTGGACAAAATTATGCAGAAAATTATTTCTTTGACAAATTACAATCATTTGGTTAATAATTTTTTACAAAGAGACGAATCAAACAGATTATTATGAAAACTGTCGGATGCGCAACATTTTTTTTACAAAGGGAAGAGAGAGTTTCGAGGTCTTTGCGAATAGCTCTACGCAGATCGTCAGCTACAATGATTGCGGTTTAGTTTTTCGTCGGTACCGGTACCGCTACGGCTCAGTTAACGATCGAAGGCCATTGGATTTCTTGTTTTCGCACTCTCGTTTATCCACCGATACCGTGAATTCGCGACTCTTTTCCGATTCTCTCATCTTGTTTGCTCTATTTAATCGACGCTCTGTCGGCGGACTCTAAGAGAAATCGTGTGATCCCGAGAGAATCGTTTTACACGCGAGAATGTCGTGTTTCGCGGTTCTTCTTGCATTAGTTATCGGCATCCGCTGACAATCACATCTACATCGGACTTATGCGCAGCTTCGAGTTGCGCTAGAAAAAACATAAGATATAAAGAATAGACGATAAACTGAAAGCAAACGAAAAAACTCCTCGTACGAAGAAAAAGTTTCCGATCGCACAAGGTTAGATCCATTTATATCTAGATACCTATTAAAATCGTGTCGTCATGGTTGCCACCTGTCGTAAATACTTATTAACGTAATCTGAAAATTAGTGAACAAAAGAGAATCGTAGCGATTGAAATATATCTGAATGCTGTCGAATATACATATATCGCAATATTACTAGTCTAGCAAGAAAAGAAGAGAAGATTGACTTTGAGAGCTGCGATAAATTTTAATATTATAATCAAATTTGAAAATTATATGTATTATATGTATATGACATGTATATGTCAAATATTAGCAGAATCCGATGATTATTCAGTTTGCGTGTTGGTTGAGAAAGTGAAGAAATGACGGCTGAGAAAGAAAAGAAAGTGAAAAGAAAGACTTATACTAGTGAGATGTTTAAAAAGTACACGTGATCTAAATATCTTACAAGTATAATATTCCATCATGTTCTGATTATAGCGGTAGGCACTACTCAAAGTAGTGCTGAGGTCCATCGCGGCACTTCCAGGCCCGACGGCCATCGGGAATCCAGCTGCCTGCTTCTCCCGGAGCGGAGCAGATTTTACATGTAATGTATGAAACGCATCCGAAAGACGGGCGGTCCTATTGACCGCCGATGAAGACCTCTTACAGATTTCCAGAAGTGACTTTCGTCTCCTTTTTACGGGAACGAAGTGGGCCGGTCTATGGTAATGCGATACAATGATTGTCATCAGGAGCGTTTTTGTGGCGGACGACGGGTGGCTGCGGATACCCGGTCAGCCGTCGCTTCATCTTCGAGAATCAAGTGCCGAGTTTCTCGCCACACCGTAGAAAAGTCAAATCCTGACCTACAACTCGCACGTTTACAAATGTTCACATCGTCACAGAAATGTTACATCGTCCACATGAGCGGTCGAAGATCCAGCGTTCGTTCGAAATCTCACGTGCGAGAGAGTTTTCACGCGCGCTTTATATAATATTTTTGACTTTTCTTAGGAGACATATTGCACGTAGTTCTTATCCGCGATGTGCGTCCTTACGCAGTGGAAAGTATGAAATATCAACAACGAACTTGTATGATATACACTCGAGATATGACATACACATACAACGTGCACTGCTATTGTCGTTCGTCACAATCACGAATCCAGCTCACTGCATCCAAGTGATCCAAGTTAACGTCTCGCCGACGACACAAAGATAAAAATTTAACATGTTCAACGTTTCGGTAGATAGTCGACTCTCTCACTGTATTCGGTCCGCTAAACACACTGACATGTGGAATGTCTCACGACGGCATTCTGTAGAATGTAATTCGCGTTGTTCAATACAACATTCATTCCCGTGCATTATTGATAAACAGATAGACAGGCACGATAATGAACCGATTGGCCGAATCCGATATACGCGCGGGACATCGAGCTTGGCGACGAGCAAAGCGCCAAACGCTCTCCGTCCAGGCGCGAAATTCTTCGTGGCTTGGCGATTTCCGGAGAGAAGGGAAAGAAGTCTCGTTCGAGATGTTGCTCGTTATCGTCAACAGCCGCCGCGATTGTTTTCGCGCCCCCGAAGAAGCGACGCGAACCGTACCGCCTCGCCAAAATCGGGCCGACGACGTCGAGGAGTACGAAGGTGGCTTCTGCCGACGGACACACGTGACTTCGGACAGCTTTTCGACCCCCGCCTCGCGGCGGCGAGCTTTCATCCCCACGCCGCACTCGACCCCGCCTTTTGCATCCCTCGATCAGCATCCAGCCGGGCCCGATTGGTCGGCGCGATGTAACTGCCGGGTGGGAGAGCACCCTGTGACGAGGGGTTTCTACGGAAACGGTGGCGGCGTCGCGCGGGATAACCTCGTTATTGGCATCGCGGCGACGGCGGCGGGAACGAGTATGGGATCCTCGGATGCGGGGTGCGGGGTGGCAGGCAGGGGAGACAGGAGAGTGGCGGAGGACGGTGTATCTCGGGATGGAAGAGAGACGAAGGCGAGCGCGAAATAAACGCTCGCCGGCTGGTCTACCGCCAACAGTCCCGCGCGAAATCACGCGGCGCACACCCCTGTGAGCACTGCTTATTCATGAGAGTGTCCCTCTTCTCTGGGAGAGAAGAGGTCGTACCTCTTGGGTTCCCTCGGATACGATGTCGCACCCTATCGATTTTATTTATTTAAAAGTTACCCGCCCTGGTTTTCTCTCCACCGTACAGCCGCTACCGCGATACGTGGCATTTCATTCTGCAGAATGGATCACGGCATTTCGATCGCTGATTGATAACAGGAAGATTGAAGAAAGGGAAAAGAGAGCAGGAGAGCAACGCGAAGCAAGGGTGAATAAAACGTACTCGTCGATCGTTGTCATTAACGATTTCACGATAAATTTCATAGCAATTGTGGTCTTTGGATCTCGTACGATTCTCACGTATCTTTTCGTGGAATTGTTCTTCTGATAGTTTCCTTCTCCAATTGTCTTCATTTAAGTCTTCTCCTCTGCGTATTGCTATAATTTACTCACTTTTTATCGATCTTCCTGTACGCAAAGAGCAATTGAAGGATATCGAATGGCTATAAACTTGTTTATCGTCACAGTTTGGAGGATCAGAAAAGAACAATGGCGGCCAGCAACGAAGCCATGCAGCCAAATTTAAAAATTAATGCTGGTCGGCTGCCAATATTGCGCGAGATTATTTGATTGGCTCTCCTCTCCACTCAGCAGGAATTTATTTCAGTTTCAAATCGAATAGTTTTATTCACCAATTGTTCTTTCTTCTATTATTTACGTACGCAATTATTCTTCTACATCTTTCACATCAATCACTTCGTCACCAACAATTCACTAAAATATGAAGTGGAAACTATTCAGATATCTCAGTTAGGTTGCAAAGATTGCTTGAGCACGATGTTTTGTATACAATCGTCTGCGATCTTATTTATATTATGCGTTACAATAACTTAGCACTGAAAGGGTTAGCGCTCTCTCGGAGCGTATCGCGCGACGTCCCGTGGCATGCATCGCCGCGATTAATTACGAGACTGATTACGTGAAGACAAATACCGTGGATACCTCTCACGGACTCCGGAGGGATGGCAAAGGTGGCCGAGGGAGAAAAGGGCTTTGCAATCTACACACATTGCGAGGTGGGGAAGTTAAAGCGCGGAAGGTGGAGCGCGACGTATACTACTGGTTTATAAACTGCGGCGTACTCCCTCTCCTGCAACGCGTTCCTTGGGAACTTCTCGGACATGATACGTATCGTGAAATATAGATACTTATTCGCCGGAAGAGAGTTACAGTTTATAACGCTTAAAAGTTCGAATGGTACAAACCACTCGACATTTATCGCTCGTAAATAGAGCTGCTCATCTCTGTATTATTTATATTTATCAATTCGCTTACATTTCATGTATTAATATATCATATTTGAATATATTGAATTTACACTAATGTTACAATCAGATTGAGTAGTACATTGCGTTTATATAATGCACAAAGCGAAATAAAGAGAGAAAGAGAGAGAGAGACTTCTGATATATGTAAAAATAAAAAAAAGATTTATTTCACATCTTAAAATAATCAACTGGATCATCCTTTCTAAGTGTTAAGCTGAGAAGGTAGAAAACTGGGCCCCGTTCCGAGCTGAGTGGATCGGGCCGGATTGCCCGGAAGGTGCGGTCAGACATCGTTGTCGTTGGTGGGACCGTCGTTGGGCCGCGAATCTCACAAGGGTCCGGTTTACATTTGAGTGCGTTCTTTTGCGAGTTCTTTCTCTCTTTCTTCCTTTCCAGACTCCCGCATTGCCTCCGCCGCCCTCCCGCCCCCCCTCCCCCCCACGCATGTTGACACTAGATACCCGACATCGCGAAACTTTACGTGTGTGTCTTGTCAAACGGTGTCGTTGCGCAACCGGTGTACGCGATACCGACACTCGCACTCGAGCGAAACGAAACTTCCTAGCAGCAACACGGTCGATTCAGTCGTCGATTCGTGAGAATATCGAGACGAACTCACGCGCAGGAAGTCGGGAGCGCGACAAAGTTACTCGGCTTTCCAGACATACGTGTGAAAAAGATTTTTATTTTTCGATTTTAGTTTCTCTTTAAGAGCAATCTTACTTTGAGCGACAAAGCATTTTAATTTCCAAACAAGAATTTTTACTTACTGTTGTATTTTGTAATTCGTTTATTCACATCGCTGCACATATTTTTTTATAGAGGCGACATAATGATAAACTAGTTTTTCACGGCAGATCCTTCGAGAAAAATTCTGATGCTTATTTTCGGCCCCTTGCAAAAATTTTTGCTTCACCTGACGCGTGATCCTCACGAGCACGGACCCTTCATTCGTCATTACTACGCCGGTGAACCTAATCTCTCGAGGATCTCGCTTGAGATTACGCTTTGGCATATCATTTGCCTGAACGAACGAGCGGCTCCGACCGCGTTGACGGGTAATATGTCCTCTACATGATTGCACCGGTGCTCAACGCTGAGACGACGCATTTGTAGGCGAATAGGGACGCACTGTGGACCCGGAGGCCCTGCGGTATAGGCGGCAAAGGGTAGGAAGCATCGCTGCGGTATACGCGGGGGCAGATGCAGATGAGGTCGCTGTACGGGGTGCATCGATCATTGGGGTAATGCGGCTGCATCGTGCTCTTGGCTGTTCCTAATCAGTGCCTAGACGAGCCACTATCCTTCCTAATCTATGCGACCGACCGTCGCATTAATCTCCTTTAGCATAGTGCAAGAAACGAAGAGTTCGTAAAACATAACTAACGGAACATCTGTGAAATCAATGATATTGTTAGTATATACGTCATATGATAATGTAGATATGTGTTCTTGTCGCTCGTTGTGATGTAGAAATTACGACGAAATTACTTGCGAACAAATTTATCTTCGACGAGAGCTCTAGCTTACCCTGATCGAAAATTAAAAGCACAAGAAGCTGTGCTGCTCTCCGATTTAACTTAGTAACATCCAAAGGACATTTTCATTGTTGCATAATCTTGTAACGGTTACACAAAGAATTTATCCCCGACAAGTTCCTCCAACGGCGGTACACTGCCGGGAGGAAAGAAAGGTGGGCGGCGATAACTCACGAGATTTGATGTAAATAGCGCACTTACTTATTCGCCAGTGTCGCGCGGCAGAAGTTAAAAATACGGAGGGTAAGGTGAGGGGTTGCTCGTGCGGGAAGGGAAAGAGAAGGCGACTTTTTTGCGTAATGAAAGTAATCAATTCAAGTCCCTGCCGTCTCCACCACCCTGCCGAGAGTGGTAGTCGTGCTCTCTCCATCTTTCCATCTTGCCCGTTCTCTCTTACATAGCGTCGCTCGGTCCTGTTAAGGACGCGGGAAAGGAGGTAGCGGTGGATAGCAATAGTAGTGGTAGTGGCGGCTCACCCTCGTTTCACCGCACCGTGCCCACCCTCTTTCTTGCCACCCCAACGGTGGCCGCGACCACTTTTGTAGTCATCATAAAATGCCCTGCTTTCAAGTTCCGACGATTGCTACTCTTTTTTTTTTGGTCCTCCCATTCCGAGGGTAGTGCGGCGGTGGAGAATAACAAAGTGGGGATCGCACAAGGCGAAGGGAGAGCGACGCGTAGAGAATGAGAGGGGGCGACTGAGGTGCCGGTTAATTCTGAGCATTCCTGCCGGGGGACGTGGGTATGGAAGGACGATCTCTTTAAAAGAGGACTAAAGTATCGTTAATCTTAAGAAGAGGAGCTCTTACTTTCGCCCGGACAGACCGGTTAGACACGTCCGCTTGATACAGAAAGAAATTGCAATGTCCTGAAATAAATCCTCGTCGTTCGGTGGGACTTTGCCGGCGCAAAACAGCGCAATGCTTTTATTACCCTTAACAATCATAGATTTTTCGATACTCCGTCAATTTGCGAAATTTAATAAGAATCAATAATTGACTGTGTAACCGTAATTGGATAATTAACATTATACGTTTTTTGTGTGGATCTTAACCTAAATGTATGTTACGTTTATGAAGTGATAATGTTATGAGAATGAGATTCCTCGACGACAGACAAAGAAGCAACTTTCCCGCGGGAAATGCTAAATGTCAAATACACAACCCTCCGGCACTCCCGCGGGAACTAAAGGCCATAGCATCATAATATGATTACGTTCTGTTCGTTATCCCCTTGTTTAGAGACACGATTATTGTGCGTCAAGCATCGTCGACAGATTTATGACAATGTGTAATATAATATCGAACAACTCGATTACGAAAATGATGGATCATCTTCCGTACTCTTTCTGTTATCTCTTTTTTTCTTTACTACATCAAATATTTTACCAAATTTTTTTCTTAATTATTTCACACTTATAAAATTCACTTGTATCATTATACAATATAATTCGAATTTTCTTCTTTCCCGTAGACGACAGAAATAAAATATTATTATCAATTGCATTTATACTAAAGAATAATAGAGAGAGAAATTGGTTCTTGCGGTTATCGCGAACAAGCAGCATTTCTAGAAGTGCATTTCTTTCTGTATTAAGTATGAATAACGTTACGATGATAGCTGGAAGAAGGGTTGTGTCGCGCGCATAAGGGGGACGCACTCGAGTGGTTCGTCGTCGTCTTGCGGTGGATGGAAAAAACCTGGAGGATTCGCCCTCGTAGTGTAGCTAGGCGCGAGGGGTGGTGGATGAGCGTAGCGAGTACGAGACACGTGCTGTCGCGTGCCGCGGTGGACGTCCGTGATCTATGTGCCGTCACTACGCTTCACATATATGGAAATTATTGCCACGCAATCCGGATACGCTGCTTTTCGACGCTGCACTATACACGCATCGCGGATCCATCTCGATTTAGCGGGGTATTTTAAAAGCTATCGATCGGCGACAAAGCGAAAGAGGGCCTCCATACGCTCGGATTTCGATGCATCGTGCGATAAAAATTCTTCTGCTCGTTAATCATCATAGGGACATATTGCATATCGCGTTGCATAGCGATATTTTATTTGCCGCACGTTTTTATTAAAAAGATTCCATAACATTGAATAACACATGATTTTATTTTTAAATATTTAGGGATATTCGAAACCAATCTTGAAAAATATACATTCTATTTTGCAAATAATACACCTCTGATTACAATGGTAGAGAACATTTCCAAACATTATTAATCTCGGCATAAAAAGGATAGGTATTCGACGATTGAAAGGCAGCGGCACACAGCGCGCTTCGACCCTCCCTCCAAAAGACGTGGCGATCTTCCTCAGCGTCTGGAGGTGGTGATGCGGTCGTGAATAAGGGCGGGCGGTATGCCTCCAGGGGGTTTAACCCGGGGGTTGGTGCATATTTCACGGTCTGTGGTCCCATCTCGCGGAGACAATCTGAACCAGCGTGGATACATCATCGCGTGACGCCACGTAATAACCTTCTGCGCCACAACGAGCTCCTTTCAAAACCCTCTTATTTATTCATCTCACCTCGTCCGTTGCTTCTCTCGTTCTTTCACCCTCTTTGTCTGACTATCCGGCACCTCACCCTTCGCGCACGAGTTGGGCCGACCCTCACACTGTTACCCTTTGCAACTTGGCAGCGCTCACTTTTCTTAAACCGAAAAGATCTCTTTTTTGTAGAAAAGTCGATTTTTCTTCTCAAAAGAAAAACTGTGAAAAACGATATAGCACCGCGGAATAATGTTAAATAATACATGAAAAGTAGATTGTTCCAATTCTTCGAAATTGAATTAGAAAAAGGTAAAAGAGGTAAAAGATTTTTGCAAGTCGTCGCTTCGTTGTCGAAGAAAGTGAATTATTTATCTCTGGTTTTCGTGTCGCATATGACATGCAAGTTGCTCCAGAAAGAAAGTATTAATCGAGCACGACATATTACTCGCCGCCTCGCATTCCCCGAATAGCCTCTAATTTATATGCGAATTCTCGCAGCGCTCCTCTGTGCGGCATCCTCTGGTTTTAACACCAGATGTTGCTTGCGACATGCATAACTGCATCGATGAAGGATCGGTGCTGAAAACACCGGAGGAAAAGACTGACACGGTCTTTTTTTAACACGAGTAATATTGGCACGTACTTACACTTTGAACTGTCGATGCGTAACGACACGAGTAAATCTACATTCATTTCAACTCTTGTCTTTGTTCACATTTTGCAATGAATGAATATTATTTTATTCTCATTGCGAATAAACGGCAGAGCGTACTCGAATGTTCAGTAAAAATAAAGAAACGGAAGGATCTCGAATCTCGTTCGTCGGAAACGACGACGACGCGGCCCTGACCGTTGAGATAATAATAATCTTACGAGAGCCTGCGCGAGATGAACGAGGCGCGCGTGAGAGCGTGTACGCGCGTCGCACACGCACTTGGCTCCTCTCGCGCGCGGCAGAAAGGCTATTTGTCGGATGACAAACGAGCGGCGGGCTACGTGGGTGGCTTCGGCAGTCGCGGGAAATGGTGAGCAGCGCGCCGTGTCGCCGCGCGCGCTTTCGCGCTCTTCGTGCCTCGGGCCCGAGGGCGAAACGAGTGAAACTGACGAACGACACGTGTATCGTGTACCGTTCATTTTCTCTCGACCCGCAAAGCGCGCGGAAGGAGGACTATCGTCGAGAGATTTCCTCTCCAAGCGTGGGCCGAGCGTGAACCGCCGCAAATTCAGGCTCGTTTCTACATCGGCGGCCAGCACGGTAGATCGGGACGAGTAACTCAGGGAGAACCCGATTATAGAGCGGATACATTTCGGTGGCCGGCACAGTAACGCTCGCACGCGCACACGCATGCCGCACGTACACACACGCGGAAGGCGATGCGTGCGTGTACGTGCGACCGGGAGGCACATAATGTCTAATGGGGGTGATTGTGCTCGCGCTCCGTGACGGATCAATCTGCCACCCCCTTCAACCTTCTCCGCGCCTCCTCCTGCTTCTCCTCTACTACCTCCCCAAGCTGAAGAGTGAGAGAGCCGTCAGCTCCTGGTCCCACCAAGCCGAAACCCATGAGCTCGCGTGGATAACGCAACTATTCGTCATACGTGGAAGAGCTGGAATTAGAAGCGCTGGAGCCGTTATTAATCGACGACCGACCGCATCCGATTTAGAGTATCCTTCGTGTATTTGCATCTCAGAGAAAATTAATTGGCAATTTGTCGAGTACTAGAGAACATATATAATTATTATATAATTCTATCTTGGAAAAAGCAAGAGCGGTTTAATTTTTGTTAAGAATTTCTCAATTCACTCCGGAAGTGTGAAATTCCCAGTTCTGAACTAAAGCCTATCAGACGGTCCAAAGACGGCATTCTGTTACGCAGAGACATTTACACTTTACAGTCGTGCTCGTGCGGCATAACCTGTTTCTGTAACTTCCAACTCGCGCTACGGGGTACATACTATGAGATAACGAGACGATTTCTCATATCGCGCCGCCCACATATATCGTTGACATAAATACGGTGCTCACGTGTACTCCGATCGGTCAAAAAACTCGCCCAGTGTTGAGTTGGCAAACACGGCGGAGAGAAGGGCAAGTGGAAAAGTGACTTTAAATGGAGATTAATAATAATGATAACTCCTCTCTTCCCCTCCCTTCTTTTTTTCTCCTAGGGCACGTAATTCATTCCGCAATGGCGGTATGACCTGGAAGAGAACACCCTCCCCGTCAATCTGTCAATGGGCGCAGCTTGTTTTAATTGGCGTTATTAATGGCGCCGATATCCGGCGCGACCACTCGATTCATCCATATTCCCAATCTATTTTGCGTCCCGCTGCACCTCGAGATCGTGGCATATTATTAAACCGACATCGTCCCGTTATTAATTATCGCACCGGATCGCCCTGGATCCAGTATGCTTGGCGCTCTTGGAAACGGTGTCGGTTTCGCAAATCGTTCTTACCCACCGAGCTCGACCGGGCCTCGACCAAAGGTACGAACGAGTTTCGCGTGTCAACCCGTGATAAGTCGCAGATGGCAGCAGGCGGTTGTGATTTTTGCAGTTTGGCTCGATCCAAGCAGAAAAATCGCAATTTCTCGAATGTTTCTCGAGAAATGTTAAAAAATTGCAGTTTGTGAACTGCGGTTGTTACAAGAGAGATGTAATGAGTTTGTTCTTCTAAGTGAATTTTCTACACTTTTCTACAATCTTTTCTTCTCTTTTCTTGTCTTTGCCGAATCACCTCCACTTCCGGAGGAGATTCGCGAAATAGATATACGCGAGCAACAGATTTGACGATTATAATACTCAGGTTATATGCATATTAGTTCTGCTTACCTGTTATTATTTTAAAAAATTGGCCGGTTCTATTAATGCTCTAACCAAATCGGAAGTTCGCAGGATCTTTTTCTTTCATGCGCCGTTAAATATGTAGGTCCTATATCTCTTGAATAATTCCTTTTACGAATCTGTAAATTATTACTAACAACTTATTCCATTAAATCTTCAGACATAACGGTACACACGTATTTTATTGCCAAAGGTGTATCGAAGAGCAAAATGCTAAAATTCAGTGTGAATTTTCTTTCGGAATCGAAAAACCTCAAGGATTGACATTTAGACAGCATCGTTAGCAAACGCGATCAAATGGGCATTAGAGTGGAAAGCGAAGTGATCTGACTGGGGCTGTATTACGCGCCGCGGCTGTGTGTAAAGCCTAATGCTTTTCTCATTTGAGCAAAAACCGGTTGTGCGAAGTCGGTTGATCGACACACGATGGATCCATTATCGCTACCGGCCGATCTTAATGCACACCGTTATCTCGTTGTATCGATGGTGACCGGGGAAATTTGAGCGAAATCACCACTTTACGAATTCCATGAGTTACCATGAGTTATAATCACAGTCGCAACGAAGTAAAAACATTTCTAGTGGCGCGCGATAAAAACACTTTTACGTGGATTTTATGCTTTAGCGAGTCGATACGTGTGCACGTGCCGCGGCCGATTTCTTCGATTTTAATTACCGAAGGTCCTGCCCGAACTTAACGAACCGATGAAGCTGCTTTTGCAATCGACAGATGGAAACCGATTCGACTCAGACTATCGAACACTAATGAGCACGAAATCCTGCGTTTTCTTCCAATCCGCATAAATGCGCAAGGACGAAGGCTTTGCGGAAACGCCGGAGGAAAAACGCGAATCCGACACTCCCAGTTGTGATCGCAAGGACGTCGCCGGCGTAAAGCCGCAGAAAATTGAGCAATTGTTCTCTTTTTTTTTCTTTTTTGCTTTTCCGTAAATTACAATACCGTCCGTTTAACTACAATTTCCACGCGCGCAAGAAGGCTCTCGCATACAATCGTAATTACGTATACCATAATGGTGCGCGCGACAACTAAATTATTTCTCATGGCGCTCGCGAATTTTTTTGCGCCAAAACTTGCAATTGCAATAGAGTATCTCCTATAAAATTTAAACAAGCAAACAGGACTTTGCGGTCGCGTTTATTTTACGTGCCGACACACCGCGTTATAATAGGCACGTGACAGACCGACATAGTTCTTTTTTTTCGGGCAATTCGGAGTGACCATCATACATATATACAAATCGAAATGTATATACGTCAGCTACCACTTCGCTAAGAGTTACCGGGAATCTTGTGGTCGCCTCGGTAATCGTCCGCCGTTTATTCCGACTTGTGCATTATAATTGCGCGAGAGGCGCATAAGATCCTTCTTATGCTCGTCAGCTTGCATCGGACTAGCCAGGATTCCTGTGTATCGCATTTTTTGTTACGGTTTATGAAGCCGTTTTCTGCGTTGTCAAGTCGCGTTTCGCGACGCCTGATTCGCGATGAATGGAAAATGCATTTTAGTATCGTAAATCTTAAATTCTTATTTTATAGAGGAACAATTTTATTTATTATAAGTAAGTAACATGCCATTTTCAGTTAGGTTGGATTTTTGTGTCAAGCGATATTATTCGTGTGAATTTTTATGTGTATACATTTTACGCTCTTAGATTGACATACCGTTACTTTCGGTAAATAGATGAAATCTTAATTCGAAGCTACAAAAATGTACGCACGGACACATATGATTATCAATTTAATATTAACGATACTATGTATCTATTATATTAAATCTCCCTCCCTTCCCCAATAAAATTACTTGGCACAAAGATCCTGTCTGACCAAAAATGACATGTTATTTACTTATGATTATGATCAGAGTCGCGATTTCTTAAAAACTTAATTTATCCTTCTTTTGTAACTGTAACATTATTATTAAATACATTTAATTATTTTATACATCAATTTAATTTAATTATTATATATATCAATCATTCTCACGTAATTTGAACTGATTTGACTCGAAATTGTACAGTACCCTCCATAAGTTTGGAAACACCCTATGTTTTACAAGCAAACAATCGCAACGCAACAATTTGTGCTAATTCTTGGCTCGAATATATATATCGTAAAAACGAATATTTTTATGATAAAGATGAATATTTCTATATTTATTCTATATTTCTCAAACACATACAATACGTGCTGAAAATATGACGAACAATCATTTTACGGTACCAGAGCGCTCAGGGTTGAGTCTCGCACGCTGATCTGTTATGCGTATTTTGCTTAATAGTGTTTTGTGTAATAGCTAAAGCATGCCAAATGACATGCTTTAGCTATTAGTGACATGCTTTTTTCAATTGGAAAAATATCTCGACTGAATCCTTATGAAAGTTAATCCACCGTATGCCGAGAGTATGCAAAACATTCATTAAGGCAAAGAGTGGTTATTTCGAAGAATTTAGTGGGAATTTCATATTTTAAGAACTTTTTTAATTATATATGTACATACATATATATATATATATGTGTGTGTAGTTTTATCTTGGTTTTCTTTAAATGAATACAAACTAATTATCACACACAATTTTATTTATATATCAATGTTTTTCATTTATACTGCACACTTTTACAAGGTTTCCAAATTTATGGAGAGTACTGTATGTTGATTTCATCTTTTTTTCAATTTCTGGAAATTCGTGATTCAATTTTTAGTTTGCGTAATAAATCCCGCTGAATCAGAAGAGAAACAGTGCAACGTGTTGCACCAGGATAATCGCGGTTGATCCCCGCGTCGCGTATATATTATAATTGCGCCTGTGAAACATACTTTTTTCGTCGGGCGTTCGCTGAATCGAGCCAGAGTTCTTCCATCCCGTGCTACGTCGGCGGTTTTTGTGTATCGAAAATTCTCGATACTACGAATTCGTCGTTCGGGCAGACTTGGTGGACGGTAAGCCGAGCGGACTCGGATTGTCCGGAGAACTCTGCGGTCGTGTCCGGCCAATAATCGACGCCGCACCCCGCGTTCGTCTCGGGCGCGTATATTATAAATGCGCGGCGCGGCTACCAAGCAGGTATCCGAGCGCGCTTCGCGGCGAGCGGGTAGTTAAGAAGCGGCTGCAGGTTGGACGCGACGTGTTACGGCTTTAACCGCAACAACGCGCCTCCGACCGCAGGAACCCTTTACTTTGCTCTTTACTCCTGGGGCCCCGCGATCCCTGGGCACCTACCACCTTTGGTACCCTTCTCGCCCTCCGTCGTTGCCACCGCCGCTGCCGCCGCCGCCGCACCGCGCCCATAATTACTGCGCGATGATACCAATGGTATCGATCATCATCGGACTACCCTCTCTCGATGTTCGATTTCCCTCGGCCAAGCCGTATAATCCCTATTAGGCGCCGTAATTACACCCCGGTATTATATACAATGTTACATCGCTATATACACGTACCATAAACAGTCTTCTCTCTATACCAGAGAGCACAGTGGAAATTGGCCCGCGCCGGAGCGTACGTTCGCCGTGCTTCTAATGCTCCGCGAGAAAAGTCTCATATTTCGCTCGATGCAATTCGCTCTCGAGAGGTTTCTCGCGCGATCGATATTATTCAATGCTACACAATTCGAAAGGTGTTAGTAACAAACGTTATGGATCGCGCGAGAATAATATATATCGACATTACGAAGATAGTTTATTAGTAGCACATATTTCTTTCTCTCTCTGTCTTTTACACTGGTGATTAAGAACGTAGTTGCGACGTAGTTGACGAGCGCGGGAGGAGGCCGCGAATTTATTTTCAGAGTTCATTTCGTAGCTCGTCGGATCGCGGGCGCGCAGAGGATGAGTCACGGTGGCATTGTTCGGCCGGACGAGGAGATACAACACGAATCATTTCCTGCCGTATCCCTATCTATTCGCCTTCACGTTCACGCGCTCCGCGCGCGTATGCGTCGGTGTATGTGGAACGACGCGCAACGCATCTCACGCTCGAGTGCATGCGGCGTGCACCCGTCTAGCGTCTGACGCGTGCACGCGACGCGTTTTCTGCAAACTGTTTTACGTTTCGTAGATGATGTCAGTCGCTTGTCTAGCTGTAGCTACAACTCGCTCCATTGTAGCCGTAATCCTTGTTTCACGCTCCATGTATCCGCGCGCGATGTTTTCCTCGCGATGTAAAACTATCGAGTGGTCTTTCGAAAATAATATCGATTTTAATAAACAAATTTTAATTGTTTATCGACCTGTCTGGCAAATCACCTGTGTACCACCGACTAGATTTGTCGCTCATTGGAATGCAGAAAAATCGCCAGTTTTAAAATCGATATCAATTTTAATTTTTCGTCCTAAATTAGATGAAGATGAATTTATTGCAAAAATATCGATTTTTTTACAACAACCCTTACACACGCAGATTAATTTTATAGACTGTCGCGCGTATGATGGCACGTTTTCTTTACGAAATAGAAGATACAACAACTTTTCCAAGTTGTATTTCGTTGTATCGCTTCGTAGAACGAAGAGTCATCGTCGGAAATGTAACTCTTCGCACGTCCTCGACAGGAGTCCGATGAACGTGTCAATGATACTTATTCCTTCAGCGCGATTAAAATAAGATCACGACAGGATCGTTAAATGACTGCGGACGTTGAGAAGTTCGCGCTCGTGCTAACAGATGCGCCATTCGCGACCGGTATCGGCGCACACCAACTGAATATATTCCGCGATCACGCTCGATCACGCGGCGAAACGAGTCTCTCGCATGAATCTCGCATGAATCTCGTATGAATCTCTCCACGTCGTTTCCGCATCCGCCTATCGGAAGGCATGTGGCCTTCGCGCACGCTAATTTGTGGACTGGGAAACGGCGTTAGGATTCTAACTGAATTCCCGTATCGCAGATATAGTATATCACTCCGCGAGATTCGCTCATCCAGATCTGATGTATGGGAGGAGAAGGGAGAGAGGTGAGGGCGCGTCGGCGTCTCAATTCTATCAATTCAATTATATTGAGGAAGTAATCGGTTCGCGATAACGGGTCGGTGCTAACGAATCGCTTCCTCTGTCGGTGATCATCGTCCGCGATCAACATTAATGCCGCGACTGTGCGCGGGCTGTCCCCGCGCGTATCGCTCAATTTGTTCTTCGCGCCGGTATGCCGGTAAACGAACGCAAGCCAATGTTCACGGATACTTTTGTAACTCGTGTAACGAGCGTACGCCGGGTGCTCGAAACATCGGTATCGGCGTGTATCAGCACGGCGTAGGTATCTATCATCGCGACCGAAGTGGCACGCTCCATTACTTTTGCTCGCGAAAAATCGGGATGCTTCCGGCCGCGCGGCGATTCCGAAGCGACCGAGATCGACGACGTGTCTTGGATCGAGAGAGAAAGATTGCATTCCGAATAGCGTCCAGCATTTCGATATCTCTTGTTAATCTTTCCTACAATATGTTCAATTGGTGCCTAGTACTGTAATTTAACTAGCTGATGATCAATCGTTTATAATGCGGATTAAGCGCGATCGAGGATGATCTCGGTTAAAATCAACCATTGTACAGACTGGTTTTCGTCCGTGATGGTGATCGGATTCGCTTTTTCTTGACGTTGTCGTCGACTCAAGCGAGGATCATTAGACACAACGTCCGTAATGATTGCGTTATGTATTACGTATGCAAGAATGGCAGGTTATCTTTATGGTTGCCGATATATCGAGCATAACGAATATATTTCCATCCTTCCCTCTTTCACTCGTACTGCCTGAATTCGATCGGAGTTAATCTTACGCGACCGTTCGCGTTGAGTACCCCATCTATGCGCATCGTTCGAAAGAGGCACCAAAATTTGCAAAATAAAATTGCAAAAACAAAATTTTGTAATGTAGGAACACTTATTATGCTAGTTATAAATATCGTGAAATAAAACAGGTAGCCATGAGATTCACTCAACAAACAAATGCGTTGGAAATTGAAACTAATGAGAGCAATCTATTGAAATCTCCGGAAAAAAGAAACAAGTTCAGGAAATATATTTATAACAAATGAATCGACAATTTCAGTTCCCCTATGCGAATGCAAAAGCAAAGCTGTCTAGATGGGAATTCTCTATTTCTTTTCCACTTGTGGAAAACCATAAGTTTCCACTAGTTTCAATCCACTTGTGAATGATTTCATCATTTTTTAGAAAGCCAATTTTTTCTTCTTTACGTACACATATCGATAAATATTATTGCGAAACAGAAAGATTCAGAGCAGGCAAATAGAGCAAGGAAAATAAAGAGAGAGAGAGAGAACTATCAAGAGGTTATATGCCAACAATTATTTGTTGAATTCATTTTATAACGCAATGTTCAATTTCGTTTATTTAAACAACACAATTAGACTACAAATTTGCTTTGTTTTTTTCCTGAGGTACTGATTTTCCTGAGGCTTGAATCGATATTATTCAAATTTCTTATTGTGACAAGTAAATTTCTAGCCATCGATATGTGTCAACCTTCAATATTTTTCTACATCAAACTAGAAGATACGCATTACCTTCTTAGATAATCGGATAATACCGCTCGAGAATCTTGGATATTGCCCTCACTGATGTTTCCCTTTCATTACCTTCCGGTATCGACATCGCAGCAAATCGCAGTTATGCAAAGAAAGGGGAATAAGGAGTGAGGAGGGCAGAGAAACCCGCGAAGAGACTCGGAGGAAAGTCGAAGTAAGGGCCCCCCACGAGCCACGAGCGGGTCCAGCTCTCCGTGTGGTCCTCCGCTACGCCTTGCGGCGACCTCATCCCTTCTGTACTCATCCTCCCTCCCTTATTCTCTCATCCACCTCTTCTTCTTCTTCTTCTTCTTCTCGCCGGCGCTCTCTCCTCTCCTCAACGGACATAAATCTCGGTAGGTTGCATTTATACTTAATGTTGCCAATATCCCGCTTGATCCCCTCTGCCTACTCCCTGCCTCCTCTCGCTCCCCCGTACTTCTCTTTACTCTCTTTATTAGCCGAGAGACCCACCACCCGGCAGGATTGAGCGCGCGGTACGACACGCCGCACTTCGCTGGTTCACCCGGTCAACCCCGACCGCGGCCGGGGCGAATTTATCGTTCCCTCGGTAATGGATAGCCACGACGCCGTACGTCATCGGCGTCTCTCTCGTGTAAGGAGTTAGGCCGCAGCGTTAAGAATCCTCGGGAATCAAGCACAGAGATCGCGACCGGATAGCTCGCGCTGTGTGTCCGCTGTATCGTTCGAGATATCTGTCATGCGATTATATTGCAGGGAATGGCGTAGCTTGCTGTTTAGATACTTTAAGCACGTTTAAAGTGTTCGCATAGCCGTCTCGAGTCACCTCCCTTGGGAATATAAATATTTTCCATGTAGATGTGAGCGCGAATTAATAAAATGACTCAACTATATAAATATCTAAAATTATCAAATTGTTTTGGAAACCCTTCTGAGATCCAAACAAAGGCGACGTCATTTCCGCATCTACCCAACGAGATCGATCGACTTAGTGCGCATCAAATTAAATCGATGTGATTTCTAAGAAAAATGCAAGCAAGTACACCCCTGTATAAACTTAATGCCATCAGAATAATGGGGGAAGGGGGGATGACTGTATGTTATAAACTGTGATGTCAGTATATTATCACATTCCTATCGAAACCAAAGAAAAAAATATGAGCGCTTTTATCATTTAACATAACTGTAAAATAAGAGATAATATTTCAAATTATTAAAAATAAAGAGCAAATTATAAACGTTACATATTATATACTCTATAAAGATAAAATCTCTCTCTCTTCAAACTTAATAGTGTCTGAAGAGTAAAAAGGAGTGTGCAATTGTATTATCATATCACTGTTTCACAGCACGAATTTCTTCCTCTCGTTATCCTCTTCGTCGTTCGAGTAGTATTGAGCGTCTAGAAGGAACTCGGTTCTCAAACTTTACAAACTGGTTCCAGACTGCGTGGTTCCTGGTCCAGAAATAGAGTTCACCAGGCGCACCTGCGCTCGATGACGCGAATATACCGTTCCCGTGTCAAACCGGGATACTTTATTTTCCCTTGGTCGAATGATAGAGTGCGCAATGGTTTGTGATGCGCGTTTATCGGCCCCGGTTGGTTCGATTGGTGATAATGAAGTGCATCGTAAATCATGCATGCACGGGACGGAAACCTTCCCCCGCCCGTGCGATTATTGAGACGTTATACTAGTGGAGGTATACGGGCTTACTTAAGGTTGTTAGGACGAGATCGACGTAATAACCGAGATCGGCGCCTATTAAGAACATACATGTTTATCGTATTTTTTATTCCGATTATATGTGTTGCTGTATTAATCGTGCTGTCGCTTAAGTATACATTACTTTTTCGACGGGGACTTTTTCCATTCGAATTAACGACGTTATAAAGACTTCAAGAGATTCTTCATTGAGAACCGAGAGAGGATGATTCTTACATGTGTCAGGAGAGAGAAACGGGATCGGGGGTGTATCATGCGCTCGCTATCTACAAGCTCGCCAGGGCCGTTTTTCTGTCAATCTCCGTGTGATCCCTGTAATTTCCTGTCTAGAAAACCACGCCGTGGCTTTAATGCTCCATTGTCTCAGCCCACCCTCCCCCTTGCTGCATGTCGGCTGGAGATACTATTCCCAGTCTACTCCCACTATTTTAACTATGAACAGAGGTTCTCATCGTACCGCAAGATAAAAAAGAAAATCTGCATGTTTGTAGATTGAAACTTGAAACTCTCTCTCTCTGTCGGTGTTCGTTTAAATCATTTTATTTATTTTATTACTTAATTGAAAAATAGTATATTAGCTATTAAATAATCTTAATTTCTACTACATATGCTGGCGTACTCTAGCAGTTTACTCTCTGTATTGACAATAATTTGGTCGAAACGGCATCTCTATCGTTCATAGAGTGCAAGTTAAAAGTACGTTCAGCAAACGTCGGTGGAAAACGAGCTTTGCCTTTCTCGTGATTCTTAATACTGCGCGCAATCTCCTTCTCGGGAAGCATTTTACGATGACGCTCAGGATAACAAAAGTCGGTGCTATTTAATGGATCTTTGGAACGGTGGGGATGTTTGCGAGGATGTATCTAAAAAGCACAAGCCACCACCGAAGTTGTTACTCGAAGTGAAATGTACTCCGCCGTCCCGTGACCACGAAGAAAATTTATCTCGCCTGTATTGCGCGTCGCAGGTAATTAATATCGCGCGAACAATAGTCGCGAAAAACGGCAAACGTGCTAGATCTCGCATTGTTTGCCAGGACAGCGACATATACATGTGTATGTATACGTACGCGTGTGTACGTGCGTGCGTGCGACGGGGTTGCGTTCAAACGGAGACAAAGTGGTCGGTGCGAAGCGCGCGCGGTTAAGCGGAGCCTCGAGCCTCAGAAGAGGGTCGCGTCGGAGGCGGGCACGGTGAAGGGGAGGCATTGTGATGCGCCCGGAGATCGGTCACACGATAGACCCGGTCAAGGACGTGCTCCGTGTCGAGTTCCCAAGCGAGAGCAACACACTCTCCGCGTGCACGCACGTGTATGACTCCCGACTCTCCCCCGGCACGTCTGTCTCTGTGGTCCCTTTCTTCACCGTCTAACTTTTCCGTCACCGTTCATGCGATATAATAGCGTAGCATTTTTATTTACGACTATTAAAGCTTTTGTTAGTCCGTAATTTTATCTGCTCGCTAAATTAGATCGGCGAGGTAATGAAAAGTGAAATGGATGATTAACCGTTTGCCTTCTCGTAATCGTCGCTTACGTGTTTCATAAGAACCGCGGCGGTACCATTATAGCAGCATTGTATGCGAAACGCGTGCTGATGTCAGTCAGGAAACGTTGTCCCGAAGTAATTGCGAAATGAAATTGTGTTGATCGCGAGAGATGTCTATTGTTTTTGAAGATGCGGGTCAACTAAAACGCTTTCAGTTTCTATCTTGTTCTCGCAGCGTTTCAATGTTAAAAACAAAGAGAAGAAAATAACATTTGTGTGTATAATTCTTGTAATATTGTCAGGCTGTAACAAAATTATTGATTGTAATTTTCAATTATTAACGTGATCGGTCAGTTGCGATAGTGAAAGCGTGACTGAACATTTATATACTATACATATTGACTTCGACTAGCGTACGTGTTTCACTAAATCCACGAGATTTTATCGACGTCCAGTAAATCTGTGTCATTCGTATCGTGGCTACCATTCGTGTCGGTTAACACAATTAAACGGCTGGTATGGTGGTAGCACGCGTTCCGCAAACCATATTCGCAGTTAGGACGAATGTATTATACACTTTCGCCACACATTATGTCCTTTTTCTTTCCTTATATTCAGTCATCAAGGAGGATGATTCTTAATACCAACCAAACGATCAGAACATGAGAGAATTCTAATATATTTTCTAATATATTTTCGTATAGACCAAAACGAAGATTTTTTCCCGAAATAGATCACGCTAAATTGTCTTAATGTCGGAGAGATTTAGTTATAATGAAAGTTGCTGGCGAACGGCTTCCGGAAGTGCCGCATTCGGCGATCGGCGAGGTCGACCGTCGTTGGATGAGTCGGTCGCAGGTGCACAGGTGCGTCCTTCTTGGTTGTACCTTCGGCCGGTTCCCCACGGCCTGCACTGAGCCGCCGTGGCGGGTCGATCTGACCTCTCGCTTCCTGCAATTTGGCGTTCTTGAAAATCAATGTGGCCAGAGAGCTATCTCGCGGTTCCCATCGCAGCAGCGGCGGTTCTCCAGTTTGGTTTAGTCTTCATTTCTCCCCCCGCCCCTCCCTCTGCTTCCTCCGCCTGAGAAACTGTAAAACGAGGAGCGACGAGAGGAAATCGACGGTGTTGCACCACGCTTAATGTCCCTTTTGTTTAAGACCATAATGCGGGACCTTCGTCCACACTTCTTTAGCAACCGCGGAAGAAAATATCGCCTGCGATCTCGTGGCACGATTATAACACGCAAATCTGGCGTGTTAAACGTGAAACATATGGAAGGTTTATCGAATTACAAATTATTAGTTTCCGAATTGCGTGAAATTGATTGCTGGCCTCGAATGACGTTACATGCTTCGATTTCGCATAATCGAAATCGTCATTTCCTTTTTCGAGCATGCACGGCTGTATAAGCAATTGCGAAAAGGAGACGTGCAATTGTGTGCCTCTCCTTGGGAACGTCTTGTGAAATCGATGTCGCGCGATAACGCCCGAGATAAAGTTGCGCATACGTGTTTATTATGTGATGATTGCGACGTGATGATTACTCATGCCTAAGTTAGCGCGAGGTGCGCATGTGAGGGAAAATTATTCGATTATTATGAGAAAGTGTATATTGCGCATTGTTCTTAATTCACCACTAGCATTTACTAACTTTTCAATTTTATATTAAGTTATTATTGTTAATTTAATTATTGTTGAAGTTTAATTTAAATGTAGAGCGAATTAAAGATATTTAATAATTATTTTTTTGTGAAATCCTTCCTTATTGAAACTCTTGCTTTGATTGACAAAAGAGAAAAACTAGAAGGTTTAATAGAATTCAGTATGCCAAAAAAGCACGAAGGACTGCGTACACGTTTTTGATCGACATCCGGTCGGGATTGCATCCGTGATTTCCAGACGCCATTGTTTCGATATTGAACAACCCGCAAAGGATAAATCGAAGTCGATGTTGCATCTCCGTCTCGACCAATAAATCTGTTCACCGGCTTACGCAACAAGTGGATGCCGTTTTTGCAGCAAAACTTCAATTTCTTTTGCCACGACGAATCTTTCAACGCGAAATCTACCCCAGATTATTATATTAAAAAATAGCAAAATAAACCAATTCTTTCGATTTCTCTAATCTCCGTTACGTTTGTTATTAATAAAACATTTAATAATTAAGGAAAGGAGGATGCTACCTGAAAAATAGAATGAAGTCTTAATTGCAAATGAGTTGATATTAATACGTTCGCGCTTACTTTCCGCTATAATTTCGAACCACAGCAGAAATTCACTTTCTTTCTGGGTTACTCGGAGCGAAGCTCGATTCAATGCGGCGCGGTGAAACAATTCACCGAGCAAAGCGAACTACTTTCTGATACTCGCATGCATGTTTGCTCGCACTGGCAGCGAGCAAAGCGAAGTCGTCGGCGTGAACAATAGGGGCCGCGGGAGCGCAGACAAGGACGATCTCACGTCGCCTCGTTGCTGCTATGTTCCCCGAGTTCCCCGCGATAGATGCGTTTCAGATGCGAGCCGATTTCATTATGGTCTTCCTCCCTAGTCTGAACTCGCTCACTGGCCTATCTTTCAGGCTCGATCACGCACCGTGAGAGGTTGAAGAACCGCGTTGTAACTTGAAACATCGAGAGCAGATCGCACAAATATGCATAAAAAAAGAAGAGGCATCTTGACATGCCAATCTTCAATAATGGATCCGTCTTAAATATTATTTTTTGTTACTCTTACGTAGCGAACTAGTATTTTTAATTGGAAATTCAAGAAACAACTACATATTATTTGATGCAACGCGATATGTAAAATTCGCACTGTCTTACAAGTCGGACGTAAAGTGTTAGCATTACGCGCAAGTATAAGGACGTGCTTTGGCGTGTAACGAGGCGCATGTATCCGCCTAGACTTCGCTGGTTAGGTTGTAAAACGAAGAAGGAAGTAATAGCGATATTGTAGGTCGATTCGCGATAACCCGCGCATGCGAGATACATATAATACAGCAAAGTTACGATTCCACGTATATGTGAGTATGGGATATTTGCACATTGCAGAGTATTTCGACTCAATCTTTTGCAGAGTATCTATTTACATCGATACCATTTGCTGAACTTTGAACCATCGTTTTGCCGTCGATCACCAAACACCTTTTTGCGTGGTTTTTGTCCTTCCATAAATTATTATCCTCAGTGACTGAGTTAATGACTGTGTTCACACAGTGAAGTCAGCAACTGGTATTCGAGGGCGAACCTATTAAGTACATACAAACATCAAATATATTTACATTAGCGTATAAAAGTAACGATCGTTCAATCGATAGAAATAGTTAGGCTAAAATATTCATATAAAATAATTACTGGCTTAATTGACAGCTCAAGTATATCAATGATTATCCTGAATTTTTAGCGCTGTTAATTGCAATAATTACTTGTTTGTGTAATTAGTTAATAATCCGGAACAATCCGAAGAATGTAAAATATATACATTTTATATTTATTACAATCAGACATTGAAATCGGTAATAGTCTCTCTCTCTCTCTCGATAAATTCAGCTTTCAATGTTACAAGTACCGTTATAAATTAAGCGCGATATGGTAATCGTGTGCAGAGGATCGCAAACTATCCAGCTTCCAGATTGATGAAGAAGCTAAATTAAGGGTCAGGGGGCATTACGCCCACGCAGGGCACCGCCAAACCAGTTTGTAGATTCCGAGTTTAGATTTCTCGTCTCACGCATTTCCTGGCACTCGTAATGATGCTATAATGACGTAATGACACTCGTTAACGCTAGTGTTTTTGACTGGCATCGTCGATTTTCCACCTGTATTAGACGCATTCTCCACGTTTTATTTCCTGTACTCGATCGTGTGGTTTTACGTCGATCTTCCTGACGCCAGACACTCGTCTCATTAGTCCAGTAGCCTGAAAAGAACACTATGACTTTTTCCAGTTGTACTACTCGTGGCTACTGCTCGTGCCTCGTAATCCCGCCAAGCATCGCAAAAAGTAAATGAATTCAACGTGTAACGACATAACGACAGCGTCCTCCGCTAATGGGAAATTCTATATATCTCGAGTGAAGCGCTCAATCTCGCAGCAGCATTGACGCTGAAAGCTTTCGAGATTGAACGACACGTGGATGAAACGTGACTCGCGCGACTGATGTATCATGATTTTGTGTAATATATTACATACCAATTAATTATACGCTCCTAAGTATAATATTACAATATTTTTATTTACATGTGCGAGATCCGAAAATGATCTAATTTGATTATTATATCGATACACACTACGTAAAAATTATATCTATTTTTTTACATTTTTACATTTTTTATAAATATTATTTATAGATACATAATATCAAAATTTTAATGAAGATGTGGCTCTCTTTCTGGGCGTAACCTCACGCTGCCTTTCGCCAAGAGGTACGATAAACTTCTCATTCACAACAACGGGCGACAGGAACGAATCCACGTGTCTGTGGCCGTCCGTAGCTCTCGCCTCTTACGGCGCTGCTGATCCGAGAAACGATTTCTCGGTCTGCAGAGCCGGCCCGCGGACCAGAAAGTCATATGGTTGGTCGCCGATCGGAGACTGCACGACTTTGCGCCGCGCGTTCTCTAGTTTGCATCTCATTCTGAATAAATTATCGTTCGTACGTTGACTGTCGACGTACTGTATCCAACTCGACGGTTACAGGAGTCAGTTAAGGTGCAACGGGTCCGGCACCCGCCCAATGACGGAAGCCAGCCGGCTTCCGTGTGTTTCGTGATAAAAAATAAGAGTTTCACTTGCGTTCAGGGAACCAGCTACATAAGAATGTACAGTAGAAGATAATCCAATTATGGTGACATCCAATTGTGGTGATTATTCTGACTATTTGATACTAACATTTAACTAGCATTTAAGAGCGTCAAGAAGGAGGGTGAAAGAGAGAGAGAATTCAAATCACTAAAGTTAAGGAAATAAAGTTGAAATTTGTTTACTTAAAGAATAAAATGTTGAAAATTATTGTAATTTAATACAACAAATATTCTAAGTTCTTTTAAAATTTAAATTTAGAGAGAGGATACCGCATGAAAGTACACGCGCTCAAACCGCACGATACAACGAGTGTTTGCGCACGCTTTTGACTCCAATCGACCGGCAATTGCGCGCGGGGCGGATCTATTGAAGCTTCCTCTTCTTCTCCGGCTTCTTCCTCATCCCGATAAAGAAGCGAGACGCGGCGAATGGCGGCGAGGAGACGCGCGGTGTTTTCACTGTGTATTTACGGAAATTATGGAGCCCGCGGGCTGCTACTTTTCTGCCGACAGTGATTCGTATACTGCTGCAGCCGCCGGGGGAACGATTACAGCTCTCTTGCACTTCTAAGAACCGTTGTCCCTAAGGTCCCGAGACCTTCACGAGTTGTTGCTGGTTCTTATCGCGAACCTCGGGCTACACCTTCCTGGACTGTGGACTTCCTCAAAACGCGATGTTGCAGCGCGAACAATTAGATGGAGAACGATAATCCTCTCAAGACACTTTTCGCGATGTTCATTTTCATCTCATAATTCATCTTGACGGACATGTTACCGCCTCGTAGAGGCCTTTGCAATTCACAACAATTTGCGCAACATTTCGACAACTGTGCTTGGAAAACGCAATGTAATTAAAGAGAATGGATCTAAAGTTACGAATATAATAATTGAATTTCGATTCTACAGATTTTGATAACATTCATCGCATATTATTCCGTTCGTGAAAGGGAAATGGAATTTGGGTCGCAGTTTATTAGTCCGACGAGATCGATCTACAATGTCGATTGTTACGGTCGTTTACTATATCGCGATGATTTATGACGTAATAGTCGAATGCATCCAGAGAGATTCAGAATTATCAAAGTGAGAATGCGATTTATACGCGCCACGAGTATCTCGTTAAGAGAATCTGTTCTACGAGCTCATGTGTGTGTAGGGACTTTATTATTTCCGGCTTATAAATGTCCTTTAATAGTTCATTATTTCTTCCTTTGAGACTGTTCATGTCAGAAATACTGTCATCATCTGGCAATCAACGAAGGATCTTCGTTCGCGCAAGATCAAAACAAAACATCGAAATATGAGAGACATGGGATAACCAATGTCCCGTCTGAAACATTCGCGTAATTGGAAGTCGAATAAAAGTAAAACTGCGACGATTTTATTTCTTAGTTCCTAACTATACGTCTATTTTCTAAAATTTTTCGATCTTCGTGCTCGTTTGATGCGGAAGTTTCAATACGGAAGGTAAATCGAGATGTGACGCGCGAATTTGCCCAAGACCATAATAACCGCGTGTAATGCAAACCAACACCCTCGTGTTATCTCGGATCTCCGCGTATGGAATAACAAATAAACACTGGCGAGAATAGTGACGTGTACTCTTTCCTCTCTTCTCTACGCAAGATGACCTTCGAGGTTGATGCACGAGCTCCCGATTGCGTCGGTCGATCTCGCGGAATCAGCAGCGATCTTACCGCGATTTCGCTTTGTGCCGTAACGTGGCTGAATTAAACGCACACTCGCACAGAGAGATATTAATTAACCATACCGTTAGAAACGATGCGTAATTCTGACGGGCGACAGGCGAATCCGGTAATGATTATTAAAAGTTGTATCGTGCAACAGACGCGTTCGAGTATACTCATACGCGTTTCTGTGTTCGGAAGGGAGCATCGCGGAAGCGTATCAATCGCCGATTCGTTATCGCGCAGACAGAACTCGATCGCCCGAAACACCATCGAAGATCATCGTCGAAGGAGGATCAGAGATCAAGCGCGGTTGGAATTTCAGAGCGACCGGCGGGGGAACGATAAGGCAGAGATTGCATATCTCGTGCACGGTCCCCCGGCAACCGGACTCTAGAAACGGGAACGGGCCGCATCCGCTACGTAAAGGCGCGGCAGGCATAACAGCCGGCTTTAAAGCCCGGAAGAAGGTTCATCGGAATCGAGTGCTTAACATCGTCGATAGTAAAATTGCACGGGCGCCATATCGGCGCGTAGTATTATAGATTGCGTAGTACATTACTGATCGGTTGAGTGTATCAGTTTTTTTAATCTCCGTCACAGTCAAAGTCTTTTGAAAAACTTGGAATAATTTTCAAGCGAGTCAAGATGCTGTCAAAGCCATTGAACATAATGGAATATATTTTTTCTTTTAGAATATTAAACTTTAGATATTAAACATCTTTTGAACGACGTTTAATTTTTTAATTCTTGTTTGATTTTCAAGGAATTGTTTGCAATATTTGTCGTCGTTTTAAATTAATCACAAATTAAAATTTAGAATTTTATGATGCACCTTCACATTATCCAAATTAATAACAGAGCTTACACCTATGCTTCATTAAGTTCCGATTGTATAATCATCTACTTTCGTCATCGCGTGTTCTGTCCGCTACACTTTGCATCGATCGGCGACCTATTCGGTGGACCGGATTCCTTGATGGGGCAGAGCTAAGCAAATTGCGCTCGGCAGGATCCAAGAGAAATGCCAAATTGTAGCTCGCAGGCAACCCTGACCTGGGCTAACTGGTAGCTGGACTGGCTCGTTCTCTCTTTCTCCCTTCCTACCGATCTCTACTTCACCAAGAAATACACCTGCATCAACGGGTTCGTAGAAGGAGGAACAATGAGCATCATACTTTCACTGAAGCATAAGACTAACATAGATTTAAATCCAACTTCTTTCAGAAACTTAATCTTCGCTTTTACGATGTGTCTATCATTATTTTTCTTCATAAAAGATGATTCAAGTTGTAACTGTAAATTTCTTCGTAAAGGAAAATCCGTGTAACAAGACTGTCCCGACTGAGGTAAGCTTGTATCAGGAAAAAAGTTAATATGTCAATTCGCCTTCCATTTTCAAATACTGACAGAATTTTGTTTTCCCGAATCGGAATCTACACAGGTCCCGCTTAAAAAGCCGTATCCTATATTCTTCAGGGTCCTGCACGTCTCTGTCCCCCGGGGCAAGGACGCCCACAGTTCCCTCACCTCTGCCGACATCTGCTCGGTCGCTGGTCACTGCCACCGGAGCGACTTGTGCAGACCAGCATTGACATCATGTACCGACACTGCCTGCTGTCCCCTCTTTCTCTCGCTATCTATTTCCCTGTTTCTTTTTCTTTCTCTCTCTCCGAAGAATTCGCGCATTCCGCTATTCACGCGGCATTGCTAACAACAAGAGCATCGCGATCGACTAATGCTACCTACGCGTTCTTCTCATGTCCTCCTCCCTCCCTGCTCGTTGTTTCCCGCTCTTCTCGCGCGTTACACTCACGCCACATCTCTTCCTCTGTATTAGACCCGCACACACCGCGCACTGGGAATTATAAGTAACGCGATATACCTGTACGTTCGTGCGGGTGTGCAAAACGACATGGCAGAAACGTATCAGCGACCATTTCACAAATCGACGGTGTATGACTGCGGCGCAAGTCATTCGCTGCCCAGCTTGCGTTTCGTTATTTCGTGATTCTCTATAAGCACTTACTTGTCTTTGGAAAAGGATGCGTGGAAAGAAATGTGTTTTCTTGACACGACCGATAACTGATTGATTTTCAATATGTTCGAAATTCACATACCGTAATAGCGATATTATATAACGATTTCGATTCTATAAAAGGATTCATGTAATAGGAACTAAAATAAATGACCTGAAAGACAAGATGCCGTTATCGAATTACTTGCTTG
The DNA here is from genome assembly GCA_901521435.1 of Crematogaster levior. Lineage (NCBI taxonomy): Eukaryota > Metazoa > Arthropoda > Insecta > Hymenoptera > Formicidae > Crematogaster > Crematogaster levior. The sequence goes on along the minus strand of CABEGB010000593.1, from coordinate 711,725 downwards.
ATCGCGTTCGTAATTAGGATATTTTAATTTATTGCCAGAGCAATCATAAAGTAATAATATTTGGTGGTAAGTAATTTCTTAAGCAGTGCGGTGCGATATATTCACGACGGCTGCTTTAAAATTGCGGATAAACGTGGCTGAAATTAGCTCACGTATTAACTCGACCTGTGTTAGCTATTTGTAATTGATACACGTATGTCTTGAAGAGGTAGGTAGACTTCCATTTTAATTGCTATATGATAAGGTACAAGGCGAGAAGGGTATCAGACAACATTTTCCGGTATATCTATTGCACGCATTGCTTTTTGCCTAACGAGGCGAAAGAGCAGATTGAGGCAGCGAGCAAGCAGAGTTAGATGTATGTGTGTGTGTGTGTGTGTGTGTGTGTGTGTGTATGAGCCAAAAACGAAGCATCCAGCAACGAAACAACCGTTGTATCCGTGCAGTTAAGTGCGTGCCCCTCCCAAGGAATCATCCGCTTGGTCCACGTGCGTGCTCCGGACACCAGGAAATTGCGAGTAACGCGATACCCGTCCGTTTCTGAAGTTGCAAAAGGCACGGAAAAGGAGAAATAAAAAGGAAGTGGAAGTTGCAATAACTATCGCGCGCGCTAAGGTCCCCGGGGTTAGCTATCCCCGAGCGAATGAACTTGTCGTTGTAAGATAGAAAAAGCGACATGGCAAAGAAAACAAGTCATGGTATCCTGAAGCTCTCGGTGGCTGAATCAAGAGGAGAACAGAAATACGTAGGTGTTCGGAATAATTATTGCATTATAATGCTTTCGATTTAATACACCGATTCACACGCGAAGACGTTGCTTCGGCAGCAGAATCGTACAATGGTCATGAGTGATATCCCGCCGCCGAATGACTCAGCAGAGGTGTGAACGGGGTACCGATTGAGTAGTAAGATCACTCAAGCGCGAATCCATCGACTTTCCATGAGAAGTGAACGCCACGCTACACGTTAGCGTCCCAATGCGCGCCGCAACACGCCGCCCGTTTATGCTAATGCGCCAGATAGATCGCTTTACTCCGTTGTCTCCACCGTTCTCGGTCATGCCTTTAGGGTTACTCATTCGCGTCGCCAACGACCGCGAATAAGCACAGACTAGACATCGGCCGGCGAACGCGATCGGTGCAAACGAATGCGATCGATTTTTTATTGAATTGCTGAAGAGATATAAGAAACCATTTCTGAATCATGTTCAACACAGAAGTCGAAGGATAGGAATATACGTTGCAAACAATTTTTATATCGGAAATCGCTCCGATATAACGCGTGCTCTGAGTAATAAAATTTCCTCTTGACAAGTGAAAATTTGTAATGGTAATTTTCTAATTAATCAAAAGTGATTAAAAAATGGGATTTCCCTTCTATTTGTCATAGACTGTTTAACAGTTTAAAAGTTTTCTCGCGATGTCGCTATCGAATGAGATCAATCACCGACAAAGTTCATCGTGGCTACTGCAATAAATTAATCGTGAGAGAAAGCAAATCGCGAAATCATTGAATCTTCTCTTTCCTTTTTTCTTTTTTATCTCTCTCTTTTTCATGTATCTCTTGTAACTGTACCAGCCAATTAATCGAAGTACCAGGAACCTGGTAATAGTATATCACTTATCGTTGTCTTTCCGAGGTATAAGTAAGATGTGGTAATCTATGATGCTTCTTCTCCCTCCTCGATGTCACTTCTTCCTCCTCTTCCTTTTCTTTCTCTTATTCCATCTCAACGAGCGAGGTGTTACCGCTGGGTTTCTCGGACAAATTCCCATCGTTACAGATCGAGCTTCGAGGAAGTTTTTGGTCTCTCTATGAGAGATTTTATTGTTGAGTGTCCTTCCCCGCGGAAGTTTCATGCGAATATTGCTTCACCCGTGTGGCCTGTCATGTTTTTCTTATCCGAGGACGTATTACGCATTCCTAAGTGACGAGCATATTCACAAATTCATGTTTCTCTTAGATATTTCGCGTGACAAACGCATTGACCTTTTTGCGACCTCGAGAAAGCGACGAAGGCGCGAAGTGCGACTACTGGTTCTGCCAGTGGCCTGACTCGAATACGATTACATAAATATACTTACATAATTTTGACTGGTAATCTGCCTACGCACATATCGGTGTCTGATATCTAAACTTATCGCTCACTGGTAATTAACCAATCTGACTGTCTTAATTTCCTTTCTTAAGTTACTCTCGCGGTAACTGTTTCTGCATTTCGATCGATATCTGCCAGTTGGCCGGATTGGGAAGGCAGATTGCTTTTTCCCTCCAAAATACTTCTTCGAACGGCTGCTGCTCGTCCATGTTTCCGCCGCGCAGTTTGCCGAGGGTGATGGCTGATAAACACGGACAGGCCTCAACGTGTACCTACGTGTCGGACGCTCGAACGTAGTCACGCGAGGAGCTTTGCTGCCTTTTTTTCATCCATTCTCCTCCTCTTCCTCGTCATCCTCATTCTCATCCTGTTCTGCTTTTCCTCTACCTTCATTTCTCCCCCCCTTCTCTCTCTCTCTCTCTCTCTCTCAATTGGTTGGTCGTTGGTTTCTTCCGCGTACCGATTTAGACGTCTCCGCCATGAGTATCCGATTCCGATCTAAACGAGATCTTTGAAGTACTAGAGAAGATAACTTCTCTCTCTTCTTCCTCCTCTTCATTTTCCACCTACTATTCGCTCTCATACAGTTTCACTCCTAGTATTATAACGTGCTTCAGTATCTTAAGTGCAAAACATCTCCGAGATTGTCTATCGATTCCTCAATAATGGTTAATTACATACAATAAATGTGTTCGTTTCAAATTTATTTGTTTATTAGAAGGAGCTTATAAAGTGCTTTGCGTAGATCGAGTACGAATAAATACCTTGAAATAATTATATCACATTCGTTAATCTTATTCGCAGAACAAAAAAATAAAGCCAGTAGATCCCAATATGGTTCGTTTCGTGTCTTAATCTTCGTTCCTTTTCTATCATCACTGGTTCGCAAGAATGACAAAGCGTTCAAAGCGAGTCAAAGTTGACTAATCGGATACGGAAGTGATCGCTGGAGAAGTTTCCATGAAGAATTCTCGGATGAGGACTCCTGGCACCGCTCGGTGGCAATAACCGGCCACAGAAAACGACGATGGAGTCCATCGGAGGGTAGCAGAACCAAGTCTGCCAAGGAACAAATTCTCCTCTTCTATTTCTCACTTCTGTACACTTTCTTCCTTTCCTTTTCTTCCTAATTCCTCGATTTCATCGGATTGATTCTTGCAAAGTCGAACGTGAGAGCTTGGTCGAGCTCGAGAACTGTTTCTGTACCGACAACTTTGCGATGATGAGTAGCAAAGTATAGTGCGATTATTTCCTAACGAAATTCCATCACTGCAAAACTGGAATTAAAATCCTCACAATACACGATAATCTCCGTCGGTCGGGCCGTGAACTTAATTTTCTTCTTCAGATCTGCAAAGCTAGATAAACGATCATCTATTTTCTAAATCGATCATTGATGTACATTGCACGTCGTATAGAAAATTTTCAAGTTTGAAACGGAACGAAAGGAACGAAAAACGGACTTTTATCGATATTGTATTGAAAGTCGATCATAGTACTGGTGGAATTAATACCGTCATCCCACAGTAAATAGTTATCTCCGTTTGGAATTGAACGATCGGTTTACATTGATCGAATCTGTTCAGAGAGAATCGCCACGTTAACATGAGAAATACATATAAACAAATGGAAATGTTAGAAGGCAATCGGAATGATCGAAGGCGTATGCAATCGATGGCTTTTATCGATGACGTTGGAGTTTGATCAAATCGGGGGAGTACATGCTTCTAATGCCTATTTACTGGATTAATATCGTCGTTCGATTTAAACGGTGATATATATATATATATATATATATATATATATATATATATATAGTATATATATATAGTGAGTGATATATATATATATATATATATATCTGTCACTCCTCACCTCACTACTCACTCATTCATTCACTCACTCTCACCCTCAGAATCCTCTCGAGGATGGAAGGTGGAATCGATTTGCCGACGAAACGCCACTTAGCGCTGCGAGTACGTGCGCGCGAGTGAACGAGAACAGTGTTAAGAGCCTCAGTACGGACAGTAAAGAGGGATCGTGAAACATGATTCAGCCGACTGCGGGCCGCCTAAGTGCTTCAGTCGAAGAGCAATGAGGTACCAGTAGATTGAAGGGCAATTTGAATCCTTTGAACTAGGATATACGTGGTACTAGGTACACAGTCCAGCTCGAGCGTCCCACGAACCCTCTCTTCCTTTTTTTCCCTTTCTTTTTACCTGTTACGACGTCGATTCATTTGAACGGATTGGTAAATTGTTCGTATTTCTCCGACCAAAGCGACGTTCGAGAAGGTATCATTCATATTCTTTACACGTCCGTATCTTGCAGATTATTTGTATATTTTAGACATCTAATTTGATTCAAAATAATTCGAAGGAATTTTTTTTTTAAGTTGTCTATTCGCATATTATATAAAACAAACGAAGTAATAAAACATATTTTTCTGTATCTCTTTTACTCTTTTATCTTGGATTTCAGATAATAAATATACAAATATGTCACGTTACCAGAAGCAATCTAATTGATTAGACATTTATGTGTAATCACGCAGATAACCGATATATCGGCCATAATTAAGTTTTGAAATTTTAAAATGTTGCAAGATCAGAATTTGACGAGCGAAGAACAGGGAGATGAGTATCATAAGAGTGCTCGCAGGATTTCAAAGTTATAGGCGCTTTGTACGATGTGAATTTCGCGATACGGCGGTCTAGTCGATGATTCGCCAGACCACACGGTAACCGGCGTTTAGAAACGCTCTTCATTCCCGCGTCTCCTTTCCCGCTACTCTCCTCGTCGTGTTTCTCTTATAAATAGGAATCGGAATATAGACAGCCAGGGTTGTGTGCATCTCGACATAGTAGCCGGTCAATGAGTACCTACGATGCAGAACTGATGTGATGCGCCTACGATGAGGATAACAGTGCGTTCAGGGAAAGATAGATCGCAGGCTCGAAGAAGATTGGTGCGCGCCAGGCGATGACGCGAATATATTTCATATCCACCCACAATCTCGTACCCGTTGGTCCAAGGATATCGCTTCTGTCGCGAAAAGTGGACGTTGATGATACACCGAAGGATAGTAAGATAAGCTTAGGTTCCGCGATATTCGACGGAGATTCGACCAAGCGAATCGATCGAAGCGACACGTTGCCGCGACGATGGATTAAATAAGGAGTTGCACAATCGATGCTAGATTTCTTGATAGACTGTATTTTGCGAAGCGTTTTACGAACGTTGTGAAAATCATATAAAATCGATTATTATATGGAAATTACATAGTGCGATCGATAAACCCTTAAGCTAAGGGTATAAAGCTGATATTAACTTACTTGACTGTACAATTCGTGATTGGCGACTTGCAAATTCAAAGTCATAACAAATAGCAGTCTGCTACCTCATTTGTATTTGCTTCATGTAAACAAAGAAATGGCTCGACATAACGATCTAATCAGAGTGAATGGAGAAAATTGCCGTGAATGAAGTGTCGATAGACTGCTTATTCTACGATCCTTTTTGAAGGATCACGCCATTTCCAACTTCCAAGGAGAAAGAGCACGGCGAAAGCAGTACGTCGCGAGAATTATTTCTAACGATAAAACGATTGAGATTGTTGCTTTACTAGTGAAGGCTCTCGTCAGGGTCGTACCACATTGTGATTGGCAACTGTAGCGGTACAAGAATCGATTAGCAATTAACTGTGCAATAACGAGAAATGAAATCGCACTGTCTGTTCAACCTTCTTGCGTTACCGTTGCAAAATGCAACGATGTCAATTGGGTATACTCGCCACATTCGCATTATATTTCATTTTAGCTCTTATAATTAATTCGCCAGATTATCAGCGCACTCCATTTAAAATCAATTGATATTGATAGAAACTGTTGTTTTTCCTATTTGATTTCGTCGTTGATTTCATTGCGCCATTTGTCGAAGATTAGTTAACAATCTGCTTTTAGTCGGAAGAATTTTATCACAGATCTTTCATATAGATTATTTGTGAATAAATGCCTTTCAGTATGCAGATGTGATATTCCTCGCCGTGCACGAGTTGAACAAGCCCAATTGCAGAATTACTGACAATGAGAAAACTACGCGTCATTCGACGGCTATGAAATTTTCACATACGCGCAGCCGTTCCAATTTTTATAGCAACCATGACGACGTTACTCGACGCATCCTCCATCGTCCTTCGCTTCTTCTTCTTCCGTCTTCTTTCCTGCATCTCCCTGACCATTCTTCGCCTCTGCCACCCTCCTTCCTGCAGTTATATTGTCGCAGCCGCGCGGCTCGTAAACATAATTATGCTACGTTTTTATTTCCATGACTTTTTTATGTCCAGCCACGGATGTCAGTATATGGTATAGTATGGTCTATTACTACCGTTGCTCGCTATCGCTGTTGTTTTTTACGATCTCTGACAAGGTGTGTAAAGTTATTAGGCAATACGGACGAATTTGTCCTGTTTCACTTGTGCTCTCGTTTCGTCGTTACGCATCTGATACTCACGACGGTGAGTACATTACAGTGCAAACAATGATTCAATGTGACTTAACAATTGTTGAAAGAACGCTGTATCCTTACTGCACTTCTCTAACGTCTCCAGAAAGTCGATGAAAGTCTAACAAAATAAGAGCAGTATCATAATTATATGCAAGTAAAGAATTCCAATTCCGTAAAATGGAGAAAGAAAGAGAAACGCCGCAGGTTCGAGTTTTGCCATAAGTACATTCTCGCACGCATATAGCGTGTGAATGCAGCTTCGATAATTTTCTTCCATTGCATGATATTATATAAAATCCATATCATCCATCGGCACGTTTTCATTAATATCCGACGCGCAAAGGCAGTCTTTTCGCAAAATCTGCTTGGATATTAAGTTGTCGCCCGGACGTTTCCCATGAAAAATTGACAAATTATTTCACAGCCCGCTCATAGCTCTGTGCTGAAAATTACCACGCATGTATAAGGCAGTATTCTCCTCGATTCACGTTCCACGCTCTTTCCTCTCCTTTCAGAAACAGTGTGGCTTCGGGTGACTCTTAATGAGCTATAAAATGTATGTTCCATGACTATTTTACACTACATTACACGTATCCGTGGACGTCGAGTGCAAACTCTGTCCCTTTATACACAAATCAAAGAATACTATAACGCAATTTTATCGAATACCGGTTCTGTTATCTAGACTATCAATACCGCGGGTAAGCGCCAAACGAGCATGTGTGGCGACGATATTTTATTAATAAATGTCATGTAATCCCTATGTATAACCTTATATTCGGACTTCATTCAATTTCGTAATATCTTAATATTGGAATTACATTACTTTCAAGCAAGCAGCTCGATCTTAATTTATGAACTAATGCCTATCGTTTAAGAAATTTCAACCGTCCAATTCAGATCACACACTGAAGTCCTGTGCAATGTGCTAAAGCTCGCCTCTTGCTACAGGAAGGGATTATTTACGAGTGGCAACGACGATGCACGGTGTACGTTTCTTCCCACGAGGAATTACAGATTTTTCTCCCGCGAGCGCACGATCATAAAACCGATATTACGAGGAGAATAGGTACTTCCCAAGGCGTTTATTGACGTTTCCATTTAATTTCCCCAGGGTAATTACCAATTTTCAAGAATGCGAAACTTAGATTGACGAAATTTATCTTAATGCCGAGTTGTTCTTCGGATTCAGATTTTCATTCCATTCATAAAATATATTAGATATTCGATATATTAGATTTTGTAATTTTAATTTTCCGTATTACATCACTTATTGAGCAATCGAAAATGTGAAAAATGCTCGATTGAAGAGACATTTCTTTTGTTCCGTCAAAAACACATTTTTTTCCAAGCTTTTCATCTCATGCGCGAAATGTGACGTAAATAGTCTCATAAGATTTAATTTCGGCGTGATAACTATAGCAAGCTACAGTGATAACAACGCATAATAACGCAACGATCGTTGGCGGCTGTTGGAGCCGTGAATACGCGCAGCACGCGTGGAATCAACGAACCATAGCGAAATACGCATGCTGCATGCATCCGACTATTGTTAGCCATCGCTAACATCAGTCTCCTCCTATTATGCAAAGTATTTCCCCCGTTGTCACTCTTATATTTAAACTTTATCCATATACAGATGATTCGAGCGCAAAGTTCCGAGATTTCTCACTCTAGTTTTCGCATCGACACGCTTGGCGCAGAACCGTAAAAGTTTTACTGCGGATTGAATTTGATTTATGTTAATCACTCAGCGAGATTAAACGTGACACTATAAATTTACACTATAAATTTTCGCTACGCTCCGATTAGTCTGAAAGTCAATCGTCCGTGTTTCTCTCCTGATCCTTAATATTTCAAAACAAGATTTTCGTGAATAGGCCCGGGCAAAAAGAAAAGATATTTTCGCCCTGCATTTCTTCATATAATTCGAGGAACAAAAGAATGTCATACTTTCCACTGAAAATAATTTGCAACCCGGCTTGACAGCCTATCATCCTAAAACCGCAATCCCGCTTATTGCACACCCGCGTGCCAGTAGGAAGGATGGGTCGGCGTACTCAGCTGTGGCCATGCCAGCCATTATCCACGTCCGGTCAACTGTTTCTAAACCCCGAAGGTAATGTCCTGTCCGGTTGGTAGCGAATATTCCGTCTCGCTCTTCATCTTTCATTAAAGAAACGTTTATTAAAAGATATCTTTTTTTTCGACATCAGTACTCAAGTCCATCAATTAGACGCAACGAAACTTTCGATTCCGCCTTCACAAGAACAAGAGAGTGTGAACGGAGCAAAAATTAATAATGGTTACCACGGAATAAAAACTAGGACTTGTCAGCGATTTTATTCGCATCTGAAAATTGACTTTACCCCGGAAGAGCGATTCCATTGTGGACAGATTCGACGAAACTAAATCGCGACTTTCACGACGTTTCTTCGACAGGCTTTGCGGTTTCGAGTCTGTCCGATCGACGATAAATACAGCGAATTGGAAGATCTGACTTTCGAAAGTTGATTTTTGCTCATCGTTACGTCAATCTGGAAGTGATCTCCATAATATTGTCAACCAAAGCAGAAGGAAGTTTCGAGCGGCGCTTCGTCAAGCGAGCTTGGAAACTCGGTCGGTACCGCTATCGTCAGATTTTCGCTTTTGCCATGCTTTCTACTTCGCAGGATGATGCATTTTCAAACAATTTGCGACAATACGACGCGCTCTGGTTCGTTAATGATCGCAAGCCAGGCGACGGAGAGGATGGAAAAGCATGCGAGAGGCGGCTCTATCCTTTCTGGAACGCTTTAATAACTTATTAACGAGACGGAGATCGTCCAGTACTTTCCACACAATCCAGAAAGCATACTTTAAATGTCCTACAGTCGAGGTCCTAATTGCTCGTAACGAATACACTTTGGGTCGCTTAAACACACACGCATTCGTCATCAATTTCCCATGAGGTTTAGTCAACTTTTACCCAAATTACTGCAGAACGACCGGTAGCAGACGGGAAAATTGGAAAAGATAGCCGCGTGTGCAAATATCTCAGATAACAGTAAACTTGGTACAATTTTATTTGTATAATAACGATGGCGGTTGCTATCGAAATAATATCGCGACCGCTGTATTGCGGCGCGAACAAAAAGCTCCGCCACCGGTTCCACCCGACTCACTTAAATCACTTTCGTATTTATCACACACACCGTGCCGTAAATATCGTTCGCTTCGTGCAACGTGCACGGCATTGCACGCTCGAAACAGGCTACAGGATAGAACGGTGCGCGGTCAACGATCGGTTTCCGGCACGGGCAGCAGCAGCCCGGTCGCGCATATAATCATCATCTAATTATTAATCCCCTTAGGGAGACACGTATGACGTCGTGCGATTTATCGTGACAATTAATAGCGCGCCTCAAATTTTACGATAAACAGGAAGTACACTGGCGGGAGACAACGCCTGTCGTTCCTCAAATAAATTGCACGACCGTGCCAGGATCTCGGGTGATAGCTCTTGTCGGAATTTAAGACTAACTCACACTCGCATGCGACAGGACGAAAGAAGCTAGCGCGATTAAGACAAGCAACTCGCTTTATTTGCAATAAATACTAACGATAATTATACACACACATATTATGAATTTTGCCAATATTCATATTACGCGCACACACATAATATTCAAATTAAAAATAGTAAGATGTATGCATGCACGTGTTCACATGTGTATGCATAAATAATGATCTTTTTTTCCTTCTCTCTCTCTGTCCTCCCTCCTCTTTTAGCTTCGCTACATCTCTGGTACGCGATAATAGCGCACGCATACAGACACTTTTAAATTGCATGAATTGCCTTGAAATTGATTTAAGGTTCTTACGCTCTTCCGGTACAACGTCGAAATGTGACCAGATGTGTTTCGACGTGCTCACTTGCGTCACGATTACTCAGATATATGAGAAATACTTTGCAGTTTAGCGCTTCTTGCATGGCGCATAGCGATGCGGCACGTGTCATGCGCTGCTTTTTGCGACAATCCGGTAGGCTCGTCGCAGTTGGTTGCTTCCGCGTGCGAGTGCTGCCTTGGAAAAATTCACTCGAATCGACGGGGTTGAAACGGCGGATTAACCGAGCGTTTAGTTATTTCACGCCGTGACGTAGCTAAACGAATTAAACAAAATACCGTATTTGCGGAGAGGAAGAAGGAAAAAATCAGACATATCGAAACTATTCTCTCAGGGATGACGGATGGTGAATTGACCTTTAAGATACCACGGAAAAGCGCGACGCGCGAGCATGAGATAGTGAACCGAAATAAAAGAAGAGCGAGACGAGGACGACAAGAGGGAAAAATGTTCGCCGAGGCGGCATTACTCGGAGCGTCACGCGAGCCCATGATTGGAGCATGGCGCATTAGTAACCTGTTTGTTGCTCGATAAAACAGCCATCGTCTTAAGATTTACTAGATTTATAGACCGGTCATAGAGCGATCCTGCGCGTTGTACACTAAGCAGCATTGGCCTGCTGCCTGGCCGGTCTCCGTGCTTGAGATCATGTAGTTAGGTACTTAGGATACCATGGGCACACATGTGGGATAAACATGCACGGCCACGTACGCGAGGTACCTACACCGCTAACATAAGTTCTACATTGATCTTGCACGACCTGCGAAAGATCGATTCGATTGCGAGCGCTCGGTTAATCGTACATAATGTTAAAGGCCTGCCTTTAGAATTAAGTAATAACCGCCTTTACTCGCTGCTTCGCGATCGTCTGCGCCATCCTTGCTACTTTGATTTTCCACAAACTCGTCTTTAAGTCACGGAACCGCCTATTTGATACTCGCTCGCATCGTGCATCACGTACGGATTTTCGAATCCGCGGAAATAGACGTTTAGCGATGTTTTTCACCGATTTTAGATATCCTTACTGTGAGATGATGAGGGCCTTTAAGATTGAAATACAAAGTCGTGACGTGAATCGTAGGATAAAAATTTGATCTATCAGTTGGAAAATCAAGTGCCATACAATTTACGCGAAAAATGTGAGCCGCACGATAAATCAGCATTCCTGGCACTCGAGCGTCATAACGCTCCAAGTAGAAGTTGCCAATTTAGATATTCGCCAAGTGCTTCTTCCATTTCTCGATCGAAACGTCGATAAATCGTACTCGTACTTCCCTAACAAGTAACTATGGGAATAACTGGGGAATCTCTCGCGGAGGGCCGTAGGACGCATTGAAATTCCGCTCCCCGAGTCAAAGAACGGACCGACCAGGAGCTTCTTTCAGATGAGATGATGACCGGCCGAAGACGAGGGGGTAGGTTGCAAGGGGCAGGACGGGAAAAAGTCTGAGAGGCTCGAATGGTATTCCGGATCAATTAACCGAACGGCGCGGAGGTTAACGCGGATATGAAAAGGGACGACGGCGTTACTAAGCCGGGTGAACGAGGCCTCCGGTATGCGTGTACAACGCAAATGGCAGGCCTCGCGGAGGGAACGCTCGTAAGCCGCATGAGACGTCGGGTAATTCTATCGAGAGTGCTTTATCGTGCGAACGCACGAAGGAGGAAATAGATTGTCACTTGCGATGAACGTAAAGCCGGGATGTGACTGCCGACTCTTATCACTTTTTACAATTAATCGATGTGTTCTCCCCTATCGTCTCACTACGTGTAGAAATTACAATTCAATTTTTCCATATCATTGCTTTTACAAGAGACATACATGGAGCGGCAAAGAAGTAGAAAATTTGAGAATGTGTGAATCTTTAGAATGTACTGCAAACGTGGTTGACAGTCCTCGGTGAACGCGGCACGTCAAACGTCTATAACACCACCGGGGAGCCGTTTATCATGTGAACACAAACGAGATTGTCACCTGCACACGCGTGAGCACGCGCCTCCGTGTTCCCCACGTTCCATTCGTACACCAGGTGTCCGTCTTTACTCGATAGAATCTTGATCTTTATCCATCGTCTGGAGAGCAAACACTTATTTGAAATTCATGGTGGTAGTACGCTCCAAACATGTTTTAGTAAAATTCTGGACACGATCAGGTCGCAAAATGCGTTTATATAGTGCCTGCTTCGCCATAAAAAAAATAATAGATTCATGCTCTCTTTTTCTATTTTGTCTATTAAAAATTTTCGACCTTTTATGCAAAAGACAATTTTAATTTTAATATTGGTGACATGCGCTCACACCCGGTATATGTGTAACGCGGGTTACACACGGATATATTTGCTAAACGGATGCATTCTCAGTTACACGTATATGCTATTTGCCACCTAAGTCTACCTATCACCTGTATCGGGTAAAACACTACCGCTATTGTTCGCGATACGCGAATCTATTCAGCATGAAATATTGTAATCTGTACACTTTCGCGATGTAGCCATGTGATACTTAAACTAAATCATACATAATATTCGTTAAAAATTTAAGAAATTGGATATCACTAAAGGAATCCTTCTAAAAACGGAAAAAAGTACATAAAAAATATTTTAAAATGTAGGCAATTCTCTTAGTTGGCGTCACTGTCATGATTTTTTTAAATAAAAATGAAAATAATCGTAATTAATTAATAATTTTATATAAGGATTACTCAATCGATCGATCGACCACGTTTTTGCCATCATCTTCTTTCGCATTGAGTCATCTTCAATTATCACAACAGTGTTAATACACAACAGTAATTAGATTGAAATCACTAGGCGAGTAAATTTGCAGAAATCTCGCATGCGATGTATTGATGCTAATCGAGATACGGTACAATGTAATACCGCTCATAAACAGCTATGAGCTCACAGCATTTTGGTATATATGTATATGGCATCTCGCGAGCACGGAAACTAGGGATTACAAGCGGTCGTCTTTATCCGACCAACTTATCATAGACTTTTGTGAATTGAAGCGGTTGCAGATGCAAATAGAGCTGCCTATTTTTGTTCCTCTCTTCCTTCTCTTTTCTTCTTTTCCCCTCTCTCTTTTCATTTTTTTATGTACATTTATGATATAGTTGGGGTCTTACCGAAGAACCCTTCTAGTCTACGTTCGGAAATGAGAGATCTCTAGATCGAACATTGAATCAAACTCACGACTTTAGGAATGTTACACAGCTATACGTTAAGATGACACCCACTGACAGAGGCGTTCGCCAGGGCTATGTTCGGAAACCATACTCAGGTACATTACAATACTAGAAATACTATAGTGTACGTGGCATATACTATACAACTTAGTATTATAATGCACCCGAGTGTGGTTTCCGTGAGTTTGCTTCAATGTTCGATCTAGAGATCTCGCATGTATGAAAATCTTCAATATCGTGCGTCGTGCGCAATGTTTACAAATTATTTTTATTGTACGTATTACATCGTTATAATATACAGATACTCACATTCATCGTTTTTAATTTTTGTATCTCTATAAAATTCTAAAAATTAGTTATTAATATAATGTTTCCAATCGTTTATGATAGTGATACTACTGATAGTAAGATAAAGATACATTTTTCCAATGTCCTCTTTTAAGACTTAATAAATTTGGTAAGATATTAAAAGATAGTGTATAAATTTCCTTTGCTGACAAAAATTATATAATTGACATAAATACACATACGGTTGTATTCTGCGAGAATACTAACTCGAACGACCACGGCAGTCTCGGGCGCTCGGTAACTACCTGCCTATGAAGCCAATCAGCACAATTTGCAAGCGGGGAACTTCTTAAAACGTCGGTGCATTGGTGCATGCTGCTTAGGGGCACATGGACACGGAACTCTCCGGCTGCCGTAATCTCGCTTCTGGGCTCTCGCGGGGAAATCATCCGCATTATCCGCCGGTACACAGCGAGATTATGATAATTCCTAACATCGGGGTCCGGGGAGTGTACGCGTATATTCTTGCGTCATGCGGAACGACCGATATATCAATGTTGCCGCACGCAGCAACGGATCGACGTTAGTGATAAGCGACGGGACTCGCGGCGGCCGACGATAATCGGAAATTGGGTGTACCGCCTCCATTACAAAAACTATCGAGCAAAACGGCCAGGATGCCGAGGAATCCCCGTTTTCTGGCATGTCAGAGAGTTTACGAAGACGTAAATTGTCACTGTTGTAATGAATCTTTACGACAGGATATTGTAAACGGTCGTGGGTCTAATATCTGCGGTTTGAAATTGACACGAACAACGCTATTCTGCGGATCGGCCAAGCAGAGATACAAAAATGTCTCACGCTCGAGTCTATCACTAACTTGCGTTTATGATGACGAAGATTTACAGTTTTTCATACATTTACCGGTCGGATTGACCGCGTCGGAGGAGATTTATGCAAGGTGGTGGCTTGTTCGCTCCAGAAACAAGTAGCGACATTTATATGCACATTACATCCTCAATTATAGTTATTAGCTTACTGCTAATGGTCTATAAAAATTTTATGCGATCCTATGCCGTGCTCAATTTCGATGGTCTGGTCATTGGAACGGAATGGGCAGCTTCAAATAAATGACCTATTCCGTTACATTGAAGCGAGGTTTGCAGGCGAACATTCTATTCCGACGCTGAATCAAACCATTGACTCAGCAAAAGCAGCAATAGTTAATTAATCGAAAATACACTGATAGCACTACGATTCCGATTCTGTTTACTGATTACATAATGGACTTAATTTACGCACATACGTAATTTTTTCGAATCGCGATATACTGACGCAGTGTTGTAGAAAATATTACAAGCAGATGCAGATCACAAGAGATGTGACAAGCGTTAATACATCGATCGAGAAACGAATGCGAATCAATGAACGAAGCGCTCGGATGTTCACGCAGCTGTTGTATCTCAGTCAATTGTAGGCGGAAGAATTATAAACGGAGAAAAGGCACGAATTGTTTTTTATCGGTACTGCCAACGGCACACATAATGTTTCTTCGATTCGAATCGCGAATCCGTTTCTCCGCCCTGACTCTGCATCAGAATCGGTGAGAGACAAAGAGAGAGAGAGAGACAAAGAATCAGAACGGCGGCAGATAGGAAGAGAGAGAAAAGAAATCAGGGAGGGAAGAGAAAGGGAAAGAAGCCGAGATACGATCTCTAATTGTTCGCGATCGGCCGCAAAACTCGACCGTTGAAACGACTTGCGCATTGCAAACCGCACACAACGACCGCAACTGCGACTGCGAACGCACAAATATTTCCAAGTAATAGTAATACCGATTGTGTGTATTAAGATTCTAAGTTGAAACATTTCGATACTAATTATTTAAAATTGGAATCTCGACTTTTTTTGCGAAGAAATTTTTACTTCAAGTTGGTCAAACATGATAGATGGCTAAAATTTTTGACTCGCTAGGAATTTCCTATACATACCAAATGCTCCCACAAATGCGCGAGAGACCAGAACCTGGGAGAACGACTCGGTAAAGCGATGACGTACCAGGGCCGTGCCGACATTTGAACAACTGATTGCTACGCGAGAACTTGAGATAATCGGCACGTCGATAATCGCGCGATTCCGTCGCAGGGTCGCAACCGCCGTGAATTACGAGCACGCACGATGCAAATCGGCTGCCATAATCGGCCGAATCTCGATCCTTAATAACGATTCGTAGAATTCTCTCCGAAAGAAATCGACATTCCAACAATCGTTTTTTAATATAAAATTTTTGACAGCTTCTTCGATAGCAAATGTATCACTGCAAAGAACATTCTAGTCTTACGAAATTTTCGTTGACATGCAATGAATAATCAAACATTGAAATAATTTCGATAAAATTATTAACGAGGAAAGAATTCACGACGCTCATTCGACGAATCTCTCATTTCCGGGCTCCAGAATTCCATTCAAAAGATGCATACGTCCCATTCGAGTCGATGCATTCAAATCAGGTGCGAAATGTATAGTAATTGGATTTCACCGGAAATTACGGAGAGCAACCTAGTTTGCGGTGTGCCACGGAAGGTACTGTGACTGCGGGCAAGGAAGAAAGAAATAAACACGAGCGTAGAAACTGCGTGGGCAATGTATATCGGTCTTTATCGCGTCGCTCCATCGCTTCGGGTGGACAAACGGCTTAGAGATACCGGCCACGGATCGTGATTGGCTACCGGCTAAGGAAAAGCATGGTGCTTAATGTGGAACTTTCTCCGTGTCGCGCTAGTGTGTTTGCGCGTTTGTTCGATGAATGCATTGCATTACATCGCACAGAAACTCGGCCGAGTCCTTTCCGTTCGTCCTCGCCATGACCTCGTCTCGTAGGCGTGTATCACCACCTGCCACTCAATAATAGACGTCTGTGGTTTTTACATTTTAGCATTTTATATAGCATTTTCTACATTTATATTTTTCCTTGTTTTTCGACTCCTAACACAAGCGCAAACTTATTCCCTCAAACTTTAAGATGGTTTACAAATGGTTACAAAGAGATAAAAGAGACATTTAAAAATATAAGTGCAGAGATTATGGTGATTAGGAGCTCGTAACGTCATCAAATAGTCGATAGTTACACGAACGATTGGCTCGTACAGTTTCGTTCAAACGTTACCACATCCGGACTAACCCGGAAGAAAAATTTCGTCTAACGGCGGCGCCTAGAACGGCTGCGAAACGGTGGTTTCATATCCTTCTGACAATACTCGTTTCATATTCGTTGAACTATGTAATGCACGGAACGGAGATTAATAATTTGCAGTTTTCCACCCCGACATTATCGGGGCACGAGGCAGGCGAATCGCGAACATCGTGTACCGACATGGAGAAAGAGAGAGAGAGAGAGACAACAGCGAGAGCGAGTGAGCGCGTTGTGTTCAGCAGCCGCGGCTCGGCTGCTGGGTCGGCCGGTCACGATGGTTCAGGTAATGATAGCCTGCCCTCGCCTCATAATCAGTCCCCCATCTTAATTTATGTTTGCCCCTGCCTATCCGTCCGTTCGTCCTGTACGACTCGTCTTCTCTTCGATGTAGGTACCTGCTGCTCTTGCCGGCTCTTGCTGCTCTTGCTGACTCTTTACTCCCGCTAATTTACCGTAATTCGACTGCGAGACAAGCCACGTACTTTTGATTCCGTCGTTGATTTGTTACGAGCACGTCGAGCCGACCTGCGTCTGACCTTGCTTCGTCGCTTGTTCCCGCTTCCGGTGATGTCGATGCGCAACGATTATACTGCTGTGATTTATCTACGATACGCTATAATTCTGTTAACGATATTTATCGACAATCTTAATTATCAAAAAAGCAATATAGTCTTTATTCGCGTAGTCAATCAAATTCGAGTTAATTTGATACCATACTACTCGCGCGAACTGTCGTTCGTACTCGCTAAACATTTCCGTCCGTTTTCGCCGATCGGGCCACGGGACAATCTGAAAGCGCACGAAACGATCCGTCAACAGAGGTAACGCGACAGCCGAGCACCTTCGCGGCCGCGCGATCCAACGGTTGGATGATCAAAAACCTGTTCGTAATCAGTTCAAGCGGAAAACCATGTGCGACGGCAGTGACGGAAACGCCGGGTGTCGCAGCTCACGTGGTGCACGCACGTGTGCTCCCGCGTGTAAACAGACGCAACGATTCTGTCGTCGCTCCATTGGCAGTTACGGCGACCGATCTCGATCGGCGTCGATGCACTCGAACCGGCGAACCGTATACCGTACGTATCCTTTGGTTGGAATATAATTGCGAGGTATCGGGCTCTCTCTCGACGGAGGTGTAGGTCTAGGGATCCATTGCCGCGCCGCGTGGCACTGGGGGCTGATATAGTCTAGTGCTCGCGAGGGTGCAACGTGTGGCCTCGTTACGTTAATGGCGTCATGCTCTGGCGCCCCACAGGCTACTCTGCTGACCAGTCGGCTCTGAATCGGCAATGCCGTCTACGAACGACTCGGAGAACCCGCCTGCCTCCCCGGGGAAACCGCCATGAAGATGTTACGGCGTGTGCCAAATGCGTACTTGCTCTCGATTGAACTGGTTAGAGAAATTACACGATAATTGCATGGAGAAGCAACAAGAAACCACCGGTCGACGTGATATTATTATGAGCAATTGGAGAAAAACGATGACATACCGAGGAATTTTTTGAAATAGTGTTAGTGCGATATAAATGTTATAATATCATCGTAGATCGTTACGAAAAGATTAGAAATAGTATTGTGTCACTGACCGCATTTCTTCCTTGCTTTAAATGGGGCGGTTGTCTTTAAGAATGTGAGGGTATGCGTTGAGTAGTATGAGATTAGTAATCAGGCTTCCAGACGAACCTGTTCGACTTCCGTCATTGGCGCTAGTTCTTCAGCTCATTAATAATAATAGGCCGGTCAGAGATTCGCAGAAGAGAGGATTACATGCGTGTCCGTGTGAACGATGCATTTCATGTGTACAGGGCGCTCGTATAATTATCATGACGAGAACAAATAATTGCGATGCGCATTGCGTTGGACAATGTCGGAGACATCTTCGTTTCGACACTTTATTCGCCAAAATTATTCGCTCGATCTATTCAGTATTAAAGTACATATATTTTCAAATTTATTCCAAAATAGTTATTAAACACATATGAAATAGGGAAAAAACTTACAAATCGAATAAGGAAGCTGTCGAACTTACGCGGATTATTTCTAGAGGCCGCAGAAATCATTAGCATTCACAAGCACCCCGATAATTATTAATCTCTCGGCCGCGAGCGAATGTTTCTCCAGGAACACGGGACGCCGACATCTCGCCTCGTAGAGTCCTCGTAGCGATCGTTTTATCTTCTTGCACCCGATAATGATCGAAATGCCAGGCGGGCGAGAGGAGTCCTTCGAGACTTTTTGCTCGCTTGTTAAAAATAGCACGCAACACGCAATCCGTAAAAGGTCCACGAACACGACTACCGAACAACCTGTTACGCATGATCGATTCTCCACCCACTAAGGCTCGTCAATGATTACGCACGTGTGTTGCATATTGGCGAATACACCCCCTCCCCTTTCCGCGAAGCATCTTTTCTTAGATATTCGTCTCTTCTTTTTTGATCTGCATGATCTTTTCAATTTCTTGCTTTTACTATGTTTCGTCAAGAGATTGTACACGCGGGCAATAGTACATAGATATACTCTCATAAAGTAGTTGATTTGTGTATATATATCTTTATAGATTTTAATTAAATTTCATATTTTTTTATATACAATCCAAATGCTGCGGTTGACAAAAAATTGAACAATTCATTGATAAAGAGAATTCGGTTCTAACATATTACGCAAAAAAATTTAAACCGAACAACAATAATGAGACCTGATGCATCAGTAAAAGCGGCGCGTGAAACCGTTAAAATATAACACGCATTTTCAATAGCGAGCGCGCATTCAGGTTCGCTCACCGGTTGATCTCGCAACTGCACTTCCTCCGACTGTTTGCGCAAGTATCCGCGTACTACTCAAGCATTACGAGCCAGCGTTTGCATTGGCAGAGAAGCAGGTACCGGTCGTGGTTGCGTGTGCACACAGATACATGACCGCAGTGCTATGTATATAACGTAGGTTAAACGAAGGCTACTCACTCGGAAGGACCCGGGGGGTTCAAATTAAGTGGAGCCTTACACCTCGAGAAATGAATATCCCGCCGGTAAGCAATCTCATAGATGATACGGAACTACGGCAGAAATAATTATTCCCATGGAAAACTCGCGCGAATGAAACTATTGCGTGAAAAGTATTCGTGTTGCTCGCAACTATGGTATTTTTTTGGTAAGTCTCTTTTTTCTTTCGAGATGAATTGTGGATTTATATGACATTCAACAAAGTGCAACTCTTATAACGAATGTTAAACCTAAAAAATACAATTGTACTTACTTATCATTTCTTTTTCTTTGAAAATTTATGATAGCATATCAATTTCCATCTGGAACCATCCCTTCATGTATGTCGCGCGAACGAACACATTGCGAAATGTTACAATCGTCGAGACGCAAGGAGAATTTGGTCTCGATGACCGGCATGTGCACCTACGATGATACCGTTGCGCAGAGCAGCCACACCCTTGTCTGTGTACAAGGAAATATACGTGCATCGATATACACACAACTCCGTACGTACACCTGGAGTTGTACCGATTCTATCTCCAGCGTCCTGACGTTGGTCCGGTCGTAGAGGAGAGGAGGAAGTGTCGAGAGACGGAATCCCAAAGGCGAAAGCCACCTCCGCACAATACCTCACGGATTCATTTAGAATCGAAACCTTAAATTTCCACGCAAAGAAATCGTTCGTCGACGGATGTTTGTCGCAATCGAAATACTTGACGCTTTTAACAAACATTAAGGAACTTATCTGCAGATCATAAAAATAACGTGTAAAATATTACGTCAAATGATACGAGAACATATACATGGATGTATGTAGATATTCCATAATCGGCATTGGTAGAGATAAATTCCAATTGAGCAATGTTCGTCCCGTCGACACACACACATACATACGTTCTTCGACTTACTTGCATGCTCTCGATATTGAAATACCGCACGATAACTTAGTCAGAAATTATGCGATCGCCAACTAAAGTTCGCGCGATCGACAGAAAAGCCTCTCGACTTCTTTGCTCGCAGAACGCACGTATGGACTGTGTATGCATTGCGTATTATATGTAACTCGCCTCGCCTCTTCTCTCCCCCGCTTGCTTTCCCCGCGGTCGTCATTAAACCAATTGCTCGAGACAACTGGCGCTGATTATTTAGCAATACAAATCATTCGTCGAATGCGTACCGTTCCTCTCTCTCCTCGTCTTTCTCATTCTGTCGAACGAGTTTTCGCGTGCGCGGGCGTGGTACTGCACGTACTACTTATGCGAAAGGCGAATAAAACACACACATACGTACGAGAGCGCATACGCGGCTCTCTCGTGCGGCATGTGCATCAGATACCAGTCGGTAGAAACAGTTTTGTTGATTAGCAAGCTCGTTTGAACCGGCCGTATTACTTTGTCGCATCGCCAAGGAATGTTCTCACCGGCAAGCTATAAGTATCCCACGTCGTAAAACGTATCGTGCGAATATGCTACATGTTTTAAGAGACTAACTAAATAGAATGTACGAATGAATTCTGAGTAAATTTTAATCTGCGTTAATTTCTTTCGTTACCTCATTGACGTATATACCCCTCAAGATTTTTTTTCAGTGATTCTCCATTTGAATTCCTCAAAAATGTTTCCTCTTCACTTCAAATCCATATCCGAGATAAACGAGCAAAGGAGAAAAACAGCCGGGACAGTATCTCTCGCGCGACGTATGTGTACGTATAAATCTGCTCGTATCTCTCGCGCTCGCTCGTCTCGGGATAAAATATTTCCGAGGAAGCTACCGATAGATCGCTCCGAAATTCCTCGTGGTCGGCGTATGCAATTAATAAATATCGTCCGGTATATATATACAATTTATGACTCGCGCCATGTCGTTAATCACGCTCTCGCGCGCGCGCGGATCGTTGATGCCGTCTGTTCCGGACCGAGCAGGTGGGGAATCGATAACAGAGATGCATTAGAATATTATGACCTTTGGAAGTGCATTCGGTGATTCACCGCGGGAGCCACGATAGCGCGTTATCGCCGCGACTACTCGAGGCACGGGTCGATGTTATCGCGCCGCTATACTCCCAGCTAATCGAGACAAGCGAGAAAGGGAGAAAAGGAAGAGGCAGGGTGCTGACCTCGCTTCCTGAATCGTTCAGGGCGGTGGCATCTCTCCGAGAAGGCTCGGCGAACGCGGAAAGCGCTGTGCAGGCACGTCGCGATTGCGCCAGCATCCGCGCAATCAAATCAACCAGATAATCTTTGATTTCAGCCAGACAAGCGACAGCTCGTTAAGCCGTTCTTTATCATCATGTATCATCCAAGTGCGATACGAACAGCGGACACTACATTTTTCATTTTTATCTATGCGCTTAATTAATTAGATCTGGTCTGTGTTTTTATTGAATCTATTAATTTCAATTCTATTAATCTCAATTAAATTAGCAATGTACAATGCCTAACTTATAATTCTATGATTCCGACGCGATAAAACATTATTATATACTAATTTTTAAATGAGTTTTGAAATAAAATTTTAACAAATGTAATCTTAAGTGAGTCTCTAATTTTTTTCTAATCAAAGCTATAAACTGTATTCAATTTTATTTTTTGTAAAGTTCTTGAGAATCAAAGGAAATCATTACAGCGAAACGACTGAAATTCGTACGGGTTATAGATTTCAGTATGGCTCCGTTAATTGTAAGTATCGAAAGTATTGTAATTTTCAATTATGCTATATGTAAATGTGAAAGCGTTAATCTTGATAACAGAAGAAATCTCGTAGAGTGAGTAATTTTCGCGCTATTACATTTTCAGCGTCACATGTCTCGTTCATTCCCCCTTCTTTCTCCCCTCTATAAAACGTCCCTCGAAGCACGGTCGTGAAAATTATGCGTACACAAATCGATCAAAGCGGCCGCGCTGCGTGATTTAAAGTAATCTAAGTACGGATCGGCGAATACCGCAGCCGGATGCTATCGCGTCGCCGTCGACAAAAATCCGCGCGTCTCAATGTCATTATCCCAAACGAGATAACGCGGCATCACCCGGGCTGGTGAGACCCCATCGGCGTACACAGGGGCGAATGCTTCCATCGGTAGGCAAGGTATGCGGCCTTACGCTGCGCGCGTAAGCGCACTCGCGAGCGCGTGCAGTCGCGGAGAGCCGCATTATCGCGGGATTACGTAAGCGCCGAGCCGCGGCATACGATCGCGCTTGTATTACGCTATAATTAGGACCGGACCGGCCGTCGTAAGCACGCACGCATACACGTATGAGCGCGACGTTACTTACGGCGCGTAATCCGCGCCGTATTAATAACCGACGATAAACGTTAACGTGCACCGCCGTCCGAGTCTCTCCCAGGACTCGGGAAGAGGAGCGTAAACTGCCGCTGCCGAGGATTACGAATCTCGATAGTACGGGATTAGAGAGGGCTTTTTCAGGGGAGAGGTCACATCGAGCACACTTTCCGCTTGTGTTATCAAAACATGGCTTAGTCTCCCACGACGAGTTGAACGCTCACTCGTCGGAATGTTTGAAATTCTGCGCGGAGTTTGTGCTCTTACCCGCTACCACGAACCATCGCCGTCGATGTGACTCTAAAGCGACCGACGCGATTCGGATATTAAAACGAGCAGCCGATGGTTTGCTGCAGGTTGCAGCATTTTTTTCTATATGTCCACGTAATCGTCCGACATTAAAGAAAGCAAACTGGTTTTGCGTGTTCGAACGTTTGATCGGCGCACGACTTATTTATCTTTAGCCTCGATCTTGCGAGCGAGCTGAAAAATCGCGGAAAGGTACACACTACATGTGGCGCATGTGGGAGATACTGCATTGTATACTCGAGTATAATTGTGCAGTGTGGGATCGCAGGCTTCGCTAATCAATGTCTACGAATGACAATAATTTTCCTGAAAAAAAGTAACAATCTCGTGATAATCAAAAGCGTACTATGATTACCAATTGTAAATATTCATTAATCAAGTCGCATTAAAATGCTCCGATTAAATACATAGATTTTGCGTTGTAAAACAAGATTCTTTTTAAATTTTTCTTGTATGAACGTAACTCAAATGAGTGTTTTTTGTCTTAAAAAAAAACAGCAGCCGAGATGACCGTCGCTGTGCTTCGTGATCAATCCCCAATTAAGCAGTACTAAATGATCGATCGCGAATAGACGCGACCACGCGGACGAAAATCAAGATCTCGCCGTGCTCGTTCTCGACGTACGCTTGATTAATACCCAGATGTAATTACTCGTCGCTTCGGGGGAAGGACGGATGCGAAAGAAGAGGATAACCTTCTCCTTGTTCTGCGTGTCACTCGCCAGACCGTGTGGGAGGAAGGTGAGAACAGAGATGAAACACATCGTACGAAGGACGAGGAGAAAGAATCAGAACAAAAGACGGAGAGAGAAGGAGAAAGAGAAGAGCAGAGAGAAGTCCGTCGAGCTGCCGACGGAACGAAATCCTGACAGATTTCATCGTGGGCTGACGTAAACAATTTGCGAATGTAAATACCTGTTGAATATTGAGCGTGCTGGCGGGGCCCACGGGGCCCCACGCCGGGCCCCCAACACCTTGCGATCGTTTACCCTTTAAACTCGTGATTACCATCCAGCACCGTCTCCAACCTACCGCGGCGAGACGTGTAAGTCATCGGCATAAATTATACGTGAACATCGCGCGCGGCTGAGGATCCTCCTCGCTACTTCGTCGAGAAGGAGGTATCCTTCGGCCCTATCCGTTTGGATCCGCGCGCGCGCGAAGAGTTGCAAAGTAGAAAACGATCGAGACATCCTTGACACGCGCGGGATTCCTCTTAAAAAAAAATGACTGACGCTGGTTTGTATCTCGCGCGTTAAGAATTAAAATGCAAGCTTTTTTCGCCATCAACGCGATGTGAGTTTCAGTTGATAGTTAAGTGAATTAAAGCTTAATGCAGATGTAATTTAGTAATAAGAAGGACAAGCGAACGATGTATCATGGTAAATTACAGAGTTGCAATCTCTTGCGTTGTTATCACCTATCAATTAACATTTGTAACGTTTGATATCGAAAACGTACAGTTTAGATCGTTTATCGCCTTATGGATTTAGGGTAATAAAGCTCGGTGGCGTGTGTAACTTCTCGCCCGATTATCAATAAGTTCGTAAGGGCGTAGCGCGTATCAACTTATCAATGATTGAATCACTCGGATGATTTCGTATCGTGGCTTCGTGGAACGTGAGCTAGCGGGTAAGAACTCGTGTTGAGATAATTGGTGATCTCTCGCGATCGATCTCAATGTCGATAAGCAGCGCAACCGACATTTCAGATCTTTCTCGCTTCCACCGCATTTAATTACTATCGTCGATCATAACGGGAATGTGGTACGTATTGCTAACGGTTCGTGATAAATACTTATCCGAATACGTCGCGCAACGCTCGCTCCCGCATTTCCTATGCGCGACTTCTCTGCGACCGTTCCCACGTGCGCCGGCCTAATCCCAGCACTGTGTCAAGGGAAACATCTCGGCACGTCGTAAAACTGGACTGGAACTCGCCCGTCGCGCGAGATTGTAATTATATGAAAAACAAAAGCTCACTCACCATCCTGGTTCATTCCGTGGCCGCCATCATCTGTTAGAAACAGAAAAAGAGAATTAAGACGTGTAAATTGAAATCTGGAGAGACGCGTAACCAAGATTATTGCCAAATCGTGTATGTACTCTCTAAAAACGAATCAATGTATTATCACTAGAAGATAATAAATAGTCACTAATGATAGTAGTTATAAGTATAGCTTTACTTTAGTAAAAATTTACTGTAAATCAGTAAAATTTCACTAAAAAAAGTAGTTAGTAATATTAACGGTTTCAATCAGTAATATTAGACTACTGGAAACAGTGACTTTAGGAAACAGCAAAATGGCAAAATTTGCTGGAAACAGCAAAATCAGTAATGAGTTGTTCAAATCGATAAATCTCAATAAACATACACATCCACCGACAGATAAATTATTGATTTTACAGTGAAATTTTACTCTCACAATCCATAACCAGTGAGACATAAGATAAAGAAGCAAAAAGTAAGCATCTCTGAAGATCAGTGAAATATTCATTAACACTTTCACAACCGCTGACACCAATGTGATGTCATGGGCAGGCCAGTCGTTGTATGCCGGTGACACTCATGTGGTGTCATTGGTAGGCCAGTCGTTGTATGCCGGTGACACTCATGTGGTGTCATTGGTAGGCCAGTCGTTATTTGCAGGTGACACTCACGTGGTACCATTGATAGGCCAGTCGCTATTTGCCGGTGACTCCCAAATATGCGGTTGTGAAAGTGTTAATATAATTAATAAATATTGATTCTCAATGAAATCCTATTTTACTGTTTACATTAGCGATATTTTCATTGATTCACTTTTAGAGAGTACATTTAAACGAACAATGCAAGAAAAAAATGACATTCCTCATTTGTTCACTTACTCCAAGTGTCTGATCGCGTGTTAATTGAAACGTTACAACTTGTAATCATGGATCATGCCGTTTTTTGAATTGTAATCATCTCGACGAAGCGATGCTGATATTTTATTACTTCTAAAGGGGGAGAGAGAAACAGGAGTAATAAAGTATTCTAATATAAAGTAAAGAGATGCTGATGACGGTTCCGGACTCTATTTCAAAACATAATACGATGCGCGCTGTCAATGTGTAAATAACACATTGCGTAATGCCGCAAGGATTTTTTTTACATTTTTGACAAATCTAGGAACATAAATCTATCGAAAACGGAAGCTTCGCGCTGTACGAGACTCGCCACTTCCCCGATAGAATATCGCGAGGGAGTAGAACAAATGCACCTCGCGAGGATTCCTAACATCGCACGTTGCTGCGAATCATGACGACTCGCAACGCGCCAGCGATAGCAACCTTCACGGCAACCTATTTGTACTCCGGACCTGGTATCGCGCGATCGCGCAGTGTTCCTTTATTTAACCCCATAAATAACCGTCGCTATCTCACCCCGAATGTTTTCCTATGGGCAACGGACAACGGCAACGTATATGTGCGCATACAGTGTAATATACGTTTCCGTGTATGCACACGGTACGAAATATATTAGATGCTGCCAGTCATTCTGGTGTGTTGCGCGAGTCTGGCGCGATGGGAATCCCCATAAGCGATCCGTGCGTCCATCCAGCGGAAAGAATGACTTTTGCGAGGAGATTAAAGCGTGGTATGTGTTACACGCTCGATAATGGCTCGCGCGTTTAATCCTCCCTCTCAAATTGCATGACTTCAAACTATGATGTGTCTTTTTTTCGTAACACACATCAAAAAGTTTGCTATTATGCACTTGTTATATGTATACGATGCGAGATACAAATGATCGATACCGTTCGTGGTGGAGCCGCATATGCAAATAATTACAAACATATCCTGCGAAGAACGTAGGTAGTGATCAATAACTTCGTTTCGTGTAACACTGCATTCTTGAATATCAGAGTATTGGATATTAATGCAAGTTGCTAAATAAGTCGTCTGGCATATTAAACGTACCAAGCGACTCGCATGTCTTGCGCAATACATCCAGATTGACGCCTGATATCAGAGAAAGACATGGGTTTTGACAGATACTTTTTTTACGAGGCAACTTAGCAAAAATGAAATGTTGGCTAAATTTATAGGCGATCGGAATCTTTCACGCCCAGTTCCAGCTCGAGAAAATCACTTTCTTTTCGCGACAGTTCCAAAAAACCGTTCATTACGCTTTCTGCGGTATCGTTATATAGCCGGCATTAAAAGGCTTTTTGATGATCGAACAACTCGGACACTCCGAGTCTAAATGGAGCAACGATTAGTCACGACTACGAAATCGAAATAAAGCAGACAGGACAGCGATTGAACGAGAGGTGTACGAAATAATTATTATGTCGCGAGGTCAATAAACCATTTCAATTCACCATGGTTTGCGTCACGTGTTCTACACGCGGCGCACACGCAAGTGGGCATTAATTACAAATTAATTCCATTGCGTAGTTACGCACCATTAGAGATAACCGAAATCCGCTATGCATCGCTTGGCAATTGCTTTAGCGACGCGTAATTTCAAAGGTGTAATTAAAAGTATATCTGTTTCGAAGTGAACGAAAATCAGAAAGAGAAACTACAAGTACGAAAGCATATATTATGTAATATTATATAGAAACTTAGCATGTGTTAGTCATTAAATAACGATGTACCAAACACGCTAGATATGCGTGTGGCCTTAAAATTGATCCGCGGATCTCTCTGTCAAATACATTGATATCATTAGATTTAACGACCTGGACTCTCTCTTTCTCTTCCTTTCCTCCTTCCCTAGTCTCGTGGCTCATGCCGCGTCACTGGCTGCTGCCACGGCGGCTGCCTTTCATCTTCCTTAACCAGCCCCACTCTCTACTACCACACGTTTATTCGTGAGGACGAAGGAAGACAACGAGCTTCTACATCAGCGCAACTAACCGTTGGTTGAAAGAAACTACCGCTTCGAAGATGATTCTGGCGTATCCATGCGTGCACGCGTGTCACGTATCAGAGCTTGTATGTGTTCAAAAATGTGTGACGATCGCCCACCAAAGAAGAAACTGTCGCTTCTAAGATGATCCTGTTGTACCTGTGTCACGCGCGTATGTATCTATGTATCCGGAAAGATCCCTACGCGAGCGTCTCGAGCAAGTTCAGCTAACTCGATTGTTCCGTACGGAACAAGGAGCTCTTTCACGCGAGAGTCTCGTTCCAACGATCTTTGATGAAGGAATCATCGCTCGCGGTAAAGTCGCTCCATCGGATGTACGCCGTCAATACGGAATTTAATGAGATTACGGTTTATAGCGAGATAATGATGATAAACGGTAGGAGGCACCCGGCGGGTGCGGGAATGTGGACTTTTGAGTGTTTAACGCGCTTTCATGTGCGATTCGCAGCTTCGAGAATATTAATGACCGTGTATAGAAGCGCGGTATAGAATTTACGATGAGTAATTTGCAGAGCTCTCCTGAGAGACGTCGAGATAAATGCATCTCCTATTCCGAACGATAAGTAATTACGAGGGTAATTGATATTATCTAGATACTTAAGTTATCGCCGCAATTTGAAATTGCGCTGCCTCGCGAACTTCGTATTTTAGAAATCGGTCACACCGCGAATCGAGAGGAATACGCACGTGTCGAACACCGAGAGAGCCGGAAAGCGCATTCGACGGATTCCGGAATTCCAGCTTGACTTGGCGAACGCGATGCATCGTCATCGCGTGCGCATAAGTCGCTGGTAATAGAAGCGTCGCCGCGCGCGGACGAAGATTTATCGCCGGTATTTCGCGAGGCACGTGCCTGCACTTTTTTACGACCACGACATTCCTGTTGGCTGTGCTCGAGTTTAAGCCACGCCGTTGGGTCGAACGTCGATTCGCGCGTACGTTGTCTTATTCGTGATGTCGGAGCAATCATCGAACGCGATATCGAAAGGTTAATTATCGGTTGCGGTATATCGCGTGTTAAAAATTTATGCCGATATACGAGAAAAATAACGGTTACAGCAAAACATTTGCCTTAATCATTATATTCAATTGTAAAAAGTTAATTATTATTAATAAATGTTGATTATCGCAAGAACTGATCGTATTTATCTTATTTATTGTAAAAGCAATTTTCTCTTATGATCAAAAGTAATTGTCTGTTTTCGGCTTCTTGCGATAATCTTAGTTTTAATGTTTTACATAATGAAACAGTGGATTCGTAAGAAGAAACATACGTTTTTTCTTGGAGTCCTCATGCATACCTCCGGGTGTCGCAGCGCTGTGATTATGATGGTGGAGGGCTAGAGGGTCCTGAGGATGCGGGTGAATGGCGGCTAAGGCACTTCCGGCTGGGTCACCCGGATTGACCCCGACTCCGACCCCCAGGTGTAGAGCACCATGCTGCGTCGCGTGTGCCGGAAGCTCCATGCTGATCATAGCACGCCACCCTCCTTCCAACCCTCTCCTCCCGCCACCCTCCTCTATCTCGGACAACACCTCGCCGAGTTGGACGAGGCGTCCGTTCAACTCTTCGTCGCCTTCTGAAAGAAAAATGGATGAATCAGTTATAACCTGAAAAAATTTATTCCATTTTCTCGATAAGAAAAAATGTAAAGCTCTCGAGTGATTTGTCGTGATCGTCATTGCACGAGGACGATGGAGTCTCGATGGCTTCCGCTAGGCAACGGGCACGGATTTTCGGTCAGTGACTCGTAGTCGAATCAATGGTGCAAGAATACCGTAGACAAAATCCCGAGCTGTTCTAGGATCGGCGAAAGAGCCCCACGCAACAGGCGGGATCACAAAAATAATCTCGGTGGTCCAACCACGGTGGAATTGCCTTTGCCACGCTTTTTACGCGCCGAGTAGATAATTTCTTCGTTCCTTTCTACGTAATGGCCTGGCCGGGTGATCTTTTTTGCTTATTACGTCGAGAGGAGGAGAGCCGCCGTGGAGAGCGAGCGACACACCAACGACGGCTAGGTTGGAAAGCTACAGGAGGCAAGGTGAAATCCCTCGAATGAATGAAAGGATGAATGGAGCGTAATTTCGTCCACGCTGTCGACGATGTTTGTCTATAGTCGGACTGTTCTTCCATCTCGTTGACGACGAGCACATTGTCTAGGTTCGGACGATCACAGTTTCTCGCGTTACAGCTGTTACAAAAAGCTGATTAAAAAAAGAAGAGAACACATCGCCAGCCAACTGCAGGGGAAAACGCAAGCTCCTATCTATAATTTGTCAAACTTTCATTGAGATATTCAGCAACATTTTCTCGTAAAAAACGCGCGATCATCTGCTCCAGTAAATTTTATTATGTCTATCATTGATCACGATGACGTTTTTTTATTTCGATGATACAAAAGTTGAACGTTATGAGAGTAAAGCGATATAAGTCGAAATATTCGCACCTGATAACGTATATTTATGTTTTCCGCTTGTTGCATTCCATGAATGCACAATGTAAGCGTTCAAAGCTGGAGAAAAAAATATCGATGCAGTACTCGTTCCCGTTCCCGCGAACGTATTCCTCGGAGTCTCCATTACATTACCCTGCAAGGGGAGAGAGCAAAGAGACGAGGTCTCGAGAGTCGGGAGCAATCGCCGGGTGCACCAATCGTCATCGGGCGACCATCCGTGAAATTCGAAACTGCTCCCGCGTTCCGCCGTTTTACATCGCGAAACACACGGGATCTCATAATGCGTGGGAGTGAGACTGGGAACGGTTATCGTCTGCGGTCGACAACTGTCCACCGTAGCAAGCGTGCTGTCTTTGTATTCTCATCGGCGATTAAAACCTCGACAGGTTCTAATTTGCCTGAGGAAGTCGGTCGTATTCGAAACGCGATTCTCCGCCGAGGGAAAGTCGTTTTGTCCCGCTGTACAAAGTGATAGAATCGTGTTTTTCAAAAATCAATGTGAACTTTGTAGAACGCGTAAATCGTATACAGGAGCGTAAATCTACAAAGCGTGTGAAAATAAGCATCGTTTATCTTATTTGCACCAGATTCCACGAAGGTGCTCAGCAATTTACAAATAATTCCTCGAAGTATCACTTTCAAGTGATCCTCGCGGAGTCTCAAGCTGACTAAATCGTTCGCCTTGGAACTGGACGGTGGAAGTGTCAATTTTAACCCGACAAAAAAGTGAAATGGATCCGCAGGAAAACGTCGAAATTGCCCTCTCAATTTCCCAACTGTTTTCCCGTAGTAAGAAGGGACGGAACGAGGGCCCGTTTTCTATTTACATCGACGTTCAGATTATCGGCAATGAGAGCGCGAGGGATGATTGTTTAACATCGTAGTTTCCTAGCAAAGCCCACTCCTCTTGCGGACCCGTGCTGCCAGCGATGCCCTCCTAATAGAGGATGGAATGTAGCGAAGCACACCGTGGCGAGTAAACGTCGGTTAAGAGAAGGCAGACGATGATCGTTCGGCGAGGGGGCGGCGGTGAAACAGTCAGCGACTTAGGCAACGAACGGCCTTAAGTAAAGCAAAGTGGGTGAGTCGTAGACGGCCAAAGTACGCGTAAAGACCAGTCTTAGGCAGAGAGACTTATCTCTATAAACCGTGGGAGTCGGCCACTAGCGCTTCTCCAACCAGCCACGGCGTATACGCACTCGCTAAAACCATTGTTTACGGCCGCCCTGAACGCCCGCGTACTTTACTAACTGAACCCCCGCCACGCCAGCTACTCTGTCTTAAGGACGGAGGTAACTGTCGGAGCGGATGCAGAAGAAAATGCCGCTCCGTCCTGAAAACGGACTGTTCGTAGTCTGGAGTCCAGATTGAAACCCCGCGTTTGCATACGCGATCGATGTACATCTCGCGTGTGGTCGAGATTCTCTCTCTCTTTCTTTCTATGGATCTCATGAATATTCCCGCAAAGATAAATAACTAATCATCTGCTTGAAACAACTTTTTTTCAGTTAGAGTATACGTGTCAGTGAGTGGCCGGTTAAAGAAACCGTCAGATAATTCAGCTTAATAAAAAATGGGTTTCTGTATTGATAATTACTGATTGATTATTATATGAATTATCTTGGTATTTACAATAGTTAATTGTTTTTGACATTTTACTTTCACTTACGAGAGAGTTTGCGATCGATAGAACCGCGTCGAATGACCTATTAAAACATTTAATTCACCAATGTGCTTTCCTTTTGGTTACTCAAAGAAGAGAAACCAAGGGACGATATCTATGGCACGCAAGTCTCTTACGTAAATAGTAACGATCCGAGAGCGACTAGTAGTTCAACTAGTCGAGGAACCTGTGCAGCTACCTTCCGCACCGTGTGCCTTCGCTCTTTTGCCTTCGCTTCAGCGTCGATATCCCAACTGGTTGGTAATGGCGGTGCTCTCGGGACTTAACAACGCGTGACAATATGCATCAAGGAATTGCTCGAGCGCGGAACAACTCCAACCATGCTCCTTTCTCCCTGTCTTTCTTTCTCTCTTTTGCTCCCGGCTTCCGCAAAGTGAACACCTACGAAGAAGAAGAAGAGGCGTAGGTGCGTACACGCGTATTCTCCACCGTGTGCGCGCTCTTCGTGACGGGACAGTGCGTCCGTGCGCGTACCAGCTATACGCGAAACGCAGTCGGCTTCGGACTCTCACGGACAAAAACATCGATACATTATGCAATTCCTCGGTCCATAAACGAATACTCCCGTCAAGAATCCACGGTGGAATCCTGGGAAGCTTTTCTCGCGGCGTATATTGGCTATCCTACCGAGGGAAGCAGTCCAGTTTTCGCGGGATGTCTGGTGCCTTGATCGCTCGCCCGTCATGTTTATTAATCTGATCTGGGATTGCGGTGCGGAATGCCGACAATCTTGGCGCGATCTTTTCCGCGATCTACGCGAGAACGACTCGCGAATTTTTGCGTTTCCGTGTTTCCACGGATCCGCATTCTTTCTCATGATAAAATTTTTAAGGATCTGCAGAAGTGAACTATCAATATGTAGTATGAAGAAATGTTTCGAAAAGACTGTTTTGACAAGAAGAAACAATTATGTCATCTTTGTTTTTCCTTGTCAAAACAGTCATTACAAACATTTCCTTGTAAGCTGCATTTTATTATTCGTTATTTTCGTATTTAGCCTCCTCAAAGAAGTCATACTTTTTTATGAAATTTGTTTGTATCATTTCCCTTACCAAGCTTAGTTTTCACTAAAAAACCAGATTTTGCATTTTGGCTTCTAGAAAATTTACATTAAATAAAATGACTCATGTCCAACTGCACCTATCCCGACTAATCTAACTGTACCTTGTTTGTCAGCTCATACAATTTTATTAATTTTTTAATAATGAGAATTAAACCTTTTTTTCCAAAAAGATCACTCTTTAGTGGAAAACTCATGATTGAACTAATTACGAATATTATGGTTATAATGTGATTTTCTCTGTGTTTTGGCTGTGACAACGAAAAGTACGAAACCAGATTATTACTATATAGCAATCGTTAGAATATCGATAGTCCTTCATTCAGCTCCTGTTGAAGACTCTTAAGATACGAATTTAATGAGAACGATGAAGGGAGGCTCCTTCTTCCTCCTTACGAGAAAAATAAAAATATATCTAGCTATCATGCAAATTTTGTGCCATCTCTCTGTCCTTTCTCTCTTTCTCTCCTTCATGATACCATCTGTATCATGAGTGTCTTAAAATATTCATGCCGAAGTACTTCAGTAGACAAACACAGTCTACTATACATGCTCGATCGAGCTTTCAAGCGACAAGAAGGTGCCTCTCTTTCTTTCTCATTAACCCCATTACCCGTACTTGGCCACCACACAAGCGCGCACGTTGTACCAGCTCACTAACAAATCACAAACGCATATATCTACATTATTGCTGGTATACAGAATGTACCTCGTACACATTAGTCAGTCGTCTGCACGCCTACGCGATTCATTATTACCACCGCACGGATCATCGATAAAACATCGAAATTTCATCATTGATTAATTCCAAACACGACGCACTGAAATCGCATTGACATCTTTACTCAAGGAAGCTTTACCATTTACATATCGTTATTCTCTTCTAAGAATAATTTCTTCCTTTCCTCTCTGTCTTTTTCTCGGCGTGCGCTATCGAGAGCCGATCGTAAAGAGCCGAGCTTCGTTATCGGGCACTGATACGACGAGCACCGCACGCTACAGCGATCGACAATCCCGCGGCACACAGTGCTCATGGTGTCCTGTTAATGAACAAAAATTCACGAGCCTACTGGAGCATGGCGAGAGAGCAACCCACGTGAAATATATGCGAGTACATTTACACTCGCAGCTATATCGGTCGTGTCTGACAGCGCGTTGCGCTATCCCGATCGACAGCGGCGGTTTGTCTGCTGCACGCACCAGGCCGGGTCAAGTAATTCCAGTTCTCTCGTCGTTGGCGGCGGCCGGGACTCCGTCATGGAGAGGAACGTATGTAGGTAAATATAAGTTGTGCGAGAACGAGAACCAGAGAGAGGAGGAGAGCCAGCGCGAGTAAAAGGGAAAGAGACGCGCGGCTTTCGTGGATAAGTGACTTTCGAAGAACCACCTGTGGCACGTGCCATTAACGTGCTCCCTTGCGTGTCCGTACGTGCGCGAATGTCTCGATATCCTGCCATTGCCGCGTCGTCGTGCCGCGTGGGTGTAACAGGTGAGCGCGGATATTATTTTCTTTGCGGGCCATTCTTGTAATACACCGCAATTTCAAAGGTTGTTGTAATTGCACGGGTCGTGACAGAGAAAGGGAAAGGGAAAAAAGAGACGAGTGAGAAAAGCGCTTCATCATCAACATTCAATTCGTGTTCCGTCCTGGACGTACATTTTTTATGTACCAGCGAACTTCAAGTTTCCACAGATGGATCTTGGGAAACTGTCGTTTTAACGGAACCGTGTAACGCCTTGAAATTATCCTAGGAAAAGGAGTGACGAATAAAATGTATCACCACGTACTGATCTCTGTAAACGTCGAGGAAATAATTATCGGGCGGAATATATATTATAAATCGAAATGATAAAGAATGTGCTTTCCGCATTGAAGCCATAGACGTGTTTATCGCCGATGCCGCGGAACTGTACGTTCCAAGATACGTCCAGCCCAGCCGCGACGTTGGCTGTGTTGGTTCTATAACGCGCAGGAGTTAACGCACGTGCGCGGAGCGAGATAAAATCGCGAGTATATTAGATATATTAATGGAACGAATAAATGCACGCGCGCGCACGATAGATTCGCCGATAGGTTCGCTTTTGAATAGTACGACCGCGTAACGGTAAGACGGACAGCGAGATACGCGTGGTAATATTGCTCCTCGCGGGAGAGCACACGGGATCCCTGTTTCTAGGAGCTCGATGAGGAGTTCGCGCGAGCCGCTTGATTGGCTCACCGCGCAGGAATCGCGCTTCCCATTCCGGTTTTCCGTTCGCAAAGGGAAGAAGGAGAGGTGAGATGGGCAGGCGAGTATCAGTGGAGTCACCTGCAATAAAGTAGTAGCTTGTTGCTTGTTGCGCACGGCTGTCCCGCGGAATATATACGACCGCGAGCCAGGGGCGGGATACAAGTCGGTTTCGAAAGAAGAAAACGGGTATACCGATATATATCCGACACGTTATTTCTCATACAGTTAAGCCTCACTACGCGTGCGCGCGCGCGGGATATTTATTACAATTAGCCGCGTGTCCAACCTTGAATTCAGACCGTGAACGATCTATCGAGCGTACGGTTTCCATGTTCCTGGCAGCAGGAACGACGTAGAAACACACTGATACCATAGGACTCTGGCATCCTGGAAATGGCTAACAGTACTTGGCGTTCGATTCTAATTTATAAAGCTCGTCGCGGGAGACAACATTATCCTAAGCCGGGATAGTCTCGTCTTTTTTTGAGCGCGTCAACTTATCTCGCATAGTCTATTTAATCCGATACATTGCACCTGTTAACAGCAGTGGAACGCGAGCGAGAAGCGTTTATAAGCGTAGAAAATATTGTACAAAGTAATAAGGAGGATTGTAAATTGTTGCGCACGATTATACGCAGCTGCGAATAACGATATATTTATCTCATACCATTTCACGTTTTTGCTTCTTCCTACGTAACACATTTAATATTCGAAAAGACACGCTCTATCTATACGATTGCGATAGCGCTAGCGGATGAGCCTTAATACTTCAGCTAATTGCCTTTTCATCAAGGCTTTCGATTCCGGTTTTCCATCAGCGACCGCGAAAGAGGCGGACAAGTGAGTTTTAAAGAGCCACCTGTGGCCACGTGTGGCACGTGCCACCATCAGACTAATCCCAAGAGTCGCTTCCTTCGGCCCGTCCAGTATCACGCAGCACAAGGTAGCAGGTAACAGACACAAGGTGCATCCCACCGCCATCGGTGCAACGATCAGCGGGCGCATCTGGTAACGGCGTCCTCCTCCCGTCCGTTCTCCTGGGTCTCGGGACCGGCGATTACATCTACATTCTCTATAAATACCGGTTGCCGCGATTATCCTCCTCCATCTTGGTGATTTCTTTAGTCTCAAAATATCTCTATCTCGCGATATTTTCGCCAAGCGTGCATGAAGGGTATCGAACGCTTTTATCAATTTCGGCCAATAATCAATATTAGTATGTCAAGCAAAAATCCGTAATTTTTATATACATACATTGAACCGTGTAATTATTACAAACTGGAATAAGCACACTGCTACGTTCTAATAAGATTTACATTGTACCTGAGATCTTCAATCATCAAATCTGAATCTATAAATGGATTTCTAACGCTTTTTGATATAAATCGGAGCTGTGACACCGGTGGCGAGGTAATATCGCGCTCACTTTCCTGCGATTCGCAACACGACGATACCATCGATCCGCGTAATTCCCAATCATTAAAAGCGCTAATGGTCGAACGCGGCAAAAAGGCGATGGTACGGCGTGTGTGGTTACGCACGGCCATCAATCAGCGACTGGCCCTTAATCGGCCGCCATTTGATAATTACAAAGTCAATCGTCTATCGAATCGGCCATTTAACCGCGTAATGGCCGGCTCGGTCGCTCGACTCTCTCGGGCGAGCCTGCCTACAGGACGAGGGCAGGGGAAAGGCAATTGAGAGAGGCGTAGGTGACTGGAGAGGTGGCCGCGATCACGATTACGAGAAGGCGGTAAAAGGGGAAGTTAGAATTAAGCGCACCGACAAGATCGGCATGATCGCCGATCACTTTTTAGTCATCTTATTCCGCGACGCAGTGTGACGCAGAGCTCGCGGGATACTCGATTCGAGCCAGAGCGCGCCAGGTTGATGCGACGATCGTGCGTGAATATAGAAAAGCCGGCCAGACTGCCAAGAAATTCCACACGGTGCTGAATAATCCCGATCGTTGCGCGTGAAAAGTGCATCTTCCATCAGAGTGCACTTCGATCTCCAACTCGCATTGTTGGTGTTCTCTAATGCGTAAGAGCAACGAATGTGTGCAGCAAAGATGTTATTAGCGCTGCGATTTCATCCTCTAGTTATTACTATTATTATTTATCATCTTATTTTTAATTT
The DNA here is from genome assembly GCA_901521435.1 of Crematogaster levior. NCBI lineage: Eukaryota > Metazoa > Arthropoda > Insecta > Hymenoptera > Formicidae > Crematogaster > Crematogaster levior. The sequence continues at coordinate 673,520 of CABEGB010000593.1, read as the reverse complement.
ATATTTCTGCAATTTTTTGTTAATGATTCTTATGATACTTTTTATTCATCCATGTATTTACTCTTACTGATGGTCGTTCAAAGTAACGCTCGATTCAGAATGTGAAAAATGCAACTCCCGTAAAGGAAGTATCTTTCGTCTCGGTCATGTAGATGTCGAAGGCGTGCTTAATTTTTATCGAGACTTCTCCACGCGCGTTAACGGTAAACTGGTACGAGAGCCAAGTCGTGTAATCGATAAATTCATTGTGCGACTGTTCTCTCTAGATCGTCAACAATGCCGTGATCATTCGCGATCGTGTATATAATCGAACTGAATTATACACACTGCCTAACTGTAACACCACGCGCGCTCCCTTCTCAAGAAGAAGACCCAGTCCCGGCCATGCTTCCTCCTCTTTCCTTCAACGATGCGTCCTCGTCGACGTCGGATGTCCTGGATGAATGCACGCGCACCTGCAGTGGAATGCGACTGCGTGCCGAATGTGCGAGAGCAGTTCGACAAGGGTAAATCACTGCGGGCGATCATCCGGAATCGTCACGCGTAACGACAATACTAAAGTAGTAACTAATAAGCCGCGATGTCGTGCAAAGGTGGATATCAGAGAGACTAAAAGGATTAACATTGAACAAGTCTTAAGAAGGCTTATTCTGAGATAATCTTTTAAAAAATTACAGTAGGAGACTTGCTGGTTGTCCAGAGTTTTGTAAGTATCATGCAAGTTTGGTCTTTAAGCGTTATTTTACAACTTCCATACTCGCATTCGTTACTAGACCGCGCGATATCGAAGGTGTTACAAAATCCTGCTCGAGGATAAAATCTATCCATTTGATTCGCGTAATCGTTTCCTGCCGTTTGGACTTATCATTCGAAAGACTTGAGGCGACACATACTGAGCTATACGCAGCGAAGGCATATGAAATTCTCTCGCTTCAAGTTCTAATAGTGTTTAAAGAAACCTCTTATATTCTCTTCAAGATTAACACATAAACGAAACCAGGAAAATTGTTAAAAATGCAAAATCTCATTTCCAGCAACTTCCTATGACCTTTCCTCTTCCCTTCTACTAATAGTAATAGTAGTATTTCTATTTTAACCTATCTAAGGGATCGACCACGCTTAGCTTCGTAAGCACATACGTGCGTGACGAGAATCGCTGGTTACCAGAACCGTGTCTCTCTCTCTCTCTCTCTCTTCCGACATTCTCTTCCGACCAGATTTCGCGGGATTCGCGTGGCGCCTGAGAGATCACGACGATTCCGAGCAAGCCTCATTATAGGTCGCTAGTCCAGTCCGGGTTACCAGTTCAGTCGCCTTCTCTGGTCAGTCCGCCCACCCAATGCTTTCGATCGCATTGCAGTCAGTGAAGGTCCAGGCCGCGTGCCACCTTGCATTTTTTCCGATCGCCGGCCGATAGTCGCAGCCGCCGCGCAGTTTCTTACACTTTCACGATCTTCGACCGGGAAACCAGACGGCGGAGTAGCGGCCCGCGTGCACGGAATATAAAGCGTGTGATGACCGCGATAACCGGAACCTCCTTGCTGCTGCATCTCGAAAATCGTAAGAGATAGTGCCTACGCGAAATCGGGATCGTCTCTCAGGAGTAATTCTCTCGCTGTTTAAGGTGGTTAGTGTAGTTCCATAATCAGGGATATGCATCTGTTACAAAGGTATATATCGGCAAGCCAACGATGTGACAAAGATCGAACAAAAGGAAGCTAAAGATCGGTATAGTTAAAGGCGTAAAATAAAGATCGATACACATTACAAGCGTGAGATGATCTCTTGTTTCTCTGGCAGAGATGTGATTTAGGCTCGGCGTTGGGTCAATCGATCGCAGAAAAGCGATCGCTAGGAAAACAGCGGTTCCGATAAAGGAAAAGAATGCGAAGGTAGAGGAAAGAGAAAAATAGCGGGGTGGAGGAGCGGAAGAGAGAAGAAGGATACCGGCGTGTACAATTGATTGGTCCTGGCACATCCTGCTCCCGCGTCCTCCGCCCCCTTTCATGGGAAACTCGTCCACCGCAGGCATCGCTCGCTTTTTGTTGCCCATCCACCTCTGCCATAATCCGCTTTCTCGCTCTCTTACTGCTTTATGCCTCTTACCACTGGACCTCCTTGATTCCCTCGATCGCCTACGAAACTAATATCGATCTATCCACCTGTATCCCTACTTCTTTTATCAACAGGAGCACGGTATCATATAATAGCGGGAGGATAAGAGAAAACGGTCCAAGACGCGGAAAAAAGAAGAAAAAATGAAATAAAGTGAGGGAGGGAGAACACGTTGCGCGTATCTCGATCGAAAGCTGGAACGACCTGTCGTGATGCTTTGTGAGTCGCGATCAAGAATCTCCGATCGAGAGGGAGGAAACGAGAAGAGGCGAGGACGACAGAAAAAGAAAGAGACAGAAAGAAAGAAACATCGTGACCAATCTGGATGCCGTGAAACGTCTCATTCATAAATGGGGACGCCCAGGTATATCGAGCGAAGATGGTGTTATGCACGTTCGTCCGCTCGCGTATGAACCGAGAGACGTACAGGTGTATGTACAGGTGAAACGTCGGCGCGCCTAAACGCAGGAAAGCCCGATACTCGACGAATCGGTTATGCCCGACGGAGACGAATCGATTGCCGGTCGGCGTGCCGCGGAGTAACTGGATTCGTGGATGATGACCGACTTTGCTCGCCGCGCGTCGATATGTGGTCTATGATCGCGTTGCTCGGGTCTCCAGGAAGAACACTCAGCCTCGGGTGTTGTCGATCATTTCTGATTATTTCATGATTTATCGGCCGCGGCCGATTATTTTCGCGGATAGGAGGCATTTGAATTTGTAGCGAAATTATCCCTACCGGTACAGTCTGAGCCTATTTTATGATGCCTAATCACAAGAAACCTATCGTCCAAATTTAATTTCTCTTCTCTTATATTTTTCATACAAAATCTTTAATCTAAAAGTGTATCTAAGGTATATCTCTAAGAACACTGTAAATAATAATAATAAAAGAAATTTCTGTATTTTAATAATAAATTTGAAATAATTATTAACATCATACTATCGTGAAGAGTTTTTATCGTACGTGAATAAAAAATACATAACAAACACATAACAAATTCTTCGCTCCGCTACTACTACTCTTTTTTGTGATATGTCTGACCTAAATTCTTCGATAAGTTTAAAGAAGGTCAACTCACATTGTACTTGGATTCATTTTGACGAAGAAGCTGATTGTAGGTATTCTCTCGTCGCGGCGATTATTTTTTCAAAGAAGCTCCCAGTCATTCCGCGGAAAAGTGAGAACACCGAGATCAATTGCATCGGTCGGTTCATCGAAGATTTTTCTTATCTCATCATAAATACTAGCAAAACCGCGACGAGATCGACGGCGAGTCGCAAGAAAGAAGGCGGGATGTCCGCCTTTGAACGGAGGCTTTCGGCATCCGTGAAGTGTCGCAGTCGAGGTAACAGTTCCAGCGCGTTATACGCGTGGCGTAAATTCGTCACGCGACCAGAAAAAAGATCGGTCTCATTGCTTTCGCCGGTCCTTTCACTATTTTATAACTTGTAGTTATAACGATCCTTTTTGAAGCGCTGCTACCTTTTTCATACCTTTTGCATGCGAGCAAAAGGAGCGCATATCAGTTGGGTATAGAAAAGAGTATAAAAATGTTTTATACGTAACGATTTAAAATTCCAGATCACATCCCATGTATTTTATCGATCAGATCGATTATTTACCGCAATAACCGACTCTTTTAACCAACTCTGGTGCCAAGCTGCGCACGCACCACGTCCATCTTTGACTGCAATTTCGCGTTACACCCAACAGCCCGGAGCTTACGTCGTAAACGAAATAAGCGCTTCTATGCGCTCCGGCGCGAGGGCGGCCGGCTTTCGCCCGGCAATCCCGCTTTGCCGTGCACATAAACACGACATACATCCACGATTTGCGCAAATACATACGTGCACGGGCTTACGCGCCGTCGTGTCGACGCGCACGTGCAACGATGCAGATGCACGTAGATCGGTGCACACACGTGCGTTACGCTCCGAGTCGCGCGGATCGACCACGCCACCGGTTCACGTACGTGCGCAGTACACGTGAACGCACGTGAGCGTTCGTGTCGGATCCTCGAGATCCGTCGCCGAAGGCAGTCGGCGTCCACTCGACGGATACCAGGAAGAAGACCCGGTCCTGCCGGATCGCTAGTCGAGATCTCGCGGGGCGCCCCGAGTGCCGAGTCGAAACAATACCCTGAACGCGCCGGTTGAAGCATTTTTCCGTGTAATCGCGGTATATCACTTCTATATTATGACGTTACGTGTTAACGGTGCTGGCAGTTCGTCGTCTTCCTACGCGTTATGCAGATGATGATCGCAGTTTACGCATTTTGTGTAGCTGATTTCATAAAACTATAAAATATATAGCGCTAATAAATAGAAAATATGATATAGTACAATATTATAAGCGTTGTACATCTAGGTGCAGTTATAAAATGATTAAAACGTTCGTTTTGCCGTGAAGACTATGATATTAAGCCATATCAAATCACCGTTCACTCGTTTGTCGCACCAGGTTTTTTTACGCAGCTATACTATTTATCTATCTCAAAGGTCACACGATCGGAGCGAACGCTTCTAGATGTTCCGCACGCTTTCGTGAACAGCCTTGACGAGTTGATTAGTCAAGAGAGATATCGCGGCATAAGTTCCACCGCGCGCGGAGTCGACCGGTATCTGTCCGACACGTAATGAGGCAACAACCTTGGGGAGAGGCGGGTGGCGCAGGAAGTCGACAAGGTTTTTATCGGGCCGACACGAGCGCTTATTGTTAGCCGGGGCTTAACGACGAAACGAGTCTCTGATTCTCTCGGGCTCCCGAAATTCACTGCCATTAAATTCTGTCCCGTTGCCGGCATGTACCTTTTACCATTTCACTCTCACGAGTCGCGGGTTCCCTCCGTCGGACCGGATGCTCCCAACGTCGAATTCCTCTTTTTCCTGTTGGACGACTCGCCCGACATCCGCTCGTAGCAGCGTAATTGAGAGAAAATTAAGAGTCACATCGGTGAAGCGACTCTTCCTCGCGAAGCGCGTGATTTGTCGTCGCGGTGAACACGAAAGATAGAATAAAATTACGATAACGCGTGAAGGTCGCAGATAAACGTCACCTTCCCTTGCCAGTGACAAATTGTGCTGCGATGCTAAGCAGACGGACTTGCATGTTTTACAAATCATGGGGTATATCGAGCTCTTTACAGCTGATTATTGCTATACGCCAGCGTTGTAATGGCGAAATCTACGGTACTGCAGCGACATTGACCTGCATTCTTTCCGCCGCGCATTTAATGCAAAGTGACAACTGTGGTCAACAATTTCATCACATTTCATACCAAGTGTACGAAGTCTCGCTACTAAGTAAATAGCAGCTCAACATCATAGACTGGTATATGTAATGTCAAGTGTATGCGACAAAACTGGGATCTAGAATTTCTGTGGGATAAGCACACGCATGCGTTATAATTACGTTTTATTTTATGCTCGAAACGGGAAACTATTTGTTTTGTTGTTCGTAACTCAAGCTGTTTGAATATAAAATGTCAAGACAGACGTTTAGCTATCCGAAAGTAAAAATTGTCGATAAAAATTGCTAAAATCGAGATTGAATATGAACCAAATTTTTTTAATTTTTTTTTATTTTGCAGACTTCAAAGGCTTCCATAAAAAAAATATCGTATTCATACGTTCGTTTGCAAGAAATTTCTGAATAACGATCATGTATGCTATTCGCACCATACAATGAATCGTCGCTCGGCAGCGAGTTGTTTTATCACACGCAGTAAGGATAAGGACGATCGGCGAGACAACAGCGAGCCGGCAGGATATAAAGTCACTCGCGAAGTGAACACGACGTTTATAAGGTACCCGCAAACGATATATACACCGTGTTAGGGACACAAAGAGCACCAAAGAATATGCACATTGAGTGCCGCGGTAATATCCGTGAATTACTGTCGGACGCTCCGTAGTTCCTTTCTTAATTGGCGAAGAGATTCGAGTGCAACCAACTAGCTAACCGGGAAGAAGCATTTCGCTTCACAAACGTCGCTGCAAAAGTCGGGTTTATATTTTCCGTTTCTCGCTACCTGGTACCACGAGGTAGCGCATTCATTTTTAACTTCTTCATCTCGATTTTTCTCTACCGCTTTATCTCAAGATACGAAACGGATCGCAAAGTACGAATCATTCGCCATTAAGAAGAAGAATGACAATTGCGGAGCGCAGAAAAAAGAAAATGCATCAACAGTGGTAGCCGACGGCTAGACCGAAGTGGTTTATGTGAATCGATCTCTCGAAATCGTAGCTGTCGTTGGTGAATACAATGCGGGTGAGTCGCAAAGCCGCCCGTAAACAGATTCGATCTGATCTGCGCGTGATATCGGCGGATGCCTATGGGCTCGCAAATAATGATTGTTAAACAAGCGGCTACAACCAGCCATTTGGTGCAATGGTGCGTGCCGCACCAAGTGTTAAACTCGCGTTCAGCTGCGCCTTGTTAAAAGCGCAGCAGAAAATCCACGGCTGATATACGCGCGCGTGAACATTTACAATGAAACCCGATAACGATCGGGAGCATCCTTTATCATTCGTGTGGTGAAAATATTGTAAATCGCGCAATTTCCGCCAAGAAGAATGCCACACACAATGCCATCGAACGCTACGGGAAAAATTAATATTCCGCTTCTCGTCGCGTCGGAGATAATCGCAGCATCTCTTCTTCTAAGCACTGCAACAGACGGTTTGCGTCATGTAGACAAAGCAACTTAATTAATGTAACGTAATATAATAAAAGACTAACTCTCTTGCTTCATCGAGCTCACACGTCGCTTTTTTTTCACTGACAAACGCAAAGTGCACGCACCATAAGCAGATCGCGCACGCTTCCCCCTCAAGATTTGATTTTCGCGAGTCATTCCACAGATATCCTCGTGGTTGGTACCAAGAAGAGCACGCTCTATTAACTGAGCATACCATCGCGACGTGCACTCCCAATTAGTCCGCCTTAACGCGTCGTGAGAATTTTTCGCGATACATATCGTCGTCGTTCTCCCCCTCGGACATACGTTCCTCGATTAACGAATATATTCGCATATCCTTGGAAGTCCCGAGTTAGATAGAAAAGCGAGATCAATCGACAATGGTAATTACCACGTTCTCGATCTGTTTTCGCCGTTGCCACTCTTCCCACAAACGTCACACCTCACTCTCGTTATGGCAATCCTTGCCATATCTCCTGATTATTTCTACCGCTAACGGTAATGTATAACGAACGTGAAATAAATCGCGCCGTGATTGATAGTAGGGAAGTCGTGCTCGTAACTCTCTACAAACGAGAAGTCACTTCCTCGACAAATGGCATCTAATACATTATATCATGATAATTGGACCGCCATCATTATTGACTTATATATTTTACAAGTGACATATTGTCCGTAGGATTCACCGCATGTGATGATGGAACTGCGGAACGGACGTCAATGTATCTAGGAATCGCGAATAGCAGGGACGCTAGCATTGTACTCTTCGTGTGCGATCGGTGCCATCGTACGTACCTATTCGCAAATCGTTGCTGCCCCCGATACGATAACGCGAGAGTAATCGATCGACTATTTCTGATGCGTAGGATCGCCGTTAAGACGGCTGGAAATTTTTGCCACACGCGCGCGAGCAACAGGAGGTTATTTGCTAGATAAATCTCGACCCGCCCCCTTGCATGCCACACTCTCGCGATACCCGATCGACGGTTCGGCCGATCGACTGAGTAGGCCTCATTCACGTGCCTTCACGAAGACTGTATGCCTTCCACCTGATACCGACAGCGAGTAGTGAAGAATGACCACCAATACCGCACTTAGCATCGATGCCTTATGAACGATATTTTCGTCTACGATGATTCAATTCGTTGAAAAAAAAGGTCATCAATATCTAAAGAAAAGAAGAAAGGAAAGAAAACGGTCTACGCGATCGACGCAACAATCCGCTCTCCATTCCGAGTCGGTTCGACATTTTTGCATTTTTGCATTTTGATACTTCCGGTTCTTTCTCCACCTCGCCGTATTTTGACCAGCCGAATTAGAGCGTGCACCGAGTAATTTGCGGGCCGCTTAATTGCGTGGCTTGTTAACGCATGTGCTGAGAAACGCGTTCTGCGTTTCCGAGCGATATCTCGCTGGTTAAACCGCGATCGACTGTGATTAAAGGTAAAATTTAAAAAAAAAATGATGCAAAATTGTTTAATTTAACCTTTTAATTGCAACTCTTTCTCAGCAAGCACGAGTGATGTCCTTCGTTAAATGAATAGACTATCTTGTTAGAAAGAACTTGCGGAGAACTCGCTTGAAGTATTCTGGATACCGCAAAAGCCCTGCAATTTCGCGCACGCGATGCACCGTGGTGGGATGCCTTTCGATGCGATTGCATGAAAAAAGAAACGAGGTGTCATTCCTCAGAGTCCATCTGGCAGAGTCTTGGTCACGTGCTAAGCCGATCTTTCTCCAACGGCTGCATTTAACGTACGCCCGTATTTCCAATGCATGCACCTGATACCCCACAATGTCGCACTTGTTGCACGCCCTAAAATTACTTCACGCTAATTCGTACCCGTGACCGTTCGTTTCCTACGGTGACGCACGTACCGACACGGGAAATATCCGGTTATTTGATGGGGGTGGCAAAAATGCGCGGGGACGTCCCCTATGCACCTGCTACGAACTACAAATGATCGAGTTTTAGACGAGGACGCGCGACGTGGAATTTGAATTATTTCTTCCCGCAGCCGTTTATAATTACGTCCTTTCCTACGTACTTTTGAATACGAGAGTACTTGGAGTAAAGTACAATTGTAGGGAGTCCATGTCGAAGAACTTTCGTTTTGCAGTATCAATTATCGCGTGCTTTCAATTTCAAATTTTAAATCGCTCTAAAGTATTATTATTTTTCAATTTGTAAATCATTATGAAAAGACGTACACTCACGTGCACATACATGCATATGTGTGTATATAATCCTAGATCTACGATGTAAAGTCGTTTTCCATCGTATACGCAATCCGGTTGTCCGCAATCGAAAACGCGAACGCGATTGGCAAAGCCCTGCCTAAGTGCAGGATTGTGTATAGGATATACAACCGTCGTCAACTCACCGGTTGATCGCCGGCTCTCGCTTATTACGCGTACTATTACATCCGCCAACACTATCGCAGGCACAATGTACGAACCGCCGAACGGACGGCAGAATAGTTTCCCACGGAAATTTCCGGCAATTTGCGAGACGTCCCGACGTGCGTCTACATCGTACAAGGTCACTTATACAAGGCACCGTAACACTTTCTCGGTATGCATCGAGTGACGCCAAGGCGTTACACGCAGTCTTTTTGTGTCCTGCCCGAAGAGGATCCGTAAATTCACGCGAAGTCGAGAAAACAAATGTGCACTGTCAACTTTTACAACTGTATAATAAGTTATCCTTTGTGATTCCCCTTGCGTATTGCAGTAACTAACTAATTTTTATGCGTCATTAATTGCTTTATTATACAAGTAACTAACTGACATAATGCGTAGCTACTGTTTGAATAACAATGTTAGAATTTATGGTATTTTTTATTTATGAGAAAATTTCGAGGGAAATTTTTCTTACACTTTTTATGGCTCATTGTTCCTTCGCGATGTGTGTAATACACTGGCGACTGTTTAAATCACATGACTGACGGTGCATTTATAAGTTGCGAGACAGCGATCAACCACCTTGTCACGAAAAACCGTCAAGTGTTTCGTGCGCAACAAGGGGTGCCCGAGAATACGTTACTTCGACATCGTAAATAGTTTTAAATCGGAGCACCACAAATATATCACATTTGACGTGCGAGCATTCCTCGTTGCGCCGCATGATGCATCGCATGCTGCCGTACCGCGAGTCGACACACACAGAGGGGGTAAAAGAGGACATTAATTATACACGCAGTTCCACCAGAGTAATATGCAAAATACATGACAACAAAATAAGAATAAGTATTTCAGATTTATTTGTTAGTTTATTTATTTTTTATTTTTAAAAAAACTTATTAGAAAGTTGTATCTTTGATATTTTAACATACGTATAATCGGTTTCTATCATTTGTATGTAGAGCGCTTTTTTTCGATTAATTTAGAAATTTTTTCTCATTTTTCCTGAAAGTATTAAAGTATAATATTAAAGTATTAAAGTACCAAAGTATTAAAGAATGTGCGATAATTTTAGTAAAAACTGCGATAATTGACAGCAATCGCATTTACACATCAATTAACTATCTTCGTTAGGCGAGCCGTTTCAGCTTGTTAAAAAGTATTCAAATGAAATGTAAAAGATGATTGTAATAACTTTTCATAATGCGTAAGTACCCCTTTTTCTATTGCGAAATCATGTTAAGTTAACGTGTAGCTGTTACACTATCAAATGGCAATGATTTATGAGGATCAATCAGTCAGTATCTTTCTCTAATGTGTAGCGGTTTTCGTCACTGTGCTTTAACGCAGTTGAACACGTTTTATGATTAAAACCGGTTGATAGATATTTGCAAACGCACGACACAAGTTTCTCAGAAGTGGCGTTACAAACATACAATAGCCGAGTGATTTTTCGCGACGGAGAATCTTTTAAAAATTAAAAACGGTCGGTGTAGGAGAATCGATCGGAGAAATGCAGAGATATAATCGCTTGATCGTGCCGTCATGTAAACGCATAAAAAAACATATGTTTTAATTCATTATCGTCCGATGAAGCATGTCTAATTAAATCCTTAAGAATATTACAAGACGTATAAGCATTCCTCTATTTTTGTGGCGATGCCGGCGGCAATAGTCTTGTGAAAAAATTTCCCGCGCAATTATCAATGGTGATATGTTAAGTCACCTTGGCTTTATGATATTGGTCATCAGACTTCGTCATATGTGATAGAGTTGTACATGTACTTAGGAATTTAATTTGCAAAAACATCTTAAAAACATCCGAGACGCGAAGATCATCTAGAGGCGAATATCTCTCACCACGAAAGATCGTAAAGTTTTGTTCTCCTGGTAAACGGGCAGCGAAAAATCGATTATTGACAAACGACCGATCTGGAATACCTCTGATAGATTTACGAGCCGTAAATCACGATTTGGCGGGACAAAAGAAAATAACCAGAGTTCATTTACAGCTTGATGCAAAAGCGTCGTCGCTCCCAATAATTCAATAAGCGATACGGTAATTATTCCGGTTTGTCCGATGCAATCGACTCTGATTGAAGTTAATCGTCTCGGCGTAAGTGCGTGTACAGATTGAGCGTTAACGGCAAGAAAGTGTACACTCTTGTACCCTGCTCTCTGATTGATACAGATGACTACATCCAACTGATGTGTGGAGTCGTAGAAGGAGATGCGCGAGAACTGGTTCACGTATCGAAAAAAAAAAGGGATTATTCGAGCGAGCGACATCACTCGAGTATCGCCAACAGGTGAGTCCCGAAGTCATGGATCTTGAAGGTGAATTTTGAGGACGTATTCAGATAAACGACAATTCAGATAAAAACGCTTCCCGAATATCTGCGGAAGACGCTTAACATTTGAAATGTTATCTCTAAATCAATTTCTCAATGTACCGTGTTAATGCTAACGTTTCAAAACAAGTGTGATATTTGATCTGACGCAGCTATGTTTATAAATATTTAACAACCTGTTGGAGCGAATTCACTTGTTTGATTTAGAGTTATTAGTTATAACTCTAGAAGCGTAACTGGTTAAATGGCATCTAAAATATGACATGATAAATGGATTCTTCGACCGTATGTATACCCTGTCACGAATCTGAAGCGAGAACGGAATTATCAACGGATATGCGTTACAAAGATATCGACAGTGTAATCGTCTCCTGTTAACGGTTTCTAACAAGTAAGTCGTATAAAGAAATAACAAAAGAGTCGTGTCACTAAAAGTTAAACGATTGGTCACCTACCGCGTGATAAATGATCATACATGTACGACTGCTGCATGCACTATTCTACCGTGTGATCAGTTTTCAAACATTGAGAAAAAATCGTGCATAATTGCGGATCGTTCAAAAACAATAACGAAAGTTGCAATATTCAAAATAATGAATATAATTATTTTTCAAATATAACTTAATATTTCAAAAACTACTCTCTTTACGGAAGATATTAAATATATACCACACGTAAAAAACTAATTATACTTAATAGTATAATAGCTTGTTTATCAGTATCAGTTATCAGTAATCTCCCTATCATGCTAAAGTTTTGCCCGACATTTTTTCATAATTAATTTTAAAATATAAAACATCGGATCACGCAGAGTATATTTCTTTAAATTTTTTACATACATTTCCAATTATAAATACATTTATATACAAGTCAGTGGCCTGTATGTCACTTTACAAAACGACAAATACTTATCTTTTATTAATTCGAAAGTCCAGGAAATGTCAGCAGTTCCAATTTGGTTCGCCCACCACGTAATACTGACAGCAATGCCGTCATTTGGCCGAACCGTTTACGTTCGGTAGTGAATTAGAAATTAGTCGTTACACATTTGCATACCGCACAGGTGGCCGGCCGGCCGGTTGCCGACTGTTTTCATGATAAAACGGGTTTTCGCGCAAAAAAAAGAGAGATTGTACGCGAAGGCTCGCGAAGCAGGGCGCAATAAAGATTCATGAACTGTGTGCGTCGTGACATTAACAAATGTACCTAAACGAAAGAGCTAAGTAAGTAGCTACGTCAAGAGCTACGTAAGTCGATCGAAAATATAAAGACACCTGTCGATTAGTCGCCTACGCGATTACCTCTCGACACTGTTGCGCACGTAACGAAAATGAAATCCCATTGGAAACGAAAACGGATGGAATAAAGTGGCAGAAAATCCACAACGCAATATTTGCGAGGCTCACTCGACTGAGAGAAGTACTCGTACGTGCTTCAAACAATGATCATATTGCGCTAGCGAATCCACGCCCGTCGGGGGTAAATCGGTTAAAGATTAAATGCCATTATTGCTAATCTGCAAAGTCGGGAAAACAGTCGGGAAAGTTAATCATTTACGAATTCCAGCTGATCTAACAATCCTGAACTTGCGACTCCGACCGCGCAGGACGTTACGTCGCGAGCTAGTCTCGACTAGCGGGTGGAGGCTGCTCACGGCTCTCGCGAGCTCTCGCTCGCGAGTGGAATAGACGCGCATAGTGAAGAACCTGGCGCGCAATCGGGGCCAGGTGTGGCGCACATGCACGGACACACGATTGCATTTTCAAGCACGCTCTCGCGCGTACTCTCGAGCGAACGCGAGCGTGTACGCACCGCCGGCCGACTCTACCCTATAAATAGATCCGAGAGAGCTACCTGTACCACGCGCGCGCACGGCACGCAGCGCAGCGCAGTTGCGAGACGTGGTGCGGCGGTTCCGTGCTGCGCACCACATGCAGCGAGAGCGCACGCGGCGCGACCGTCGTCGCCGGTTAACTGTATAACCACCGCGGCGACGACGACGAGGGCCGCTCTGCAATTAACCACCCGACAGGTCGCTCTCGCTGGCTGATAAACAATACGGGAGAAGAGCCGGATAATCGCGAGAGGCGGCCTCGCGATCGAGTCGATCATCATTCAGATTGCATTCCGCGTGATATCTCGCCGCAGGTTCGTCGCAACTTCGACGACAGTCTGGGATAACGGGTTCCAACGGATTAGATACCTATCAGGAAGCAGACGCGATCGATTCAATATCGATCGTGTCATATCCGCTGCTCATAAATTATCCGTAATTCTAACGATTACAGCTGATTGATTAGGAGAGGAAGAGCTACCTATGTACTCGGAGTCCGCAATATCGCGAATGTGAAAATAATAATCTGAGCGCGATACTATCCCAATATCGTATTCGTATCTATATACACTAACATACACTATCCTACACATTTGTAAGTCTTATTTATTTTAATTATTCGAACGTTATTAATCTTCACTCGCTAATTTGATTACTATAATAGATCTAATTACTATAATAGATTATTATAATAGATAGATATAATTCGAATACACTATAATAGAGGCATTAACATTAACTGCAGTGTTGATATTTTTTTTATCGCATGTGCCAGTCTACTCTGTTACTCGCGAACATGTAGAAGAAACATGATGACGGTCGCTCGATATTAAACTGCGATCTGCGAGTGTAAGAGATTGACAGGTACTACATTACGAACGATCGGGTTTTTGGGACAGATCATTATACTCAAACCACATTCCAAGCTGTAGACTAGAAGACATAACAATGCGATAAATAATAGCAAGGTAAAATCTTGGGCGGTCGCCGGACCTCGCGTGAAATACTTATACGTTTAAGAAAGTGTATAAACAAAAAGCTGCTAATACTAGCGCGATCGCTATATAGACGGGGAATGTTACTCGCAAATGATTACGTCAATGACCGCTCATTTTGCAACACCGTAAATTCCCAATGCGGCTTGTTACGCACCGCATTAAAAGATAGAACGGACTGTCTTATCCCATGATTGGATAAATAGTCATCGCACGCTCCGCGCAAGTAATAGTCCTAAAAGTGGAAACCTAATTACACAGCGAGGTGGAGATGATAGTGTACTCTAGCTACCAATCGCACGACTTCTTCGCTAAGGTGAACGTTATCTCAATCGGATTGCGAGACGAGCGGAACGTGACGTGTTACGGATTCGCAGCGTCATCGGAGAATCGCGCGCGACGTGCGCGATTCGATCGAGATTTCCGCGACAAAAAAGCACGAGAACGCACATCGAAAATAGAAATCTCACTGCATCTACACAAGTATCGCGAGAAAGCCATCTGAGAAAGTCCAATCGATTCATGGCTGCATGCCATGAATGTGATATATCCAAGATAGATGAACAGATAATATACGTACTAATAATTGGATAACGGAAAATGTAATTTTATATTACAAAAAGTAACTTCTCCCAGTGGTATATTGCGATTCCGCGTAAAATGCTGTATCCTTCAAAATTGGCTCGATACATTCATATATTACAGTTTAATTATCCAATTATATTTGTCTATTAATTTTTCTCAGATATTAGAACAATATATAAATTATTAAATGATTAAATAGTTCCATTTGCGTTGCATCAACATTGCTGCTCAATATTTTATTTGCGCTAATGGTGACAATCGCTTACGTTGCAACTCTGTTGCTGCCTCGAACGCGTCGTCATTCCTGACGCTGAGCAACTATTGAAATCCTCGATCGAGCCACTTGCACTTGTGGATCTGCGCCCTCTCTTCCTCGTAGTGGAATGAGTTGTAGACTTAGACATGGAATGACGGTAGGAAATTATGCGGATGTCCAGCTGGGATAATGGCGCCCGCGACAAACCATCGTCTCTCAGGAGAGTACGATTGGCTTGAGATTCCGTCGAGTCTACGCTGACGGGTGTTATCTATGATCAATGTGTGTGAACATATTTACAACATTGACATTCTAGGATAAAAGATCATCGAAAGAAACGTGTTAGGAATGAAGTCGAAATAGAGATTGAATCCTAACAATGCAATCAGCTAGAAGATCGAATAGATCATTTGTTGAAATGGAAAAAAATTGAACGAGAAAGTAGACAAGTAACAGATTAATTTTTTGTAGACTTTGGATCGCTATCGCAATACATATATCGCTACCGTTGACAGATGACGTGCTATTATCGATTCTAATGATGGTTTCGTCTTCTATTAAAGCAGCACGAGATCATCATCACCACTATCAACTGTCAACCCATGTTCTCTTAAATGCCAACGACTTTCGGCCGACTTTAACGAGTACCACCTGACGCCACAACTGCCCCCTAAGAAAGCAGTTGTCTTCGGGTGAACGTACAGGGTAGCGGCAGTAGGTGAAAAGACAAGGGTGGAAACACGGGGCAGATGCCACTTATGTACGCGATTAGAAACGAATTTTTTCGAATAATGGGCCGAGGGAAGACGGATGAGCCAGTTTGCATCAAGACCAAGCACATCGTCGTCGATCTTATCCTTTTGATATAAAGATATCGTTGCTGACGTTCCTCGGGAACCAATATCGTTAGGAATCAAATTTCTGAACTTTATACGCGATTATTTATGTATCGATCCAATTAACGAGGACGAATATATATATATATATATAAGGAAAATTTGATCAACTCATCATGTAAATGGCGATTTCGAGACACTCTATTACATATTCGAAGATCAATCGTGTGACATTGTCGAAATATCGGAGCACCAGTTTGCGTGCTACTTTATCGAATAATCTTGGCGGATAAATTCATAAGCCGATGATTAATCAATGAATTACTCCGGTAAAAAGTGACACGCGCGATCCTTTGTATCTTATCGATATAATAATCTAGTTCGACGAAAGTGATACCTTCGGTAATAACCAATAAACACATAATGAAAAGGGACATGTTTGCCAAGGAATTGGCAAACGGGAGTCTGTTTATCTTAAAATTAATAGAGTGAATTTTGAGTAACACCTTTAGTGCCATCCATGTTTTACCGCTCTGACGAATAATTGCGACGCAAATGATGATCTCTAATTTACCTGCGATTATGTTGAACCTATGCAATGCACGTACATTTGTACATACGTATATTCCATTGCGTGAGTGCGCGAATAGAATTCTAGAAAGAAAAACAAGCGGAATGTGAAGTTCGCTGCCGACGGGGAATATCAGGAAGACCCATCATTTACTTCACTTCCTGACATATACGTACATCAGGAAAATTACTACATACTCAAGCAAAAAAGTCATAAATAAATAAATAAATAGGATTTCCGAAATATATTATTAAATTGCCTTATAAATATCAGTTTCGCTATTAACTCCGAAAAGACCTTTTTCTCGATCTAAAATTAGATTTACGATGCTATTCAGCTGGTTATCACCAGAATAAAAAAAGTATAGCGCTGGGGAAATTCTTGGCGCGGTAATTTATAACACTCCTATGTATCCACCTATTTTAATTCTCTCAATCTCAGCCCATACTTCCGCTCTCTGGTCTTGGCGTCTTCGCACAATGGAAGCCGTCGGCTTCGCAGATCGACTCCTCTCCGTTCGAAAATCATGCCCGTCACTTTTTGCACTGGGCAACTCGCCAGTCATTAGCCACGCCGGCAGATCTATCATTATTGCGTACGAGCGTCTATCTGTAATTGGCGAATGTAAACACAGAGTGTAACCCGCTGTGCGTGTGTCGGTAGGTGGGATCTGCGTATACATGTGTGGTTTACGTATTGGTGATTACAGAATATTGCCCCATTCACGATTTTCGAAGAGAGAATACACGTATGATTTTTCATGATACATAAGTCGATCTATTATACATTTTAAATTTAATTAACTTGAAGTATCATATATACATAAGTCTCCGGACATACACGGACAATATGGAATATATATACATACAGGGTGTCCCAGAATCACAGGCCAATACTGATAGGGTAGGTAGGGAATGGGGTACAGATGGGAATGAAATAGGACACCTCTGTCTGATCATGCACCCCCCGCGGAGATACAGATGGTGGAAGTTGTACGAATCCGCGGCGCGCTATGACAAGCCGCTTGTCGGTGAAGCGAGCGTGCGAGTAGTGGTGTTGTTTCCACTAGCCTCACCGACAAGCGGCTTGTCATAGCGCGCCGCGGATTCGTACAACTTCCACCCTCTGTATCTCCGCAGGGGTGCATGATCGGACAGAGGTGTCCTATTTCATTCCCATCTGTACCCCATTCCCTACCTACCCTATCAGTATTGGCCTGTGATTCTGGGACACCCTGTATATGTATATATATATTACTTATTAGCATATATAGTACTCTTCCACTCAGTAGGAAAAAAATGTTTACAGCAGAAAGAAAGAGAATTTATACTAATCAAAAAATAAAAATGAAAAGCGATGATTAATGAAAAAAAAATTAATGTTAATTATCATGGGACTTGATTAAAACGAGAAAGACGGAAAAGGAAATGCACATATATATTCAAAATGTTTAAAAATCACCCGATACGCTTGATTACTCAATGTACATCTTCACTCCGTTCATAAAACTTAATAATATTCCTGGGAGAGGTATAATAAAACGTTATTTATTAGCCTATTCGTCTTCCATTTATCACTGAAAGCTATGGCAACTTTTCCATAGTAATGAAGTAATCTCTCTCTTAAATCCATAAATATTTAATATATCCAGGATATCTCGTCCTTGAAGGAATGTAACAAATGCAAGACAGATTGGAACGATCTGTGCCTCGCGACAGTTTTGCGCAATCCACTGAGTAGCGATAAATCATTGCCGTCGGCAATGATAACGACGGTCCTCTATCGTAGCGTCAATGGGAAGAGTTACTTAGTCCAACGAGTCCAGCTTATCTGGCAAGCCTCACCTGAATATGAATAGCCTCGTCGTCTTCGTCGTCGTTGTCGTCGTGATCGTGCTCGTCGTCTTCGCCGTCTGGTTATATCCCTCGGTTATCTCCTTGCCGGGCGTTGAAGTCTCTCGAAATTGCGCTCACTGAACACCCCGCGGCGGTTCACTTAACCGTTCGGGTGGCCCGTTGCACTGTTCACAGCGGTCTCTCATACCCGCACACGTGCAAATTGTCACAGCACCACCTGACGTGAATCCCTTTGCGACAATCTCGCTGACTCACAACTGCAAGATTAGTTTCTCGAGAGAAATTTCAAAGTGGCACCGAAATACCGGAACGATTTTCGAATGGTTCTCGACAATCTTGAAGAGAGTTTTAGGGTTCCGACAGAATCATCGTCACCCTGATAACGTTGTAGCTCGATGCAGCTGGGCGACGTGGTCAATCACCGTGGATCAGGTGTCCATTAAGAATACCCGGCTCGTTGATCACCGTTGCCGTGCGAAACCTTCCGGATCGCTGATCCCGCTGATCGCGTGGCTGGACGCGTGGTGCTCACGAGTGGGGGTGGCGATGTGTCGTCTTGGTGAGAGAGGCCAAGTCACGGGATATATCGGCTACGATTTTGACGATCGACAATCAGTTTAGTCGTGATTAATCGTGAGTCGAAAATACACACGAACGTCGTGGGTCGTAGACTTCTCTCATCAAAGTCGAACGGGCGATACAAATAAAAACTTGTGTTTTTCGTCACTTTTTCCCATAAGCTCGTTCTGATCGGATCGGTGTACTTCAGAGGTCCTGCGATCTACCTCGGATTTTCCATCGTTGGAACAAGGAGTCTTCTTTGGGCTTTGGATTTTAGAGGGTTCCAGAAAACATCCTGTACACGAATTGTTGAAGAACACCTCAAGCAATAGCAAACGCGTTATCAGATCTATCAATTATCCGAGCGAAATCGCGATATTCGATTGTCGACGAGTAACAAAAGAGACAGTCAAGCCTCTTGGACAAATCTGTCGCGAGCAAGCGTTGAGGATACCGAAAAAGACAGGACACCTTTGCCTGTACAAGATTTCCCCACGCAAATCTCCAAAATTTCGATGGGTGACGACGCGGCGCGTCGATGCGTGATGGAGAGCGAGTAGCCGGGGGTCTTACGCGTTCGAAGTTGCGAGCCCGCGCACGTAACGTCGTACCGGTCTTAACGTCGTCGTGTCTACGTTCGTCGTTCTACCTCGTGGAGCGTGCAGCAGGAGGCGTGCTGTCCCGGACTGGACTAGTCTGGGCCCCTGGAGTAGAGAGGGCCGGTCGCGCTTCACCTCCGCTTCGCCGACCCCCCTCCACTGTGCACTGCGTCGCTTTAGGTGCCCCTCTCTCTCCTTCGGTCTAGCGCGGGGCCCTCTCCCTCTCACCTGGGGCCTTCGTGTGCCGTGGCGGAACGCCGCTGCTTACCTGTCTCTCCCTCTCCCTTATGCCGCGACCTCTCGCGATATCAGTGGGCCGTGAGCAAGAGAGACCAAAAGAGACTGAGAGAGAAAGAGTAAGAGACGTTTAGCGCGGGAGAATAGAGGGAAAGGGAGGGAGGGAGGAGGGAGGAGAGAGAGAGAGAGAGAGAAAGAGGGAGAAAGGAGGAGGACGGAGAGAGGTACGATGAAAAAGAGGCCCCTCTCTTTTCCCTTTCCCAGTCTTCTACCACACATTTGTATCACAACACCCCCACTGAGATATAACAAGAGGATTCTTCCCGTCCTGATGATTTTAGAAACTGAAGGAGTCTGTCGAAAAGGGTTTGTCGATAAAGATTAGAAGATAGAAGTGATTCGCCTATAGTCATCTCGAAATTAATCATGTCATTTGTTTTTAAAAAACTGGTAACCCAAAAGATATCTTGAATAGGATGTTTATGTATTATTTTCATAATACGCCTAACAGTTACAGCAATAAAAGTGATAGATCTTTATGAGTTTCATTTCTTGCTCATTATAGATAAACGAATAAATGGGGCAAAAGAAATATTACACGGTTATTTGTCGCAATATATGCGTTAGGCAACGCTATAACAAATTAACAACAATACTATTAAAGATAGTGATTTTTTTCTATAAGATTACATTCTATAAGACGAGAACAACACATGCATACAGTGCTAAAAAAGATAAAATAGCTATTTAAAGTCGCATCCACAATGCGAATCGACGTACTTAATGTGCCATGTTTCCTCGACTTCTAACAGCTGTCAGAACATTATAACGTTAGAGTGGTTTGAGCATTGGGGTTAATGATGGGTGAAATTAAAACATCGAGCATCTCTCGAAAATATGATAAGTTAGAAATATCACGTCGAATATCTTCTCGGAAATAATTTGACTTCTTTTCTCTCTTTCTCTTATAGATATTTTACCACATCATTGAACAATATTAATTGATGAAGCTTGATAATTATTACTCGCGGAATTCGGTTACTTCTTATAACTACAGTCTTTGTTAGATCTGGTCTTGGATTCACTGTCAACAAATGACATCAAATGACAACGACAGCAGTCGATATGTCGTTTATCGAGTCTCCTTAAAACTATTATAAATTCTGCTGCGCGTATATCGACATTGATGAGATGTCATTAAAGAAAGACGCTCAACACGCTAGAGAAGTCGGTTCAATCGTTCAAGGAAAAAGCATTTCGATTCACCAAAAAAGAAACTTCATATTTCTAATACCACTCAACTTCGGCCACAATTAACAGAAAGCGGCAAGAATTTTTCTCTCTGCCCCATTTATCTACGCAAGAATCTATGGAGGTCGAGCGAATTTCTGATTTCATCCACATCACTGATGTTCCATGATGTTTACGACGGTATACCATCGATAATGAACGGAACGGAAGACGGCTTAATGATCGCCCGTTTAATTACGGCGCGCACCACCACCAATCAAATCCCGCCGAAAAAGTGCGTCGTGGCGATCACGCGGGATCCACGAAGTTCACACCGTCACCGTTATGGGCGGAACCAAGAGAGCCGGAACCACGCTTCCTGCACAGAACAAAACTTTCCTCCCGCCGTCGCCGCCGCCGCCACCGCCGCCGTCGTCGTCGGCTAAATTGAACTTTGGACAAAATTGTTGCATGCAGCCGCGCTTATATTATGCCGACGACCAACTAACTACGAATCAACGCCCGTTCCTCTATCATCGAATTGCACACGCGTGGGTGTGTGAAACGGAAGCGAGTTAAATTCGGTGCGTGACTGACCTTAGAACTGTTAGAAGTCGAGCAAGACACTAATCGTGGCGACGCAATAATAACCTCGACAGTAGTCGGTGAATGATGCTATTTGATGATTGTGTAACGCGGCATTGCGTTTATATATGGCTCTTCTGCATTTAAACGGATTCGTGTTGCTGGGGGAAAAAGTTAGACAAAAAAGATATAAGTAAGTGAAAAATATTTGTTGTTCTCGAAAATATTTCGAAGCCAGTTTACTCCGACGCTCAAGGATTAATTTGCGCCTTCACACCGCGCAATTAGATGTAATTCGCAACGTTTCGAAACCTCCATAATGAAGATAAAGTCACACGTGCGCGCAACCTGTTGACGCGAGCTGCTTCAACGGTCACGCCATAAAAAAACAACACCCCACTGCTTTAGTCGAATAGTTATGCACCCCTTACTTGCATTGCGCCCACCGTCTGCAACAGTTCTAATGCCCGCGTGTTCTACGGGCGTTCGTTGCACTTGCTGAAACAGCTGTGGCACCTGTGCCCGATAGTAGTAAGGTGCAACGTTCCCTTGCCGTGCGGCCAGTTCATCAACTTTCCATCGTTCGGCCCCATAATATTCGCCAGACTAGATCACTCGACCTGGCTTAATGATATCTCGATCTTGATTCTCCCTTCCCTCGTTCGCCCGTCTTCCTTCCTTCTCTCGCGACGTATTTGCCGGTAAACGATCACTATGGCAAATGGAAGTGTATGTCTCGTGCACCGAAATATAAATAATGAAAATGCGAGTGTTTAACGAGAGTTTTATTTAGCATTTCGTTCAAATAATCCTAATAGTTTATAACGTTATGTCCTAGAATTAAAAAGATATCTCTTAAAATTCGCATTTATTATGTTCACGTAACATAGCTGTGATAGCTGATCGGTAGTTTTGTGTCTCCGCAATTCTCGCGCAGTTTTCGATATAAACGATATTCGCTAGTCTTAAGCTATGCGTCACTAACTCAAGTCGACGAACTCGGAGGATACCAAAAAGGAACAAATGAGAAATCGTCTAGCCCGATAGGCGGCCGGAGAAAAAGCGCGGGAAGCACATGGCCCGAAATAGAGAGCGGTCGAACGAGCGAACGGTAATCAGCTGGTGCTCTACCCCGACGGATCCCGAAAAGCGTACGTTCCAACCGTTCCAAACACCCTTCACCTTTCGCGGAGGCGCACATGGCCCCCGAGTCTAAGGGCAGGGTGGCGCGCCGCTCCTCGAAGACACGCACACGGCGCCCCTCACCGCCCGGTATTCGCATTAATGGTATACATTATTATCGCGCGCCGTTCTTCTGGGGATGGTATACGGTAACGGCCGTACGTCAACGGTCCCGGGCACCTGACGCCTTGTAACGAGTCGAAGCCCCTTCTTCGTAGGGGCGGGCCCCTTTCTTCCCTTTTCGTCACGATCGCGAGGCGAGGTCCTCGCTTCGACTGCAAGTCCGGTAGCCGCAATCTTCTTGCGCACGTTTGCCACGATAGGCGGCATACGAAATGGGTGTTGCGTGGACGAGCATCAGGTCGTGGCCAGACACGACTCGGAGATGTCCGATAGGGTAATTAGACGGAGCCGAAATTTTCGGTTGATCTGTATGAGCCTCGCGCTCATACAAAATTATTTAATTAGTGCATCAACGCGGACGTGTAATCAATTTCTTCGGGGATGAATACATTGTAGATAATCGACACGTGTCTTTCGAGAGATGAATATTAAAATTGCTAGATCTCTCCGTTATTTTCTGCAGGGAACATCTTTCAATCAGTCAGACGTATCATTAATAACGATGCAAATTGCGAATGAATAATGATCTAAAAGTTAATTAACTCGTACACGTTGCGATATTAAAGATACGACTGTGAAAACTCAAGAAACAGGAGGTTCAAGTAAATCGGTCATTAGTTTGCGTTACTCACGGTCAATAACCGATTCAGGTAAAAGATAAAAAAATCCAAAGATTGGTTCTCATAGTTGAGCACGATGCACAACCCCGAAGCGAGGAACTCGCATGAATTGGTACCTGAACCTGACCGCGAAACCTTCCGTCGAGGTGAGAAGCCGCTGGCGCGAATTAGCCGCTACATCAACGTATACTTTGATCTCGCAAGATAATGCGTCCAGGGTGCGTGTAACAGAAGATAAACGTAAATAAAGACTTTAAAACCGCGACCGTACACCCACGATTTAATGAGAAATTCGTTTTGCGTATCTGTCGATACGCGGTATGCGCGTCGAAGAGATAAGGGCGGTAACACCGAGCTCTTTTTTCATTATTAAGAAGGCGTACGTGGGCAGGGTGCCTGCTCGAATGCCGATCGACAGCTCGCCCGCGGCACTGGGCGGCACAAAAGATGCGCGAAGCACGATTCAAGAAGTAGAAAATAGAGAAGTATGGTGTAGTACGCGACGGGGAGTGAAAGCAGAAAGCACTCTTTCGTTCGCCACGGGCTAGTGGTGCGGACGAATAAATAAATAATATCGTTGTTCGATAGTTGATTTCAATGAGGTAAAATCCCCAAAAAAATGTTGGAAAGCTAAGCAACATTTTTTGTACATATAATTTAGAAATTCTCTCGTAGAAATATACAAACCGGATAAGGAACACGAAAGAGTTAATTTTTACTTGGACATTATCTTGTTATTAGGCGGAACGTTGCATATAAACAACATGGAGATATTTCTCGAGACATTAGAAACGCAGGAGGAGCCGTCGGATGATAGAGCGATAGCATGGCGCGATGGCTGATAACGATGTGCCACTTTCGCCCGTCAAAGGTGTTTCGAAAATGGATTCTCATCGATCAAGCATATATACGCATAGATTCATATCGCTTGGAAAAACAATTCTTGGACGAGTGAACGGAGCGATGCAATCGTAGGTCGGCAAATTCACCAACCAGCAGCAGGTGCAACTTTCTTCCGACTGCCGGACGTAAGGGTAGGTAATGTCTTTTCTGTCTGTTCCGCTTTCTACCGCTTCGCAAGTGGCTTTTTTATTTTTATTCGTCACGCTCGTTTCAACGGGGAATTTATTACAGTGTGCAAAACGCAACACGAGAGACATTATTATTGATATGAACCTCGATGTATTATGCATACGCGATGCGACATTCGCACGTGAATCGCAGCGAGAATTTTATATTCATCAAGAGAGAATTAGCTTTATAGAATTTTTAAAGTGAAATGTGATTAAATCAAGTAGTTTGTAGTTTTGAATAAGTCCAGATAATGGCATCATAATTTTCATGAATTTCCATCGATCATCAAGATACCACTTATCGTTTCAATGCCTTAACCCGTCCGTTTCGGCAGCGGATTACGCAGTCTCCAGCCGCGTTCTATCTTTATGCTGCCGTTGAATGTAATGAGAAAATAACATAAAATTACACACCACGTTCGAGCGTGTATATATTGATCATCGGCTGCGCTACCACCTCACTCGATTTACAATTTGAAATGCTCAGTAGGAAGTTAACCAAGTTGAAGTCACCCACGTGAGGTATTTTTCAATTCTTGCATTACATTACTAAACAATACACATGCATATTTTTTTTACTTTATTATGTAACGTAAATGTCAAGTCAAGAAGATAAAATCCTGACTGTACCTTTCTGGGAAACGAAGGAGAAAAACGATGCTAATTTTACGATAAACTCAACCGTCACAATATTTATCAACGCATCGTCTCAAGCATCATCGCGAATGGTAGTGGACTACCAAGACTACCAACTCGCATAAAATATCGTTGGATATAAAGACGTTGTTAAGCTCTTAGTGGATACTCAACCAGTCTTTCAATTTAATGCTTTACCCAAACACTCAAGGGAGAGACCTTCTCGCCTTGGGCTGCATTTATAGTAGACTCCAGCGAATGCTAGGAGCGGCGTACGATGCGACATAAACGCATGTCTTACGTTTTATGTCTTCATGAAATCGCCTTCAAGCGATTCGCCTTCTCGTATGAACGGCATAGCGTATCGTCATCAGAGATGAGTACAATTCACTTCCTTGCCAAACGTACTCTTGACTATTTTACCTTCGATGAAATATGTACTATCCATCGCGTCCATAAACTTAAAATATATATGATCATATCTGTGGGTAAATTTATCGCTGTTCATTTTTTGCATTTCATTGTTCTCCAACAGTATCCAGGTAGCAAGCTGACGTTATTTGTCATTTTGACGTTGAATGACGTCAGCTTGCTACCTGGGTATCAGAAACCTAAAATTAGACTCCAGAAAGAAAACTAACATTGTTGGCTTAATCAATCGGAGTACAATATATGGATGTCTTAGTGACTCTTCGCGAGACAGTCAGGCAGATCACGCAAATATTCTATCAGCATTAGGATGAATCTCGAAGGCACGCGTCACAGGTCATCATACCCGTCTAGTCGCAGAGCAAACCGGCGGACATAGCGGAACATAGTGGAAGCTGAAGCAGCCGACAAGCTTGTTTGTCGCGTGGCTGGCAACGGTCCGAACGCAGCCGGACGCAGCCGATAGGCACTCTCTCGGTCGCGGAGTTCGCGACCTGACGGATCAGGCCGGTGACTCTTCGTCCCGTAGCATTGCCGTCGCCACCGTCTCACACACACACACACACACACAGAGAGAGGAGGCCTGGCGGCTAGGTCGACGGGCGCGGAGAAAGAGGCGAGGGCTCTGCCGCGGCGCAGCACGACACGGAGGGAGAGAGAAGAGACCCCCGGAGGGGCCAGAGAGCAGCGGCGGACACGGCCGCGGGTGATTACATCGCCTGTCGGCGCGGAACTGTCTCCTCCTACCCGCGGCGCCCACCGTGCTCCGATTGGCCGGGCTCCCTGCCGAGGAAACGTACCGGCTTCTCGCCGCGGCTTCTCTTTCGTTTCAGCTCACCTCCGGACCTCTCTCAGCACTCTCTCGTCAGTCTTCTGTCTCTCTTTCCCTGTCGTTCCTCCCAATTGTACATCGTTTCTGGCACGACACGATGTGTGTTTGTCATTGTCTTGCTCCCAATTTTCATCCCTGTCCATCCCGTAGGTCTCATTTAGCGGTCCTTCGTTCCTCCCGCGTTCGACGTGTCCCATCCTTGTTTCCGTTTTGTCCTTTTGCGCATTTCCCTGTCCCTCTTTCGAAGAGGTCTTCGTCGGTTACCCGCCTTCGTTCGGTTCTTAAACACCACGAGCGGAGGCCCTGCCCGAAAGGCGACCATTCCTTTTCGTATCCCCACTCAGCTTGTCTATCGCGATCACGACATGGAGGTGGACGACATAATTGTCGAAGAAATAGATTTAGTAGAGAGAAGGAATGTATTCAGAATACGCGCGCGCACGTGCCGGAAGAAGAGATGCATAATAATGTGCTTTTCATATTTCGCGGAGCACATAAAGCGTATAAACTGTAGCAAAAACTACTGGAGAACCAAGGATGAACCCTTGAGTTATCTAAATATCACGTTTTGCGATCTCATCAAGTCAAGCTTATGACATGATAAACATGGTAATGTAAATATAGGTAGGAAAACATTGAGCCTACAATTTGAAATAGCCATTTGTTCACTGTAATCATAGTGATAAGAATTAGCGGAATGCTAATGGATAACAGTTATTCGATCCACCGTAAAATACATGATAAGAAGATATGTAAATTTGGAGCGAACGAGGATGACACGCAACGTGACCGAAGCTAGAATTTAATTCGTCGATCATCGTTTGCACGTGACAGGTGTGTAATATACAGTCGATGATCGGCAGATTGCCGTTAGTCGGTTATGGACGATGTGAATGATTAGACAGGACGATCAATGCATATCGTATGACGTATGATAGCAGATCGAGAACACGACTTTTCAGGAAATTTTCTGCACGCCCGTCTATGGAATATCATCGATACTCTGCAGGCGACGAGATAATTCAAGCGATAACGTTGTCACCAGCGGAATATTCCTTCGCGATCTAAGAAAAACCGAAATTTGCATAACTCATCTACCGATCGCTACGTCGCGATATCTCGCAACATGCAAGAATAATAATCAATTTAAGATCGAACTGGCTATCGCAGTTTTCGATAAAACACTTGAATTATAATATCACGACTTAATAACGAATAAATCCCCGTTTTGTGTATATGCGTTTGAATAAATTTATTTTCTATATAAAATGTACAGGGTGTTTCTAAAGTCTATATCAGAAATTTTAAGGGCGTACTCTGAGGGTCAAAATAAGAAGAAAAGTTCTTATAAACATGGGCCCAAAAATGCTTTCCCTCCGAGTTAGAGTTCCCTAAAGTTGATGAAAAATCGCAAAATGTATTGCAGCTCTCGGAGACCTTTTCACAGAACGTTTAAATTTTGCACTGCGTAATAATTAATAGTGACCTTTATTTTTATGTGGTCAAGTATATATATATATATATGACAAAAGTGCAAATAATGTTAAAATTGAAAACCATGTTACATTCGTTTTTTATAATTCTTGAGAGAAACATTTTTCAACGTTACACTACATACATTTGTCGAAATTTATTCGCGAATACCGTTACGATGTCGAAAAATAACGCAAAATCACATTTTTAAATTGCATATGCTTCCGTACGCTTTTAAAGAAAAATTCGATTTCTATGTAAAATTATGTTCAGCCAACGCGCGCATTTGCACATTCGCATTTATAAATACGTACGCGCGCAAAATTTATCGAGTCTGCATCGTGATTCTTTGCCGGCAATTCCGGGTGTAATGTGCAAAAAGAATTTCACTTCTGTAACGAAGTGAAAATAGCGCGGACGCGGACAGAGCGCGGGCGGGCTTCCATTTATGTATAAATAATAGACTACCATCATCCTACTTTCATTTCAGGCGGAAGCGAGTCGAGCAGTCTGTGATATATGCGAGATTCAATGCGCAGCGCTGGGCACTCTTTTCTAAGCTATTTCGACGTCACTTCAACATCGCCGCACGAGTTATTACGCGATGCCGGGCATCGCATCATAATCGTATTATGTAGCGCTCGCCTGGCGTACGTTCAGTTTTATGCAACTGCAAAATGCGAGCGTGAGAAGACTTCGCGTCAATGTTATATCATATATTTTAAACTTTCTTGTGGTGGAACTTTACATAAAAATTTTCCTGCTTAATGAGAATTAAATAAATTCGATTAATTACTGCTGTTATTATTCGTAAATACAGAATAATAGCGAGAATTAAGACGGCGGATTTATAGATTCTTACTACTAGTCACTCTCTTTCATCGAAACGATCTATTAGAACGTCTCAATCACTTCAAAGTATTACCAAGGATGTTTTCATTGATTTCGCCGAGCGTTTTCCTGGTCAAGTGACCGTGACACAGCATGTTCATCCAACAGGTCGACGATGGCAAATGCCGCGAAACGCGATTCTCTTACCCGCGGCGATCCCTTTCGTGGTGATCCAGATCGAACGACTCTCCCACGACGGCGAAGATTCACGTCGTAGCGAGAGATCGTAATGTCCAATAACGGACAATGACCGCGACAAACTAATAAACAACAGCGTAAAACCGATCATTATCGTTCTACCGAGAAATTGACAGTCGGAACGATCCGTGTCTTTTGCTCTCTTTCGAGAGAGAGAAAGAGAGGCGGGGGGAGGAGGAGAAAAGAGAGAGAATGATTACATAAAGTCGATCGAGCGAAATCGAGCTGAGTAACGGTGCCGTGACTCTTATTAATAATAGTCGAAGCATCGTAAGTAAGTTTCACACGACGTGCGACACTAATTCATAAATTCGTCGATGTCAGATGTCGGTAAGTAATTTTGTAAAATATGCATAAGTATATTTTATCAGATCAGTATCGTGAATAATTGCACAGTATAACACATTTGTATTTTATGCCAAAGCATGGTTAATAACCATTGTGTAACACGAAACAACAACAAGTAGGATTCATTGAATTAAGACATATCCTTCTTTCAGTATGGAAATTAATAAAATAATAATCGCTCGATCTAAAAATATTCAAATGTTAAGCCAAGTACGAATAAATTATTGCTATTTTGATATATCATATTTCATTAAATAGGAGTAAAATTGTCCTACTGTTGTCCAAATTTGTTTCTGTTATAACAAAACACCTTGTAGGTTTTTACAACATAAAAAGATCTATTCTGTTATAATATTACATGTTCTCTCATCCACTCTAGCAAAAATTCTTACTTTATTATAAATGAAAAAAGCATTTCCAAAACATCAAACGTGTCATAAATAACACACATCAATGCAGGATCAAGGACACACATCGATGTATCGAGGATGTGGTTTCGTCACGATAAGGAATCAACGAGTTCGGAGCACGGATGATCGACCACAGGTGTCAAGAAGATGCGTAAATAAAGGAATCGATAGGCTCGACTTCTGAAAGGCTATCCCTTTCGTTGGCACAAAACACCTGAAAAGCGTGGCACCTGGTCACACCTGTCTCACGTCGCGCTTCGCTTCGGAAGCAGCGCCGCTTACAGTTTCGTAGGCAGAAAATGTGAAGCACCAGGGGTTGCGATTGCCGGACCGTGACGGAGAAATTCTCTCGACCGGTGTTATAATCCTACGTAAATGTCAGCAGCTCGGCGCTCCGTGATTTTATCCTGTCGAGCAGAACCATTTGTGCTCGTGCGGATTTTGATGTGACCGATCATCGCGTCATGACGTATTGCTTCCATCACGAGCGAGTGATACTTTTTTCACATTCGATATCGTGATACTTTTTCAACACTTGCATCAGCTCTATTTCACTTTTGAAAATATATAACTTTATTTGGTAAATTAGATTTGAGGGATGTTAATTGCACGAGGTAGTTAATTATAAGATCAAATGTTAATTATTGATCATTTTGTCTCGTCTATTTTGATCATGCATATACATGTAATATAATTTTGTGACTATATCGCGGTTTACAAATAAACAATCGATCGACGCGATCGGAGTCGATACTTTTTTTCTTCATGGAGCACGACACAAATTTGATTCGATCGTTTCAGATACAAACCGCAGTGGCCGAGAGTGTTTCTCCTTTGATCGCCGTCCTAATTGCCGCCTACAATTTACCGTGGCGCTTTTTGCCGAGTTTCGATTAGGAAAGTATAAACGGAGAATCGATTCCGCGGCCGATTACATTTTCGAAACACCTGCTAAGCCATCAGCTTTTGTATGTCGTCCCACCGTCGCTCGTTGGTATAATTTTTTTTTTCTTTTATAAAGTGAGTTTACAGAGATAAGATCTCTAATTCACAATCAGTCGCAGAAGCTCTTCAAACTATGATCAGTCTTCGAAATAAAATTTCTCAAAAGTGTCGCAATTATCATTTCAATTTTTCGTCTTTTCTTTCAAGATTTTTATTGTAAGATAGAGAGAGAGAGAGAGAGAGAGAGAGAGAGAGAGAGAGAAAGAGAGTTATATTACATTCTTCAGCATTTGCACTAATTCTGTTTTGTTTCTAAACACACCGACATACATTTTACAATATATTATTTAAATTAATTAGGCCGCGCCATATAAAGATACACATTTATGGAACACTTAATCACATTATTTTAAAACTCAAAAATCTTGATCATAAATAGAAAGTTAAACTATCTATATATGATGACTCGGCAAGCTAGTAGCGAAATGTCACAGAATTGTGAGGTTGACGAGGCGAGAACCCGAAGGCAAAGGCGCGATTCCTTCGCGAGAGTAGTGTTCGCGCGTAATCGTAATGAGAGCGGCGAGCGTGAGCGCGCGACACGGTAATCGTTAGATGATGATTACGCAATTTGCATCGGGGCAATTTGCATCGGGAGATCGTTCCGCCACTGGCAAGGCAGCGGGGATAACGGGACGACGAGGACGCGCGATGTCGCCGCGGGTCATGCCGATGTTAATGACACATCTAACCGGTACTTCAGGCCCATTCATAAGATGAGCGTCTCTTCTGAATGAACGTCGCTGGCAGAAAAATGCGATCGGCGACGATGAGAGCGATTGATGCACGCGCGCTTTACCGATCCCGACCATTTAGCGACAGATGATTATCATCGCCAGTACCTACTTGTCTATCGTTAAAAATCGAATGTCGATACGCATCGTGCCCATCAATCTCATCTCGACGGGTATACGAGCTCCTATTCGATTTCACGCGTGCGTGCCGCACACTGCTTTAAGATCCTCGACCGCAACGTATGTATTAGCTGGGTGTAGAAGGTAAACCAAAGGAAATTTTTGTTTGTTCTTAATTGTGTAAAATTTTACCGATATATAAATATGTGTGTGTCTAGTCGTGTACCTAGCTCCACGAAAGACTTCTCTCATTTTGTTTGCGCATGTTCGACATATTCGAAAACGGCTGCGTCAGCACGATAAATCGAAAGTCTATAAGAGAGGCAGAATTACATGAATAAAAAGAGTTTAGATACAGTATGAAGGAGGAGAGAAAGGGTTAGTCTGATCGAGTCACGAAGGACCAAAATGTGATTCAGACGTGAGCACTCATTACAAAAATCACGGCTACTACATCGCGGCTATGAGGTGTAAGATCGCGGAGGGAGATGAGGGCCAGCGTAGCCCGCTGGTGTATTATTTACACGTGTAGAAGAGGGAGCTTTGCGGTCGCGTGGATTTTCCCCCCGGTATCGATAATCGGCAACGGGCACCACGAAGAAGAACGGGATAGATTAAATTGGGACAGGTAGCTGTGAAGTGAACTGAAGAGTATCGGAGTCACGTGCAGCCCCTCGCCTCGGCGCGACCGGAAACACGCTATAAAGAAGCGACCCTCGGGACCCGACAGAATCCGCAATCGGAGAGAGAAAGAGTTTCGTTTAGAATGTGCTAATATCACATTAAACGCCTTAGAATTACTCGTTTCATTTAGAATTACTTCGTATAAAATTCTTTATCTTACGAGAGAAAGAAAAAGAAACGTCGCATTGAATTTACATTATAAATTTACATTATCGAGTAAAGAGTGTGGATACCAATCACTGTATGGGAAAAAACTTTTATTACGCTCGATCTCGACAGCTTATCGATAAATTAAAACTGAGATTAAAAGACATCCGAAGAAAGCTAGACTGAAATAAGGAACCTTTCTCGCGGGAGAGTGCTTCGTGATCAATAAGTTATTTATTACTAAATTATCAGAAATTATATCAACCTGTCAGTGCGATCGTGAGTGTGCTAAAAAGACCAAGTCGAGCAAAAACTGGATCTAATCCCGTTTGACAGTGTACAAGCTGCCAAACCACCTCCGATCGCCTTTGGTGGAAAATATTTAAAACGTATAAATAACATCCGCTAACGATAATTTCTTATCGTGCTTATATATGGTGAGCTCTGAAGGATCTCAAATTTAATAACGTCGTTAATAATGTTATCAGGAAAAAGAGACCAGTTAATAAAACATTAATCGATCGAAGCTATCAGCATTTGCACTAATTCCGTTCTGTTTCTATACACACTGATACATTTTATAATATATTATTTAAATTAATTAGGTCACGCGATATAAAGATACACACACATATTTATGAAACACTTAATCGCATCATTTTAAATCTCAAAAATCTTGATCAATTATTTCCTATATATATATATATAAGAACAGTAGGTACCTAAATTAGATTTCTATCCGAACTGCAAATCACACATACCAAATACATGCAAATCACACACGCAAATGAGGATTCAAATAAACATTTTATATCTTGCGAGTAATCCGACATTTCCGCATGGCTCGCGTAACGATGCACGAGCCTGCGCTACGCGATGGAATAAAAGTAAAGTATCATGCCAGTATATAATCGTTCTCAGGTATCCTAGAGAGACTTCCTGTCTCTGTTGCAGCGACGCCGCTGCTAATACAACGAGCGTCCTCGACGCAATTTGTCAGCTGCTGTATCTTTGCATATGCATAGGCGAATACTAGGAATACATGTAAGACTCTACGGCAGTGTTTTGCAAGAAATTATCCGTTAACATTCTTCATCCTTCCCGCGTTTAATTGCCGTTTGCATGCGCGAACCATCGTTCGAAGCGTCGTTCGAAGCGTCGTTCTTGTAAACGCATCTGCGCTGCTACATTACGTACATAATGAGATATTTTTTATGATACCGTGTCGTTTATTTTTGTCGTGATTGCGTATTTAGTTTCCGTTGTTTCCAAATAATATTCAGAAGGAAATGCAGTGCAATCGAAATGGCATCGGAAATCAGCGAAATCCGCGTAAGAATAATTTAAGACCATTCAGATTGAGTCACACGCTCTTTCGTTCCGAGCCAATCTTTCTTGCCAATTATTTTCTCGACGTAAAGGACGTAAAGAACGACGGAATCCGGAGTAGGAGTTTCATTTACAGGCAAAAGCGTCACGTCACTTGCTCGAACAGCTCATTCACCACGTAGATCCGTAGCCAGGCTCCTTCCTGTCTTCGGAATCAACTCTAGACCCCGCGTTCTTTTCTGCTCGTCGTCTTTCTTGCACGCATTCCAGCGAGCAAGTATGCGCCACTGATCGATCGATCGATCGATCAACTCGAACCAGCACGATCACAGAGCAACCGATAGCGGACGATCATGCAAAAGTATAGATACAAAGTATCGTCGTTTGAAGAAAAATATAATCAATGATCCTTGCAACATGGAACAAGAAGAAACAAGCGCGAGGAATATAGCATTATTGTAGCAAATTGCTTTCGTAAAAAAGGAAAAGCGATGGAAACTATTTCACAATTGTAAACCGTCCTCGGAAGCTAAGAAAATATCATGAAATATGTCAACTTCTTACGATTATTTCTTTCTCTCCCTCTCTGTCATTTGTATTATTAGATATTTTATTTAAATATTTCTCTCAATACTACAATGTTAATAATCTTTCCACCTTTCGACTCTTGCTTTCAATAGTTTATATTATCTGAGAGACTTCGGTCTGATCTATATACTTGAATGCTTATCAGTTAACATTATTATGTTATAAATTAAGAGAAAGTATACATTTACGTATATAATAATAATATATATTACGCACCAGCAATATAGCAATTAGAAATGAATCAGAGCCGAACTATCAAACTATATGAATAGGCAGAAAGCTTTGAGGTGACATGGATAATGAAATGCAAAGCAGTTTTACAGTCAACACAGATTACTAATTCCAGAAGATTGTTACGTACAGGAGGATTAATTACGTAAATTATGTGCAAAAATCAATCCGTAAAAAAAGAAATGTAAAAAGAGAAGAGAATGGAAATTCATATAAACATTATTGTAATCATTGCAATAAATTTCGATGTGAAAGCTAACTAATGCCACCACAATTAAAAATATTAATATACGTTAATTTTATTCTAGAGAAACTACTAATTAACGTTCGGTACGTATATCTCTGTGATTAGACAAATACATTTATATTACTCATAGCTCATAGCGAAAACTGGTCACCACCGTTATGTAATCGACATCACCCGAACATTTGTATTCGTATTAACGCTTACAGAGTAACACTTACATGTCATTCGCGAGGTGCAATAGTACGCTTGATTTGCAATAGTACTTCCGTATTACATCCTTCTACTTTTATAGGATTAAAGAAAGGGCAGTGATGTTAACTTTGGATCGTATAGTGGCTTTCATGTCTCGCAATGTATCGACACGTCGATCGATATCGTCGCAGCGCGATTTTAACAATGGGTATTAATGCCAATCAAGTCGTAAAGACATCTCACGCGGCCATGTTCTTGATAAGTCACTGAATTCGCGTCTTTACGGCGCCTGTTTGCCTGTCGTGCAGCATGAAACTGCTTTACTACAGTTGTACCTAACATTACGCAGTCAGTGTCGGTGTTATTATCGCGTTGAACGAGAAACGAGCGATCCGGAGATGATGTGACAATTACTTCAAGTCTACCGCGTTTTTCTTCATTTTTCTTCCATTATTCCATTAGCATAACTATCGGAATATTTTAAGCGTATAAGTATAAAGATACTTAAGCAATTTAATTAAATATATAAAAAAACAATGTAACTCATGCTAAAAAGTTATTAATCTAAAATATACTGCTTATTTAAAAGTTTATCTATAGTTATCGAATGTTTAAAAATTAATTGAAGATATATTTATCTCTATGATAGTACTTAAATAACGTTTTCTTTAGTAAAACTTTTTTTTGTTTTCAAAATCGTTAAGTAGCGATAATCATAACGTAATTCTGCAATCGGATCGGAAAGATTTCTTTCAGGAATGCGACATATCTCGCATTTTTCGCGATTGTTAGATCACACAGTTAATACCTTCGACATCCGCCCCCTGATGTATAGCAGTGAAAGCTAGGTGTGGAATAAGAGGCGTGACAAATCGCAGAATTAGGTCGACCAATGCACGACACGACGACTCGCGTGCAGATAAATGCGTGAACACACACGCGCGAGCGGCAAAACCGTCGCCTGCGATACACGCGTCTCCCTCCTATCTTGCTACTGCATCATGCGTATACTTGAGTGCATTAAGGAGATTCTTAAAAAGCTACAAAACAATACAGAAATTTCTTTCATTTATAATACTTTGTAATAGTTCGTTATCCAAAATTTATCGTGACAGACAGACTATGGAAAAATTATCCTAAGCTCTTCTAAGATCAGATTGGATGACTTTGTTTCATATGTATTCTGATTGAAAATTAAGATTCTTATCGCAATAGTTTTATTGCTTTTTCGTCATTATAAGACGAATCCAAATTCTATAAAAAAAGTACACAGAGAAATAATGTACAGCCGGTAAATTAATGCCCTCTGGTATACATGCGTGTGAATGTGCGCGTGTACGCTCACACTCGCACGCGGGGTCCGTGATTAATCCCCGTACGTACGCCCATAATTCGCCCCTGAATTGCCTCGTAAACGGGCCGACCCGGCGGATTAAGTGGAAGCTTTTCAATGCGGCTCCCGGTCTTATCTATCTGAGTTCGTGTTATTAATCCTGGCATCCATAAATTTATATATATGTAATAATTTACATATTATGTGTGTGTAGATACGTATAGATATGTAAACATCCAAAGACTAGTTGCCCAGTAGCTTCGTACTTTATTCCTGATAACTTTTTCGTAGCTACTAATTAACGTGTTCTACAGTGAATGTATGTATAATCTAGTGTCATTTAACGTAATTCGAATTGGTTCGATTTAGATCGCAGTGCAAATGATTCGCCAATCGAATCCGATTTATTCCGAAAGAAAAACGTTCTAACGATCCACATAAACACGATAAATTGTAATTACGTACGATTCTAAATCTGTCAATAAGATAAACGATAAGAATGTTGCGACGCAACAGATACCGCCAACTGCTTAATTAGCGCGTTGAAAATTTTGTAAACTAGGAAATGCCATTAAGTTAATTACATCAGGCAGGTGAACGAAGGCAACAAACATTTATACTGTATAATTTAGCATTCATATATGTTTCCTTGACTCGAGTTACAAGGGTTTCAGATAAACGTAGAAGCGAACGTTGTTTATTCCTTGAGGAAGCGTGCCGGTGCGAGTTGTTCTTCTAGAAGACTAGTCAAACTAGTGTAACACGAACGAAGACGAAGCCGGGCGAGGAGAAACTATTGTTGTTCGTGGTCGGCAACAATACCGGCACGCTTCCTTTGCCACCGCGAAAAATAATCCAGGCTTTGTCTATGATGTACGTCGCAATGCGCCATCCGCAATACTCGTGCAAACTGTCGCGTTTTACGGCGTACAACATCATTTTCAGTAAACCCGTTCCCACACTGTCCTTCTGACCGAATACTACGTTTCCCGTCACGTTAAACCGATGCCGTACGACTAAGAATAAAACACTCTTAAGTTAAGTTAAATTGTTTCTTACGAGCGTTTTTCTCTTTTTTTCTCCTTCTTTCTTAAAACCGTCATTATATTTGCACTTGTAAAATTTCATGTGTTTAATTAAAATTTAAATGTGCAAATGCCTTTTTTCACTTTAAAGTTTAAAATCTATTTCTCAATCGAAAGTAATTACTGTGTAATAAATAATACGTTTCGATTGAGAAACAGATTTTTAAATTTAGAAACAGATTTTTAAATTTAGAAACAGATTTTTAAATTTAGAAACAGATTTTTAAATTTAACTTTCTATTCTTCGCTATGAATTACACATCGATATATTAAAATATTGTAAAATGCTTAAAATTAGAACACTCTTTAGATACATTTTTACGTCAAATCACATTAAGCGTCTTGATCAACGAGCTCGTCGGTACTTTACATCGATTATTAATTCATTCATATTGCCGGTTAGCGTGTACCGTAATCCATTGCGACTGAAACGCCCCGCCGTCATTAAACTATGATAACGAGGCCCCCGGGCAACGATGCGCCGGTACTTAACGTAACTCCTTTTACCGATTCTTTTAACTTCCTGAACCCGACACGACGACATTTGCCCTTGAGCGAAATGTCGATTTTTCGAATGCCACATCGAGATTTCTTCGGAGAGCAGCTTCGTGCAACCTTCATCGGATCGCCTCGATTATCATCTCCGAACGTCACGTGTGTATTTTAATGATCGCCTGCTTTGTATCGAGTCTATATGCGGTTGTTTGTCGAGAGAAGATCCCGCGTGATAAAGCTGCACGCGAACATAGTAATTTTAATATAAAATGCCTCGTGCGTATAAAATGATTGCATGTGATATATGTATACATATTACAAGGTATTATATACAGAATAAATCTGGATTCAACGCGGGAGCTCTTGAAAACTACGTCGAGATCACGGTGAAAGTTCACAAAACTACGAATAATAGCAAAACAGCTTAATTACACGAATATCGGGAGGAAATCCGGACGCCGCATCCTCTCTCTGTCTGCCGACGTAGAAAAAGTTAATCTCGATCGATGGAAAGCACAATCGTTACGCGGCGATTATTCCGCCAGCGGAATCGCCATCGTAAACGAGCGCGAAGTGTTTTATGTTTTCGAAGCGCCGTGATTTTTTGATTAAATATGCCATTGTATTACAGTTCCTCGACGAATGGAAGACAAGGATTTCTACATCTGGGAAACCGCCTGTTCACAGTGTGCCGCGGCACATCGACAAAAAGCACCGTGACTCGATGCTGCGAAGAGAAATCAGACGACAGATCGGTCGACGGGTGGTAAAGCCACGCCGGTGAAGACACAGTCTTCTTAATCTCGTCTTCACTCGCGCCCCGCTGTTTCTAAGTTTGTTTACTATTTTTGTCAGTCGCGTTGCCGCTAAAGCCGGATCTTGTTCCGTCACAAAATTCATTTGACACGAAAAAGCGTGCTAATTTATCTTGTTGCACGTAAACGGATAACACGTTCGTGACCGCGACGATTTTTATTTTTTTTTCGGAGCGGCCGCGCCTAATTGGATCACCCACGTTTCGCGGAATTGTCCGTTGCCCTAAAAAGTCGCCTGCATCGTAGGAGGTCCCCCCAAGAATAGATTTATTAATTTCATGGAATTGTTTTTCACGGATCCCTGCGATTGCATGTGAGAATCGCACGGTTTGATCGAGCGGAACCCCCACAAGCCGTGCCGAATCTCGGTTTCCCGTTCTCTAAGTTAGACAATCTTCCACCAGACTCTATTACAACTCTAGCCCTTCAAGTGTCTAAGATATAACACTTAAATCTAAAAGTAGACAAGAAAAACCTAATATAATTAATGTAATTATGATTTGCGAAGAAATCAAGTTGCAAAGTGAGTGAGGACTGTTGTCACTCACGAATTTGTCGCGATTTCCAAGTACGAGCCATCTCACAGAGAGAGCGCGCATTGTATGAGACAAAATGTAAGAAAGGAACCGGAGAGAAACGCCAAACCGGTGCACCATCCGGTGAACGACGAGGTCAAGAGGCTGCCCGTCCGGATTGAATGGCAGCATTTAAAACGGCTTAAAATCAGCGCGGACGTAATCGATCCTGTCGATCTTCGGCGGCGCTCCACGCTTGCTCTAATAATCCCCCAAGCGCGAGATGAACATGCTGGAATCTCATTCAGCAGGACCTGCTCGACGACGCGGTCGGTGTTTTTTGACGATCCAAAGAGGAGCTCCGCGCGTCGGCACTGATCATTGTGTCCCACACGATATGGACTCATAATAGACCCACGTCGCTTCCATCGTTGTCCGGTGTCGATACGAGAATAAAGACTGTCTATCGCTCTGTCCGCTCTGGTTTTCTCTTCTCACCTTCCCCCTCGAGGAGATGGAACCCTCTTGGTCGCCCTGTATCTCGAGCCTCTCATTGTGATCGTGGCTCGGTGATCGTGGATCGCGGCGTGCGATACTGTACTGTTCACGATATACTTGGATCCTTGTGTTTCCTCGTCATCCCATTGCCAGCCGACATGAATCCCATGTCCATGAGATAAAATCGTGATCGATGGTATGTGCGATCGATATTTCGCCTTTCCGTTTGGACGTCTTTCTTTGTGCGTCGGAAAAATTAAGTGTTACCCAATTGAGCGAAATCTTACGCAACTATCATACCTAACTTGTGATCGAAAATCGTTCGGAAAGTCACTATGTGGCAGTAGTAAGCGCCTTGATGATGCGCATGGGTAATAAAAAACAAACTGGATGAGTTATTGCAGCGCTGCGAAAAGTGAGCGTTCGCACAAAAATTAAGGTCGCCTCTACGATATTGTAATTGCTGCCGTACCGCAGCAAGGGCCGGTACCCTAGACGCAAGAGAGAAACGCATAAGTCGCCGTCGACTACAGGATGTCGGGATAATACACATTATAGTCCAGTCGTCATTACGTGCAAGTCCACCGTCCTGCGATACGTGCGCAACGCGAGCCGGAAGGACGACTCCCGCGTGTCTGCTTTTCCTGCATGAATGAAATATAATTTAAGCTTACTCAAGCACCCGTATTTTCATTCATCTCGCATTAAGGTACGCTTTCTTGCGAGTCTCTATGCAATGCAGAAAGTCTCATTCGCAGCGAACGTTGTTGCCTAGACGTCGCATCGACGATATTCTCCGCGATATTCTCAATCGACTCTTTCGTTTTTTTTTCGCCTTTATTTGGCAACGCTGAACCACTGTCGTGAATCGTTGCAGAAGATTTGAATCGTTTCTCAGGTGGAAAGCGACTCGTCAGCCTTTAATTTGACGCGACGCGTCAAGGTAACGTCAGGGATAGGGAAGAGAACGGGGCGCACGGAAAGGGGCAAGAAGGGGGTAAAAATCGGTGAGGAGGAATCATGGCTGGATGCACTCCCTCCCTGTGTTCACGCACTTTTACCGTCGGCCAGTATCGGCATTGCCCCTGCATTTTTTGAAAGGGGGGAGACCGCGGACCGACCTGTTGAACACGTCGTTGTGTCGAGTCGAATGCGTGTGTCGCGGCGATGTACATGAGAGAACTGCAACGAAAAATTGCAGCAGCGCTTTTACGACGATTGCTGTTCGATTGAGAAAAACTCGCTTCGCGACCCGCAATTCGCTGACAAAGAACATTCGATCGTTTCCGGTTGAAACTACTACTTCTCGCTTCTTCCGATCGCAAGATCGTGACGACATGTGCGTAATTTCGAAGCGCTTGCGTTGTGCGTAACAAATGTAAAACATAAAACAAAAAATATATATAATCTATTATTAATTATGTATTAACGTAATTTAAGCATTTTATTTTATTCTTCCCTTTAAAGGATCATGGCAAAATCAGCGCTCTTTTCTGATCACGTAGAATATGGATTAATATTCGTTAAAAATCGCACAAATAATTAAGAGAAGATGCTTCGCTTAACACTTGTTTTATTCGAGCTAATTTCTTCCGGTTGTCAACGGATAGAAATCAAAACAAAGCATACTTTCTTGAAACATGTCGTTTGCAGCGCTCCACTTTCTCTCGCGCGTCTTCTTTCTTAATGACACTCATTAGAATCATTTATAATGGTCAACGACCGCGTACACGACGAACGGCAAATTACATTTTACATAATACCATCCCTACTCGATACCTACTCGCGGGGACATGCATTCATATAAAGAGAGAGAGAGCACAGCTGGACAACCGATTGACAGTTTGCTGTTCGATGTGATTTGCGAAGATGACGAAGTTTGCAATCGTCGTGATCGTCCTGCTGGCGAGCACTGTCTCACAGTCCCAGAGGATC
Organism: Crematogaster levior; assembly: GCA_901521435.1. Lineage (NCBI taxonomy): Eukaryota > Metazoa > Arthropoda > Insecta > Hymenoptera > Formicidae > Crematogaster > Crematogaster levior. Next base: position 631,632 of record CABEGB010000593.1, on the reverse strand, counting down.
ATTAGGGAAACACCCATACGATCCGCAGGTATATAATCAGACCGAATAAAATTAATTTATAAAAGAATAATAATTTAATAAATTTACTAAAAAGTTACGATATGACTAGATTTTAATTCTCTTGCTCAGACCTCTTTATCTTTATTTTGATCGCAAGATATGAATGCAGCGACATCCATCAGGGACATCCTGCAGAAGATCTCGAGTGGGGACTCAAACGCAAAGGACGATGCAAAACTCATCGAGATCATTAAAGAGGAAATTGTGAGGACCGCGGAGGAAATTAAGACGCCCACAGGATCGATCGAAGCAGCTGCTAAAAAAGCGCAGATATTGGTGTCCGAATTGACGTCGGCATACACGAACGCTATCTACAAATCTAAAACTTCCGAGGATGGTCGAGAGAATTTTGCGCGCTTCCAGACTACTGTCCAGGCGATCGTGGAATTCATCAAAAACGGTCAATTTCTGGCATAGTTTGAAAAATCTTATTTTCTTCCACACTGTTTATTTCAATCTTGCTTATTTATTCATTATACCTGTCTATCGCTAACATCACAAATGTATGTATATCCATAGAGAATTGATAAATATAATTATGAGTTAATTATGCAAAGCACACACCATCTATCCTTCCGCCCTTAAACATGATTTATAATTATATCAAGATCGGGTAACAGGCGACTCGGTAATATCTATAAAGACGCAAGAAGATCATTTATCCCGTGGACAATGGAAGAAAAATAATTTTTATATTTGTATCGCGTGAGGCCGCGCACGCCCTTCGGCGATCGTTTGTATTATTTTGCTGGCAAGACGAGCGCGAGCGGCGGTAACACAGAATTATTCTTGCTGACGTACGACTCAGAGGCGGACGATCCATTGTAAAAGCAGCAGTGGGCTCATAATCTGGCGATGTAGGATCTCTCCAACCCGTGGGGCTGACCGGAACTGCGCCTATGCTCTTTCGCCGGAAGCGCCGCTGCCACATGTAGTAATATAAATTATAATGCCTTTACGGTTTTTCCTTTTGTGGATTTGCATTTAAAACACCGGAATGGCATTGTCGTCGAAATCGCCGAACGCAATTTTCATGGAAATAAGAAAGCTATTTCTCTCTCCCTCTTTGCGCAGCTCCCCCCGCCAATAACGCAGCTCTCGCGACTTCTTTCCAATCCCCCTTTTTCCCTCTTCTCTTCCTGTCACGCGAAAAGGAGAAGATTCGCGCATCGCGAGACGCAGAATTCGATTCGCATCTAATCGTGCCAAGGCTGATTGGAGATCAGCGGCTTTCACCGTTGTTAACACAACGAATCTCTATCTACGAATCTATCGCGGTGACTCCTCACCTCATTTGCCGCTTTCGGAAGAAAGGAAACCTTCCGAAGGATATGTAATAATTGTTCGCGAAATACGCGAGTCGCGTTGCTGGCAACGAAAATAAAATCGTGACGCACGCGCGAGCGTGCGAGCTGGCCGGCGGCCATCCATGAAAGTGGAAATCTGGCTCGTACGAGAGGTGGATGGATGACCTCTTTCGATTCGTATGTAGGACGCAAAAGAAAAATACGCGTGAAACGCTAGTCGTGCAATGCAAGTCTCGAGACTTCACTTTGTATTCGTATTCGGTGTGACATTTAGATCATTCCTTTCTCTTTTTCCCTCTCTGACTCTTTTTTTAGATATCTTTCCTTATACTACCATCATATTCTTTGACGATTGTATAACATTATAACTCTACTAGCAATATACATCTGTTTATCTGTTCTAAAACATCCGTTTCCTATAAGTTCGTTATCCTCACGTTGCTTCGTGCGTCGCCTGAAATTACGACTAAGTATGGGCTTTCCGGATTTTATATAGGAGATCGATTCGAGCACGAACTCGCAAGAAACACGGATAATGTCATGCTAGCATATTTTGTTTTGTGCGAAAGAAGATAATAAACATTGGCTTGGCGTCAGTTTCTGTACTACCGAGCTAAGATGGCAACGAAACAATGCGGCATTGTATATCGGCAGCCTCAACCGCCAAAGCCAAGCACCGTGCTAAGTCATGAACAGCGTTACACGTCGCACACGTTTGTAGACTCCTGAATTTCCGGATCAACCCTCGATCGTCGCACACTGTACGGAACCCCAATCTGACCCCGTTACGGTTCGTAAACGTTCGAAAGAGCTCGTTCTTTGAATCGAGAATCTCCTGTAATTGCGTAACGTTTGCGAACGCTTTTATTTATTTATCCATCATCACGTAATCTTTTGTACATACATCTTCTTCCGTATCTATCTCCTTTGACTTGTCATCTGTCGCTGAATAAAAGCCATACGTTTCCTAGATTTTCGGCAGAAATTCGCTGAGAAATGTCGATAAACACGGGGTCGAGAAGGAATGCAATTCAAGGAAGCAAAAGACAAGTGCACGCGAAACTGCGTTTAACCGCGATACCGAAAGAGTTTGCTTGCTCGCTTGCTTGCGCGCGGCGGGAGCAACATTCCGCGGGGCATAACTCGAGTTGGCCTCGAGCTCACGAACGGAGACGACGGGTCACGACGCCATGTGTGCGGCCTTACCAACCACACCCACTATCTATTTATTTATGTCTACCTCACAGACTTTTTACTCGTGCCGTCGAGCTTTCATTGCTGCTCGTGAACAATCGACGAAAGAGGCCCCGCGGCTACTTCATCCGCGAAAAGTCCCCGACGACGACGACGTCGACGAACAAATCGTGTACTAGCAGGGACCGATCGGAAAATCTACCACCTGTGTGCCCCGCAGTTGCGTCGTACGGTACCTATAACTTCATATCTCTACGGCATTGCGGCACGTGGAATCCCCGCGGATGATTCCAAGATGCGACCCGTATGTGGTCGCATATAGCTTAAATGTATGCAAATGCACGTGCTTTAGGGGATCCGCCTGGGCATGAATTCCTAGAGTTAAATAATAGGAGTATGTAAGGCCGGTTCTACATTGATGGTATTGTAGCGTCGCAAGCAAACGTCGTAACGGGTCATCACAGGCTATCGTAGAAGTTCAGCCTGACCCAAACTTCAAACAAGCCTGAGAGACTACTGTAAATCCGAGAAGATGAGCGTCATAGAAGATCATTTTAAGAATGTCAACATAACAGATATCAGTGTACGTTTTCCATCTATAGAGTTATATGTAAAAATCATACACTTGATAAGGACCTAAATTAAAGGTCGAAACATTGTGTTAACTAACAATCAATAAAATTGGCCAGACGGTTCGATGACAAATTGAAATCTGTTTAATTTTAAGATTGTAATATAAAAATGTTTATTATAAATAAAGTCTCTCGCGTTACACACAGTCCAGTCTGATGTTTAATTTCATGGAGCATTCACTCATCTATTCGTTAATTGTTCTCTCACACAATTTCTCACTAATTGTAAGTTTCTTTCTCACTTCTCACACCTCGACCTATCGCTTTGACTTCCAAGAACTCCTCGATTCACCGACTCTAAACAATTTTTCACTTATCACACTCCTTGTGTGTGCTTGTATATGTTACGATTGCTCGTTCTTGTATTCTCTTTATTTATTTACATCATATACATGTACATCTACACATTTGTGTCCAAGATGTTTAAACTTTCAATCAAGATCAAGAATTTAAACAGTCAATCACCTTCAAGGTAGAGTCGAAATGCTTTAAAAACAAGATTCGTGGACACAACGAATTTGTTACGATACAACGATTCTACGATGTTACAATACGACCAATGTAGACTTATTGTTAGCTTAACCGACAAAGATCGACTGACGGACGTATTCGCTGTCATATCGAACCAGCAGGTACGAAACGAAAAAAGAAGCGATCGAATTGTGCTAATTCACAAATCATATGCACAATATCGACATACATAAAAATATAATTTTAATATAACTTTCTAAATCCAGTGCAATTTTATTAATTTTATATACAAATACTGTCTGCTAACTAAAAAACGCCTTATGATAATAATAAATTCACATACGCGACTATTATATAAAAACTGTATGTACTTGATGTAAAAGTACAAGGGTGGAAAAATCCCACGTTTTGATAAGACCAGGTCTGCGGTTAAAAGCGGTTTCAGATCATCAACAAATGGCTTCCGCGCGCAGATATATTTCGCGCACGTGGCTTCTACGTTTATATCTCAGGTAATGCCGCTTTGTATCTCGCGGAACGTTTATCGGACCGCATCGCGTCCTCACGATCCTGCTGAATACAAATACGAGATGCTTGCGGTGCAATTTTTTATCCGCGACAACCCGCTTTTGTCGCACGTTTGTTTTTCACGAGATTAAAAATATAACTTATCATGATCAAAAATATAACTTATCATCATTCGTGTACGAAGACCGAATTAAAGAAATTGTGCTAGGAGTATATAAATAAAGATTCAAAGTAATCATCATAATATCATGGACGACTAATTTAATATTTCAACGATAACGCAAGTTGGTCAAAAAATAGGTAATTATTAAGCGCTACTGTAACAATAGAAGAAAATTGTACATGATAATAACAAAAATTAGAGTGGAGAATAGCTGCTGATTAGGATTTTGACAAAAACGCAGGATCTCGATGTGCAAGTTACCGTTTCTGACTGTCGGTTTCCGGCGCGTTCGTTGCGGCGAGAATCACATGTACGCAGTACGAATGAATATGAATTTTCCATCGTCGTTCCAATACATGAAACGCTCGTGTAAACGTAAATCTGGTGCTCGATGAGCGGCAAACGTATTTAGAAAGCACAGAACCGGTGCAAGTATATACATATCGGTTTTCATCGGACCAAAAATAATCGGATTTCTCGCGTCCGTCTTGATTCGATACCGTCATTTATCATCGGATATACATTTCGCATTGCGTGATGCGTATTACCGCCGATATAAGCGATAATTTGTCGACTTAAAATCATAAAATATAGCGAGAAGATAGATGAATTCATTATTATTGTGAATTCTATAATTTTTCTCTTTCTCTCGTGTCTTTTAATTTTTATAATTTGAAACTCGACTTTTTCCTTCTTAATTTCATCGATTTCAGGCTTAATTCGGTACTCGGGAGGAAACGGTCGGCTTAACCCGACGGTGCCTTAATTATCGCCCACCCCAACGTTTTCTCGGGTGTTCACCGTTACTTAAAACGGTACCCGCTATACAAATACAGCACGTCCGATGATTCGCCTCCGCCGTCGTGCATTAAAGTCCACGACCGCTAATAAACGCACATTCCAGCACTTTGTGTCTGAAATAGCAACCGTTCGCTGCATGTTGCAACATCATAATCCCAACCAGACCAGAAAATCCAGGAGCATGTCTATCTCCTTTGGCTCTTCGTTAAAAAATAACGACGTCGCGGCGGCTTGTAACATACATGTAATAGTACATTAGAAGCAGATAGCATTTCGCCACACAAAGCTATTTGTATAGATGAACCTTGTACAATATATATATATATATATATATATATATATATATATATATATATTAAGAAAATAGCCCTTTCTTCTTTATTTTATGCAAAATTGCAGATCGATAAATTTATTAAATGTAAAAATGTGAAAAAATTGACAAAATATGAAAATTCTTTTTTTTATCTAATCATCTTTTTCTTCGCTGGCAACGACACCTTGGAAGATGGGAACTGTAACGGATTGAGCGTTATCTCTATAAATCAGTTTCTGTATATTCTTAACTTTTGCGTGTCCGCCCGGTCCAGCTTGTTATATAGTTAGTGCCAAGTCTTCTGAAGCGGAACAAGCTGCCCCGAGGATGAAAATCAACAGCTAGCTACCTCCGACAGAACGCGCACGGTCGCGCGACCGCCTGTATTTTTTTTCTCTCTTTCTCTGTCTCTCTCCCTCCCTCCGTTAGCATCCCCCGTGATTAATTCGCGCTCGGCAGCGTCTTTATATCGGCGGCTCGATCGCGGCGGCGGTGGCAGTGGCGCGCGTTCGCGCACGCGGTGCGCTTTTTAAATAACTATAATGAGGGCAATTATCTTGTGCGCCGACAAGCAGAGTGTGACGAGTCGTTGTTACATATTGCGGCACGGAAGATGATCGTCCAAAGTGGATGGAAGAGGAGTCAGGGAGGAGTTAAGGAGGCGGAAGGAGGTGGTTGAGGGAGGTAGATGAGCGGGAGGGGGAGGAGGAGGGAGGTAGATGAGCGGAAGGGGGAGGAGCGGAAGGGGGAGGAGGAGGAGGAGGAAGTGAAGGCGAAGGAGAAAGAAGAGGCAGCGCGTGGCAGGCGGACCCCCTGTATTCCTCTTCCACCTCCTTCCCCTTGCCCTCTTCTACCTTCGGTGATATCACCGCCACCTCTACCGCCCTCGCTACCCATGACTTTAACTACTTTCTTATTCGCTCGTTTCAGCCCGGCCTCGCAGAGGCCTCCAAGCATAATGCCTCGCAGCTCCTTACGCATGCTGAACGCTAACTTGCCCCCCCTGCCACACCACCCCTTCAGCCTGCCACGCCGCCCCTTCTTCCGCCGTCTCCGCCACCTCCTCCGGCGGCCCTCGTCATAGTCTTCCTCCCCTTCCTTCTCTTCGGAAGACCGTAGCCTCGAGAGGAACTGCGGGTCAGAGACTGCGAGGCATATTCGACGCAGACTCGTGGCTCGTGCCTAGATCCATTGGCGTCCGACTCTGTCGGGAATTACGCGTAGCGTGACGGCGGCAAGACGCACACGCTCCGTGGTCTCTCGAGGAAGACGAGAAAACGGACCCGGAAAGTAACCGCGAGAGGAAAACCGACGTATCACAATCATTTTCCAGCTTTCTGTCACAAATCGCGATAAAAGATAATTTAAGACACAACACACTCGAATTTTTATGATTGATGAAATTACGTGATGTGACATGCTTTAAACACTACAATATTTAACGACGATATTATGGAGATACAATAAATATGGATTTGCATTAAATCCATAAGTGAAATCTATTTCACATCAAAGGATTAAGGACATTTGGGGTGAAAAATGCGTTTTCTATGTATATATTACACGCATTTCCCATAATATACGGGGAATCCATCGGAACTACATGACGTAAATAGTAAATTATAAAATTATAGGAAAAAAAAAGATTTATCGGCAATCGCTCAGCGCGGCGTACATAGCCTCGAGTGGCTCGTGCCTAGATGCATTGGCGCCTGCATCCGGTGAAGGCGGTGTCAAGAAATCGGATGAACGTCGCGTTCGCGGTATTGCGCCACGTATGTATGCGATAACGACATATTCGTGATTGCATGCCTAACAATAGGAAGAGCACACGATTCTTTTCCTGCGATTGCAACATCGTGCGTCGTCCGCAATCGCCATGTGTACTTATGATTATTCGTATAAACCTATGCTGCAAGAGTATAGACGTGCTTGACTCCTCGCGAAGGCCAGATTTATTCTTAAAATAATATCACGCGCGAGACCATTTTTTCCGATTGAAAAGAATTAGCAGTCTTCGAGTCGGATTGGAAAAATACTTCGATTTCAGTTCAGTCGAATTACGGTCTGGTCGTGCTTGATTAAAAAAAAAATTAAGATTCCGTGAAAAAAAAGGCGCGCGTGCGATAAAAAAGTTGACGCGCGCAAACTTTATTTGGCCGACGCCGATGCGTTGATATAACGAGAAACGTGGCGGCTGTTGCGCCGGAGCGAAGTAGCCTCGCTTATGGTCCGGTGGTGCCCGAGGAGCATAACAGCTCGCGGAGCATAACGCCACGAGCCATCATATCCTCCTTCCAGAGAGGTTCTCCGGAGGTGTTTCTCCCCCTTTTCCCTCCTTCCTCCCGTTCTTCCTCTCTCTCGTCCTTCTCCACCTCTTCGACGTTCTCTCCGATGCCACGCCACGCTGGGGCCTCTTCGTTCCGCCGATGCACGCACACGCCGCGGGTCCCCGCCGATGCGCGTACGTGTCTGACGCCAATTCCATACGGGGTGTATAAATCCGTAGTAGTCGAACAAGCAGGGACGCTTGTAATTTTGCTTGTTTTCCCATCTCTTTCTCTTCTTCCCGGAGCCCTCGTGAATTAATGGCGATAACGCGTCTGAGACACCGCACGTCCGAAGCCTCTGTGCGCAAATTGCGAAATGCTAAAATCGCGTGATGATCGTTTCCTGGTACACCCTGTACGCGTCGTACAGATTGCGATTGTGTGCGGCGGCATACACGCACACGCCCGTGCTACAATAACGGCGGCTTCCGCGAACTAGATCGGCCGAATAGATATTAGGAGTGCGTCTGCCCCGCCGCTCTCTGCCATTGCGGCAAGTGCTGGTCATTGTCCACCGGCGGGCACAGGAAGTCGACGACGACCGGCCCCGGCCGGCGTGTGCACGGGGTGAGGAGAAAGAGCGCGAGAGATTTTTCGGTAGGATAATCGCGGAGAAACTACGACCAGAGAGGCCTCGACCGCGCATGGCGCAGATTATCGCGCTCACGATAATGATAACGCGGCGAACGGTACTCGCCGTTGTGTCCACGGAGAGAAGAGGATCAAATTGATTGACCTTACGGGAGTGAAGGCTGTTTTGAAAAAAAATTTCTACCGAAAGTAACCACGTTGATGATGATGCTTTGAGAGAAATCAACCAAATCAACGAATTCGAAGATTTCTGCTTTTTTTTTATGATTGACAAATTTGCGGCGAAATTGCATTTTGTGACACATATTGTCCACATTGACCAAGCTCTAGAATTAAAAACGATGACGTTATAATAAACAGGAAACCGCAACCGCGGTGCGCTGTAATAAGTTATTACGGTATTAATTAACAATACCGAAGTCGATCGTATCGCGACGATTCGATGATGATGTTGTAAAATGGAAGTTACTTGTACGCGGAGACTTACTGGTTTTATTTGATAACGATTGTGACGGATGATTCGGATAGAGGTACAGAGCGCGGGGGAATTACTTGTTTAGAATTCGAACGAAATATCTACCGATCGTAATTACGATGCAGAGACATTCTGAGTAATTCAAAGAGAATTGAGATGAAGGAGAAAGAGATTATCACGTTGGCAACAATAACAGATCCGATATAGGAGAATAAAGATTTTTGAGAAACAAGAAAACAAAAACACGAAATTGGTTGTCTCATTACTGAAACGTCTAACTGCCAAATTGCTACTAATTTTTCTGCTCTTTTTAATGTCTCTTATGTAACAAAGGATATGATTTCCTATGATGTAAGTCATTAGCTTGTCGTTATTCTTGACACTTCAAACATAGCGGACAATAGAAGAGATCAAGTTGTCGGTATCATTTTTTTACACGCGCGTCTACCATGGCGTTGCGACAAATAATCATCGTCCATCGCCGGCAGGAAGTCGATGAGGAGCTCGACCACGAAGAGATTTTCGGTACGATAATCGTAGGGAAACTCCGGACGTCCATTGTGACAATGGCCTCCGGAGGCAGCGCGATAATTACGACGCAGAGTAATAATGTAGTAAACAGAAAAGAATCGTCAAGACTGCTGTCTTCATTCTGGTATTAGCAATCAGATACGATCAGTGAAATAAGAATGTTAACGGATCGTCCGTGCAATACGACGTACACGATAAGTCTTATAAACGCGATGATGTAATCAAGGATCAAAATTGTAATCCAATTATCGCGCGCGCGACATCAAGACGTCTTCATCTCTCGTTTCACAAGGGAGGATACTGAATATCCTATCGTAAGGTGCTTGTCTGCGCTTTCCTCGGAAGGAATTCTCCTGATCTACATTTGAAATAATCTGTTTCCTACTTTTTTTCTACTTTATCAGTTTTTCTCGGAGGCGGGCAACGTTCGAGCAAAAGGCTGAAGGGAGAACAAAATAGGGAGGACGAAAGCAAGTGAATGAGCGAGCGGATCTCGACGTGGAAATTTGAAGGAGAGGGATCGTCAGGGCGGCACCTGACCGGAAAGCGTCACAGTCGGCGTATTCAGCCTCGTTCTCTCCTTTCCCTTCTGCTATCTGTTCGCCGGCCTCTTTCTCCCCGTCCGTCTCGTCCTCGAAAGGGTTGCGCGTTGTTTCCGTCGGCTCACAGTGCGAGCGCAAAAAGGCCCTTCGCGCAGTCGGAATAAAATCTCTGTGGAAAATTCTAACGTTACAAACACTAATTACAAGAATCATTCGTTGATGATTTCGCCGGCAAGAATCGCGCACAAATGTTCGGCCCCGAGGAAGAGATTACTCGACTTGCAAAAGCGATAGATTGCGATATCGCATTTATTACGAAAAAAACGGCGAAAAATATATGAGACTCGCGGAATTATATATTATACGTCTATACGATAGCGTAATGTAACTACACGAACGATGGACACTAAAGGTACCAGCTCTAGCGGGGACGAAGAGCGAGAAAACGAAGGGAGAAAAAAGCGGGAGGAGAAAAAGAGAGAACGAATAGGTAGGTAAGGACACATAATAGCAGGATGTTACAACGCCCGTGTCCGGTACATAAGTATCTGGTTTCATAAATGAAAGTGTCTTCATTCATAGATACATATTTCCATACAATTGCGGCTATTGGTTCGTATCTTATGATATCACCGTTATGTGCGGGCAGTCCGGCATACATTACATATGTACATAGCACCATTATATACAAATTCCTACTGTTGCATTAATGATAAAGTTGTTTAGATATCGCGCGATATTGGCACGAGAGAATGCGAGAGAGCGCAAGAGAAAGAGCGCGTAAAAAAAAAACACGCGTTCGCGCGACGGTCGGTCAGTGGAGAACGGAAAAGAACGTTGCGTGTGCCGTCCGACTTAGCTACAATAGAAAATATTGTGATGAATAAATATACGAAGACGAATTTACATTCCATTCCCATTGTAGAAATATATATCGCCACACTGATATTTCTAGAAAAGGCAAAAAGACTAAATTATGGAGATAAGATCGAGAGACGATACGATATACATTTATATTTATACGGTAAAGATGAGCGGTTTATTTCATGTTCCCCCCGACTCATATATAAATCGAGCGCTCGACGTGAGGACGCACACCAGGACGCGCCCTTTACGTAGGAAGCCATCCTTTCCTAGCATCCACACAGGAAATCTCAGACGCACCCACCGAAACAAGCCCGCCCCTGTCGGCCGGAGCCGATTTAATGTTTCGCTTCCTCTACGACGATAAGGGGGCTACAATTTTATAGAAACGCCAAAGCAGCCCCGCGCGCACAAAGCACACTTGGAAAAACACAAGCGGTTACGCTCGCGGACGACGTTGTAATTAGACCTCGGTTAAGGGCCGTCACCCCGCTAGCCGAAGGAAGTGTTGTGGAACAGGTGGGATGAGAGAAGGCGTCGAAGGTACAAATTATGATGAGGACTGTAGAGTCGAGGCTCTGATAAACAGACTTCTTCCACGGTCGCAACGCTACGTAATTTCATATCGCATTTTAAGATGCGTAAGATGTATATTGATATTTTTCATATTTTAAAAATATTTTAACGCAAAATGTACATTTTCCGAATTCTTTTCACACTATAACGGTGTATGAGCTCTAAAACATATCTCAAGATTGTTCTTTGAATGATTGTGAGAAAAATTAACGGAGAAATCTACTTTCAGATCGGAATATACACATTTTCGGAATAGAAAATTCTTGACCCGCTTTAAGAAATGTTTTATCTCGCGGCTACAGAGGTCTGATTTTACGTCAGCGCGAAAAATTCGCGGCGAATCTGCCGGTGAGGTTAGCAGGAGGGTGGATAATGCGCTGGCACGAGATAGTAAATTTTATAAAATAATACCCTCCTCTATGCGGGCTGCATATTCATTTTTCCGGAGCGGTCTCCCTCTGGGAGCGAGTCTCAGAGAAGGGGAAGGAAGAGGAGGAGGAGGAAGAGGAGGATTGCTCGCCACTGTCCGGTTCGAGCCGCGTACATATGTATGAGCTTCTGGTGGACGCGCTGGTCATGCCTCGACGAATCGGGGGCTTTCTGCCCTTTATTTTTGCCAGCAGCGCGCCCTTTCCTCTCTCGCGAATAAACAGGACCGACCCCGAAAAAAAAGGAGGAAAATGAGAATAGACAAGCCGGATGATTAGCGCTCCCCATCTCTCTTCCGAGTGCAAGCTACATAATGACTTCTTCATGGCTTCTGCCTATTCGAAGAAAAAACCGTGTAACACTACTATGCACCGGGTGTACACAGGTGTGCAAAGAAATTGCCTCTTTTACATGTAACAAATGTCACTTTGAAACCATACGTGACGGAAGAAACACGGCGTTACAAGAAAGCACAATTACACGAGAAAACTGCAAGAAACTGTATTTACTTTCACCCGCCACGATTGTATCGTTTCGCCATATGAAGAAACGTTCAATTTGCTAACATCGGGAGGCGAGAAGAGACATGAAATGAGTCCGTTAAATCAATTCCCCAAAACTTTCGTTTTTTCTAACGAGATTTCTCGAACAATTTCTTTGAACAAGCCACGTGATTCTGCCTCGCAAAAAACTACTTCGTGATATCAAACAAGTTAAATGACCACTAACGTGGAATTTTGGTCGTTGACCATTTTATCGAGGCTAACTTTTCTTCGACGTATGCCCAAGAAAAATAACGCGCTCGCTGGCTCGCCTGCATTAAAGAGCAATTAGCCGCGGCTCGCGAGCACGCTGATGCCCGGAAGCGATAGAAGCAGGCCGCGCGTGCCACCCTTACTTCTTCTTCTTCTTCGTATGCGTGGCTTTGTATTATACATATGCTTACACTTACCTCTCTCAGTAACGCGTCTCACCGAGCTCGCCTGACTCGAAGCAGTTCAAGCTAATATAAGGACTTCCATCGTTCTCGGCTCGCAAAATCCACCGCAAATCCACACCGCTACCGTTTTTACCATCTTCATCAGCGAGGAGCATGTCTCTCCCTTTCTTTCTCGTAAAACTTTCCTAATGCACAAATAAAATATTGCAAAGATGAAAGAATATCTCCATAAACGTAAAGAAAATTGTGACGTTGTGATATTACAATTGTGGTTTTATGAAGGAAAAATTGAAAATTACGGGAAAAGAATGTAAAATGCAAAAAGTCGGAAACTCTTACGTGTCTTCAATCTAATATGTAATTTGTTTCTTCTTTTTATCGTTCGCGCCTCGCATTTCCTCTCTCTTCTCATCCCTCTGCGTCGTTCATAGTCGTTTACTCAGTTACCGTCGTGGATAATCATTATCGCGGAAACTGTATCGCCGGGCCTCATTGCCCCAATCCTTAATTAGCTGCCAGCTAGACGGTAATTGGTCGACGAGCCGGTGTCGAGTGGCCGATGGCGAGAAGATACGAACGAGGGCAATAATGTAGCTCATGCCGTTTCGCGCGTTGCGAAATTCATTCGACCTTAAATTAATGAATCACAATTAATTTATACCTCATAAATATATCTCACGCATTGCAGCATTTAATAGCAGTTCAAATCATAGTAAAATTATTTTCCTACGCGATATAATCTCTCTTACAAAAGTGCTTCGTCAAGAGGGATTTGGACTGAGATTGCAAAAAAGGAAAAAAAATATCAAAAAATGAGAAACTACTTATAATTAGTTATACTTAAAATAACTCAGTATTGAATTATGCTGTGAGTAATCAACAAATGTAAATGTGTGTATACGTATACATTACAGAGGTCGACAACACAAGTAACATAGAATTATTTTATAAGCGATACATGCACAAACAAATTAGATATCTTTGTACTTTTGTATTTTACTTCGATTCTTTCGGCTTAAACGAAGAATCGAAAATCGCAACATGCTCGTGCGTGAGCTCACGCACGGGTAGTACTGTTAATTGCAATTTATACCCGGCGTCAGCTTAGAAACTTATATCATGAACAGGAAATCCTTCGTGTTTTATTAATTAATTTTTAAAAATTCATTTTATGAGGTAACTTGTTTTAGAAATTAATTGCTATCGACTTGACATTATTCCCCGCGATATAGGTATCCTGTTACATAGGAAACATTTTCTTGTTCTTCTTGCATAGATATTTGTTCTTCAGTGCTATATTTTTCTTCGTCTTACCATTCTTTTTCTAATGTTCTATTTTAGTTTCCGCAGAAAAACTTCCACCCAAAAATGGATCGATGATACCTCATATCGTCATATTACAACTCTGTGGGCAATCTGCGCATTTTTCTTTTTTTTTTTTTTGAGTGTACGCGCTGCAAGTACGGCAATTGCAAGGTAAGCCGCAGCAGCCTGGCTTTGTCTTGCACCGAATTGGTATGGGAGAAAAAACAGCGGCCGATCGGACTGAGCGCAAGAGAGGGATACCTGTCTACGTACCTACGAGCGGGGTAGAGCCGACGATTATTGAGCGGGCAAAGATAAAAGGTCGGTTTCGTCTTCCCATAAAGCGAAAGTGAAGTAAACGTGCGGCACCACTTTATGCTGATCGATTTGTGGTGATTTTATATCTTCGCCTGTCTATAGTTCTATACCGGCCGGTGGCGGAGTCTGCGGACCGGTTCAAACGGGCCGCGATACTTTATATCTGCGGTATAAACGTGAAATTGAGCTTTACATATTCCGGACAGAAAGGAGCAAGCAAGGAGCACTCAAAGTGCTCGCAGAAAATTTCTTTGTGCTGCCCATAGAACAGCCGATTTCGCGTTGGTCAAAACATTCTCGAGATCAATACCGATGTTACACGAAAGGAGAGAATAGAAAAAAAATCAACATTTATACCTCTTCCGACATCAAAGTTTGTCGAGATATAACACGATGTAGCTATCGTTATAATGCATCAATCTTTCAATGGATATATTTTATTTTTATTTTTGATATAAATAATAAGAGGTGTACAGGAGAATAATACATTTATTAAATTGACATATCACGTAAATATTATTACACACTTTATATAATTCACTTATATTACCCGTAAACCTCAAAAGATATGTTTATAGATCTTTACAGATCTGTTACTTACAATTAGTCACAATATTTACTCTTTTAACGAAAATAAATATACGTTACAAGCAAAATAATCTCTGATGATTAAATTAAACATATGATTTAGGAATTAGGAATTGCATAACATTTTGAACTTATACTATCTGTTGCACATAACGTCGATCTTTTTATTATAAAACATATAAATCTTAGCATTATTATATTAACTATTAGAGAGGTCCGTTTCTCATATAATTAGATTATTAAGAGTGTCTGTATCGAGAAATCTACATTGTAGATATAACTATGAAAGAGCCCCATTTCAAATGGGACACTTGGATTCTTCTGAATCAATGGAAATATCTTCTGCAGTGAGAGCAAGAATTTCCTCACAGACGCGTTTATAAACCCATGCATCACCCTTTAATCTCTTCCGACGAATGCCAACTAATCGTTTACTGTTCGGATCGATTTCCAAGAGGCAGACTTCCAATTCGAAGGAACAGGAATTCTGCGAAGAAATCGATTTCACCGAATTTTTCTTACCCTCCGGAAAGAACTCTTCAGTTTCCCCTTGCAAAATAAATCTACGACGACATACGTTTTCGATAATACAACAATATATAAAAAATAAAATGTTCAAAATAAAATTGTAGTTACCCTTTCTGATGACACATTATACCCTTTTGCCGAAGTGCTCTTCGTAATTTCGAGAGAACATGTTTTGGACAATCACTACATGTTGCAGATACATTAGAAAGACCCTTTAAAAACAAAATAAGTTTATAAAATGTAATTTACGAGAAATTTCTTTTAATGGTAGTTTTATGTAATTTAGATGCAAAACATACCTTTCCCGACAATATAGTTGGTTCATCGGGATCAGTGTTTTCGTTCTTCACTCGTCTTTTCGGTGTAAGAACATATCTTACCCGATTCAATCCTCGTTCTAAGCCCATCATAACTTTTCTTGCACTACCAGGTGTAGATGTCTGAGGAACTCTTAAAAAAAATAATGTTTTTGAACATTGTATTTGTTGATTATTTTCATATTAGTCAAACTTACTTGGAATCTGGTGTTGAAGATTGCGTTGGAGTAGCTGATCTATTTTCAAGCTGTCTCTTTACTGGAACTGTAGTAATATTACAAAAAGCGAAGTCATATAAGTTCAATTTTAATATTATTTATGTATTTATGTATAGAAATGCACACGAACAAAAATTATTTGACACTAAAGAGCCAGCCTGATCGAAATTGGCTTATTGTTTACGCGATTATTTATGTATTATTAACAAACTATATAGATATATAGGATTGCTAAAAATTTAATACTTTTCTGAGTGATAAAGTTTCAAATGTAGTGATACTTCAAAAATAATGTGTCTTCTAGAAGTTTTGGGGAAGAATTCTTGGAACACGGAAATTCTTAAGTTCAAATTGCGTTAGTTAGCAAGTCATTGCTCTTCTCGTAATTATCTGCTTTTCGCGCGACTACAGTAATTTATCGCAGTCGGAAACTTTCATTAAAGTTTCTAATTAGGTGGTGCTAGCATCACCTAATTAGAAGTAAACTTTAGAAAATGTACTATGGAATTAACTGCAGTTACAACACGTTTCATAAACAGTTGTATGCAAAATACAACACTAAAAATTACAAAAACGTTAAAAATCGATAAATCTAGAATATCAATATATATAAAAATATATGAAAGTTCCTGAAAAATAAAATTACAATTCAATAAACATTAAAATATTTTTTAAAAAGAAGGATAATATCTGACAGCAAACTGGTATAATTTTATACCAGGCTATAATTTTTTTATTTATATCCACAACGGGACCTTACTCAGGGACTGGAACATTGGTGGGATTTGATATTTGCGACAATGAACTTTTAAGTTCCTAACGTCATTTAATAATAATCCATAACGTTTCGACCATTGGTTCTGGTCCTTTTCAAGTGTAACAATGTATTTTTTTTTAAATAGCGTTTACATAAAAGGCTGTGTGCCGAATAGAGTTCTTATGTAAAAAAAATTAAAACTGCAAGTAGAGGAAGCGCGTCAGAGGTTTGTGATAGCACAAAAAATTAAAATATTTTGTTTGTCAAAAAATAATAAACAGTAAAAAAGATTGGGATATTTTGTAATGATGGTAAAATATTTACCGGGCGATGATACGTCATCAGAGTCCCTGCTTCGTAATCTCTTTCTTGTCGATATACATGGTTCTACAAACTTATTTTCATTTTTTTTAGGTAGAACGTTATAAGTGACATCAATTACTGGAGATTGCTCGTTGTTTGTTCTTCTTTTTGGAGAATGCTCAAGTTTGGTTATAAAAGTGTTGGTTACCATTTCACGTTGTGGAAAATTTATGTCATTCTATAGCAAGAACAAAATTTGTAAATTAATTAAATATATCAACATATCAATCTCATATTCAAAAAAGATTTAACGGACCATTCCTTGCTTAAGATAAGACGTTGCGGATGTTATTTTCAATGAAAGTCCACGTAATTTCCTGTCAAGTAGTAACAAATACGTAGCCGTTCTATAATCGGTTCTATCACTCTGCACAAGTTTCCTCCATATATCTCTACTATTTCCACCGCAAATGGCGGACATAGTACTCAATACCTCGTCATCTTTTTCAAACTAGACATTTACATGCAACAAAAACAATTGTATAAATCACGTAAAACATGCTAAAATAAAATGAATTTCTCCTTATCAAAAAGTTCTTACTTGCGTTTTATGGATGAATGATATAGATTTCAAGGAATTTCCCGTAATCCATGGGTGACGACACAATTCGTGAATGGTGATTCTCTTTGCCGGGTCAATTTGTAACATTGATTTGATTAGTCTTTTACTATCATTAGACAACCAATACGGTTCCTCATACTTGCCACTCTAGAATAAATTTGTAATTAGTATATTTGTGCCATGAGACGTAGATGGAAATTGTAGAACTCACGAGTATCTTTTTATACAAGTTCTCCAAATTATTGTCATCAAAAGGCAAAAAACCACACAGTAAGGCGTAAAGAAGAACCCCCATACTCCAGATATCCACTTCTGAACCTGAAAAAGTTTTGTGCTTTAAACATTATATTACAGTGAAATATCAAGAGAGTCTTAGAACCTCGATTACCTAAATATTTTTTTCCCATTATGAGTTCTGGCGCAGCATACGTGGGAGAACCGCAAGAGGTATATAAATGTGCCTGAATTCCCATTTTGGGTTTTGCGCACAATCCAAAGTCAATTAACTTCAAGTTCTCATCTTTATCCAATAAAACATTTTCCTGTAAAAAAAAGAATAAAAGTAACCCTATTCAAATAATATACATTGCAGAAAATAAAAAAAATACATTGTATTTACAGGCTTCAAATCTCTATGAGCATATCCCAAATTGTGCATGTACGCAACAGCAGATACTATCTGGCAAAAAAATTTACGCGAGTCAGATTCCGACAGTCGGTTCTTCTCAACTGCAATACAAAATGATTCAACAACACACCATTAATATTCATAGCTGTTGATGACAAAAGACTCTTCGAATCATACGTAACATTACCTATGTGATCAAACAGTTCACCACCAGAACAATATTCCATCACCATGAAGTAATGACTCTCCGTCTCTATCACCTGATACAGCCTACAGATGTGTTGATGCAACAGTGTCTTAAGTGCCTCCACTTCGATCTTCACTCTTGGTAAATCTTCCTAAAATACGTAATTGAATGCAATAAACAAAATAGAGAGAAAAATGTCAGCAGGTGAGAGAGGAAATTCCAAGAAAATTTCCCTTTTCCTAAAACACAAATAATTTGGGATTTCACTTACGCCTAACGCAGTCTTCTCCATAATCTTGATGGCAACCTTCTCGCCGGTAGCGACGTGAGTCGCGAGTTTGACTTTGGCGAAGCCGCCGCTACCGATCGTCTTCTCCAGGTTGTACAATCCTTTCAGGGCGGTGTATCGCACCATCGTCGGGCTTGGTACGAATACGAGAAATACGGAAATCGTGAATGCCGGAAACGTGTCGCGGTCTCGCCCCGATCGCATCAACTTTCAAACCGTAGTTCCCTAACGTAAACAACTTTTGACAGCCAATCGAGATCCTGCTCGTCCACTTTCCCGTCATCAGTGGTGCCACACGTGAGCGCAGAGTATGCAACTGCCAAACGTCAAATAATTATACGTCGACGTTTTAGGGTAACGATCGATAAAGTAAGTCTTATTACTACCGACCGCAGATTAGGAAGGAAATCACTTTGATCCGTGTGTATTTATTTCTTTGCACGAAAAATGGCGAAGGTCGTCTGACAGACTGAGACAACTGTCGATGCGCAAAAAATGTTTCGGATCTTCGAAATAACATCGCTCTGCTGAGAAACATCGCTTTGGTGAAGAATGGCACAATTTCTCCGAGTGTGCAAACCGGAAATCTGTTGCGTGGCCAGAAATTACGGGACTGGGAGGTTAGAATCTTGTCAGAAACTGTATTATGTATCATAATCGCTGTCAAACAATAATTTTGTTTTTTTTAGCTAGCTACTTTTTGTACTCTGTTACAATCCTTTCCTTTTCTCTGCTTCCCTCTGATACGTGAAATGGGAGTATGTATTTATTTTGTTCTGAGTGCAGAAAGTAATGTTACATTGCTAAAAGAAACAAATTTAATTACCGCCAATGTAGCACGTTCCTTTTAAAGGTACCAGCAGAATCATTATGAAATCTTAAATGTTTCACCTGATGCATCACGGAAAGAGATCAGACAAGCTTTTATTAGATTGTCGAAACAAGTATGTAATACTCTCGATGATTTGTTTCCTATTAGGAGAATTTATTATAACTTTTTGAACTTTTTGAACTTTTTGAACCTTGAACAGTATCAAAATGAGCGTAAGCAGCGTATTTTTTCGTCCTCTCGCTATTTTATATTTTCAAGTCGCATAAATTGCATTGTTTGTTTTTAGCTACATCCTGATGCTAACGGGAAACGAGATCATGCTGATTTTGCCAGATTGAACGAAGCATACACAATTTTAGGAAAAGAAAATACAAGGCGCCTATATGATTTTGATTTGAAATTCAATTCATTTAGATACAATCAATCCTCGTATAATTCACAGAATACGTAAGCTAATATAATATCTTGAAATATTAATTTGTTAAAAAATGCTAATAATTGTGCAATGTGAAATTAAATCATATCTTTAGGATTCTTTTTACATTGTCGAATTTATACCTAAATTGCATATAAATAGGTAAATAGATGCAATCAAAAAAATCTAACGCAATTAATGTAATGTACTATTGAAGGCAATATGGAAGTCAATGGGAATATGAAGTACGTACAGCAGGAGGACCGTGGCCACCACCTCAGCAAAAGCAAAATGCATATTTTGGCCTCCTAATAGCTCTTATTTCTTTTGGATTGGGGTTGTTACAACTTATTTTCATGCTCTACTCTATAAAAGTGAGAGAGGCAGTAGCTTTGCGGAATGCTCAAATAGAGCATGAATATCAACAAATTCGGAACTCGGCACGCATTAAAAACAATCATCTTGCTATAAAAGATCTTAATTCCATAGAGGATCTTGACAAATACCTGACTAAAGACAGTAGCGAATAGATTCACACTTTAAACCGATAAACCGAAACGACGGTAGCGAATGTTAGCGAAAATTTTATTAGAAATTATACAGTGATTTAGAAACATAAGTGTTTTTTTCTTGCTCCTTTCTCCATATCTTTTTCCTTATACTGAAAATAAATCTTATTAGTATATAATTTTTTTATACAGAAATGGTTTATTTACACGTTTTTAAATTATTTTTATAAGACTTTATCTATTCATAATAAAGAAAATTTGGAAGAACGACACATTAACTTAATAAATCTATAT
Organism: Crematogaster levior; assembly: GCA_901521435.1. NCBI lineage: Eukaryota > Metazoa > Arthropoda > Insecta > Hymenoptera > Formicidae > Crematogaster > Crematogaster levior. The sequence continues at coordinate 610,775 of CABEGB010000593.1, read as the reverse complement.
AACGAGATACAGAATGTTCTTCCCGAGTATCTCGATTATATGTTTAAAAATAAAAATTTTTATAAAAATTTAATTTTTTTATATTTACATAGGGTAAGGAAAAAGTTGCTACCGTAAAAAAATAATATTTATAATGTAATATATTTTATGCACATTTTACAATATATTTTGATATTAGTATATATAGAGAAAAATGATATGAATTACATTTTTTTACTTTTCAACATACACACACACATTGATATACACTAATAATCACATCTTTTGTGCATGTAGACATCTATCTTGAATCTAATCGTTTCTCAAAATATTTTGTATTTTATGTCAAAATACTATATCTTTCAAACCTTATAACTCGGAAAGTACTTAAAAATTACTTTATTGTAGTGCTTTGGAAAGAGCTCTTGAGATAAGCTACAAGAATATGTAAAAATAAGGGGTTCCATTAAAAAAATTCAAGATCAAACTATCATCGTTAAATAGGTTATTTTAAGCCATTCAATTTGATATTCTTATAACTTTCATTATCGTCGATCGTTTTCGAAATATTCGGCTGGCATGGGTGGTCTGAATCACCCTATATACATATATGTACAGGATTGTATAGCATGTATGTATTATACAGTAAATTATAAAATATATTTTATTTACTGCTCTCTTTATAATATAGATATCTATATATTTTTAATATGATATATGATTCTATTTTCTTTTTATTTTTTACATCAAACTTTCCAGACATCGTTCCAGACGTACCTCTTTCTTCTGTCCCACATACTGTTTCTTCTCTCCTTTCTCTTTATCCTCACAATTTCTTTAGATATGTAACAACCGCCGTATGAGGTGACCCGGGTGAAAAGATTGGCTTTCCGTCCTCATCCACGTAATCTTTATAATCAAGATTGTGTATCACGTTGAAGCCGAGTCGCGTGCACAGCTGACCGGAAAAAAAGGACGTACAGTCTGCTTTGACGTAATGAAATCCTTGCTCCTTTGCGATTTCTCTGCAATTTTATAAATAGTCAAAAATATATCACTTACTCTCGAATGCCTTAATCATTCGGATCGATCTCTAAATATTATAGATATAAGATAATATTATTACATCGTCTTTTCCATGAGAGCTTTCCCGACACCTTTGCCTCTCCAATTTGTATCCACCGAAATTATTTTTATGTCCAGAATGTTGGAATCCCGAAATTGTTCACCTAAGTTTACACTTTTGTCTACATGATGCAATAATTTCAATATTTTCTTAAATTTTGAGTTTTTGCACAATCGTATGTGTTCTGGTTCTTCGTTCGAACTTCGTAGAAACTCTAACTTGTCTGTAAAAGATAAAAGATAATTGTAAATCCATATCTACTTACAATACATAATCAATTTATATTTTTAAGAACCTATTTAATAATTAACAGTTTTACAAAGGCGTTTAAAAATCTTTTTAATATACTTATAGACTTCTATACAAAATGATTTAATTTATCTCGTCATTTGACGTACAATTTAGATATCTTTTATGAAATGCTTCGATATTTCTGTTGTAAAATGTTGATTCTAAACTTAAACTTATTTTAATGTAATGGTAATTACGTAACAATAAATTACAAAACATCTAAATGTAAAATCTCACAGTCTGAACGTAAACATAATACATAGTTACATTTCCAGTTTTTAATGAAGGTACATATGTATATATACTTCCGACTCTTATGGCAGCGTGATACATATCTTCTTTTTTATGAACTTAGTAAATAATTCCGCATATTAAAAGATGATGTGAAATGAGTAATATCTTAATAGATATCCGGTAAATTTTAATGTGTATTTAAATTATTTTAATTTAGTTTTAATGTTAAATTATTAATTTAAATTTTATTTAATTTAATGTTAAATTTAATGAATTACGACATAAATTTATATGTCGATAATATTTTTTCTTGTAAATGTACCTGTTGTGTAAATGTACTTTTTATAGATACCTATAATGTTTTTTTTCTCTTTTTTCTTTTATTTAAAAATATTATTACTTTGAAGAATATTATAAATTTTAAAAGATCCACTTTTACAACAACTTTACTATTCTTGTTTAACTTAAGCTATTATCTATTTTATTATTTATCTATATCGTTGATTTTTAATTGTATTTAAATCTTTGATTAACATCGTATTGTTAGCGATTCGCAGACGCGCCACATAATTTATTATAAATGTGATTTTCGAATATCGCGTAACTGCTGTTTGTGCGTCTTAATGTAGATACATATTTATCAGCAGATTACGTGATGTAATTATCTATTTCGAATCACACAACCGGTATCGGATAATAAGTCACGGTATTATTCGAGATCCGTTGCATTTTACATAACATCAAACGGTAACGTATTTCTATCTAGATATTTCTTTAGTCTCTTTTTTCCATGTGCATTTATTTTACGGTAATTATTAAATACGGTTGAAATTACATTTCAAATTAACTGGAAATCTTTGCATTTGTTCAAGAATATTTCAAGAAGATAAAGATATATCAAGGAAGGGGCAGTAACTGACGTCAAACTGGCATAAATGATATATAAAATTGACGTTTATTACAATATTTCGACCTTTGGTTTAGGTCCTCTTCAAGTATATCTATAAATACGTTATACAGGAATGTAACACTCGTTTAACCCTTTGCACTCCGGATTACATTTCATTATATTTCATCTATTGGTTTGGACTTGAAAAAATGTCGAATGAGACTCGACAAAGGAGCTCCTGAGATAAAAACTGATGTCGAGTCACACTCGACATAGGAGTGCAAAGGGTTAAGACGCAAAATAGTACATATTACAATTAGTAACTTACTTAATATTCAGTCTATTTATATTCTAAACCGATTTATGTGGAAATCAACGTTTTTAAATCTTGTATTATTGACTACTGGACTGAATATTAAGTAAGTTATTAATTGTAATATGTACTATTTTGCGTCTTAAACGAGTGTTACATTCTTGTATAACGTATTTATAGATATACTTGAAGAGGACCTAAACCAAGGGTCGAAACGTTGTAATAAACGTCAATTTTATATATCATTTATGCCAGTTTGACGTCAGTTACTGCCCCTTCCTTGGTATTTCCCATTACTAGCAAAAAGAAAATACTTGCATAAAGATATATGTATACGTATTATATTTTTTGTTATATATTGTATTAACGAATATAAATATATTTATCCAAAGAAACATAAATTCAGATGTATTAACAAATATAGCCTTTCTTGGCTGCAACTGAAAGATTAAAAAGACTCATATGAAAGATCAAATTAACAAAAACAATATTTAATAAAATTTTATATGACAAATCATAGACAGTTATAAAATAATTTCAACTACTTTGACATTATCAACAAAATAGAGATATTATGCTAAATGACATACTAGGTATTAGAAATAAATATTTAGCATTTTTACGCAATAATTCGTCAAGTACTCTAGTAAAATCTGCTACAACTTTACCATTAAGTTCAATTCCAACAATTGCACCACTCGCGGAAACTGCCATCAGACTCAAGTTATTTTCGAGCGCAGAGTAGACGCAGTAATTCTCCAATTCTATGCAAGTGCTGTCCTCACCCTCTGGAATCAATTTAATGCTATGATTAAGTGGCTCATCTCTGAAGAAAAATCTCCTTAGGAATTTCAGCACCCTCAGTTTGTCATCCTTATTAATTATCTTGAGATGATAATCCATACCGCTGTTCGATCCGTCAGCTGAATCGGCTAACTGAAATAAGAACATTACGAAAATGAGAATATTGTGAGACTTTACGAACATTATTTGTACATTATAAAAAAAAATTATAATGTTACGATACAAAATTTTTATAATTAGACATTGATATTATTTCTTTGGAAATTACAAAATATTATTAGTTGATATTTTACAATACACGTCGATATGAAAGACATTTGACGAGATATCTTCTGAAAAATATTTTAAATCGAACACTACTACTTAATGATTGGTACATATTTCGATTAGAGCTAACCATATTATACCTTGTTCATAATTAATCGGAACATGAGAAGCATCGCGCAATTTCGACAATAGGAAATGTAAATTCAGCGTAATTTGCGCAGAACGCTGTGACATGATCCTCGACTTGAGAATTCGGAGAAGACTTTCATGGGAATGATGCGCCAGCTTATTACACCGCACGTCACATCAACGCGCGTGAAACATTCTCAATTTATCCAACGCGTTTTATCGCAATCAGTCGTGGCGCGGTCAACGTCACCGCCCAGTGCTAATTTGTTGCTCATTGATCTACTTACAAACGGTGATTTGTGAGATTCGATAAGACCGCCTACGTACGGATGCGCGTTTGACGTGACAGCTCCGCAAATGGCATGGGAGATACAAAATAACTTGGGACTAAAAATTCTCTAAAAGTGCGACATATAAATATTTTTTCTAAAAATATTGAATCAATTTTGGAATATTGAACGGACGTCTTCTGCCACGTTTACTTTACTGTTATGTGATGCGTTATTTAGAATACGAGGAAACCTTGCGGAAAATGTAAAATCCTTTGCCTTGTTATATTGTTATAGCTCGCGTGTATAATTTAAAATATCCTTGAAAAGTTATCTAATCATTAAATTAGAATAACTTGATAATTTTAAAATAATAATTTATGTTACTAAATAATTGTAATAAATAATTTATGAGCTGATAATATTTGTTGCATTTAATTAAGGGAGCCAATATTTTAGCATTATTATGTTATTACGTTTACACAATGAATACATGTTGTCATCAAAGACATGTTCGAGTTACGTCATATCAAAGGGAGCACATCGTTATATTAAGAAACACACGGTTTCTTTCAACGCGTAATTAATAATCTGCATAGCATGTCTTTTTGATGTCCTACAATTACTGTGAGAAAATGATTAGATCATCGCACTATGGCACTATTTTCACGTCACCAAGGCAAAGAATGAACTGTTCTATCCTTCAGAGAAGTATAATAATTTATTTCGAAGGAAGAACGTTACACTCGAAAAACTGAATTAAAAAAACTGTGTTTTTTGACGGTTGAACATTTCGATGCGATAAACACCTGTTCAAACAATCTTCATATTTATTACGTGAAATGAAGTACTAAAAATTCTAGAAAATAAATGTCGCGAATACGTAATGTATGACAAAAATTATAAAGAGCTAAAAAGTAAGAACATAAGTCGAAATAAAGCAATTGGAGGCCAATCTCACGGAATATAATATTGTTTATCTATCTAATTGGACTCGAGAAATGCACTCTGTTTTCTTTCGTGCAATCCTGAAAGCACAGCCCTCAGAAACTATATCTCTCTCAAAACTGAAGTGAAGCACTTGGATGTGATTATGCCAAATTCACCAAATATCAATTCGGTCTTTAAAGTGTTAAAATACATGCGGATTATCATTTCAACTTTCATCTCGCTCAATTTGTCCGTTTCTTACCGAGTATCTCGTAATCTTCGGTGCATCCTTCACAAAACTGGTGGTCTTATCATTGTCGATTCGAATCGTATCAACCTGATTTGTTACTCGTACGTTCTCCATGACGAATGATAAGATACGCGAATTTTATCGCACTTGAATCGAGAGCTTCAATGAATTGCAGAGAACAACTAGAAACGAATTCTCCAAGCGCTAACAACTCGGTCGTTGTCGATGAGATGGTAACTTAACACTGTACATTGTAATAGAACGCTGCTAGTCTTATATACGCTTCGTAGGAGCAGTGAGCGTTCTTGCAGGTTCAGGGACAGATAATAGTTAGGATAGACTTAGAATCGGCAACAGCTTCATTTTTAATATTAAAGAATATCTAATCAGCTTTACCTTGGATTGATCCACAATCATCGGGTAATTATGCCACAACATGTATAATTTTGCAGTGATTTATTACTAAACTTGATCTTATTTTTTATTCCAGTGAAAAGCGTTACATTGCCAGAAGAGAAAAAACGAGACTATAAGATTAGACGAAAAATCAAAGAATCGAAGCAACGTGCGGTCTAATCTTTTTCCATAATAATATAAAAAATAATATAAAAATTGCAAATCTATCAATTGCAATTCTATAACAATTTTGTATTTATCTCTCCAGAGAGAAAAATGTGCAGCAAAAGTTTAATGTTAAAATCACTTTATGGCTTGAAATAACAGAATTTCATGCTATCATGAGCATAATTCTGTATTCTATATTCTATATTCTATACATAAATAAAATAAATTCTGACGATTTGCTATTTAAACATTAAAAATTTGCAATGTGTAGACAGAAATGCGCATGTTACATACAAAATTAGAAGATAATTTTTATTTGACGCTATCATGTGTCATGTATAATGTAAGAGATAATATGTGTGCTTATCAATACATCCATTTTACAAAACACTCCAACATACTTATCGTTCTATTAGCTGACATCGAAAAGCAATTGAATTAGAATTGATATTTACTTTGCATTTGTATAGCAAATAACAGATGACTTGCTAGCTTTTTGCTGAAAAATACATATGTAGAAATATATCATCATGTTTAACAGAAATACCTAATTAGAGTCACTTCATCATACGCGATTTTATAACTTATTATAATTTAAAACTTTATTATGATTTGAAACTTTAAATTATAATTAAATGCAATTATTGTTATCGGTCACATCACATATCGCAATATATTTATTGTAATTTGTGTGTATTGAAATTGATTTCCCCTAAATATATACCTTATGTGTATTTTTATAGTCTTGTATGCTAAGATCGTTTACGCCCTTATACGAGCAATTGTGCTACTGTGCAGAATGAAACATGTCAAAGACAACGACTGTCCCGCCAATCTATTAGCTCGAAGGTCACCAGTAACTGTAATTATATCTGTAATTGGATAGTATCTTGAAGACCATCATAGTTCAGAGCTATCCTAAGTATATATATATATATATATATATATATATATATATATATTTCATATACGATTGAATTTCACCTTGTTATTTATTGAACCCAACGAGTATATGTCACAATGTAAAAGTGCCTACGACTTGTTACTCATCATCATAAGAAATTTCCTAAAATGCATGAAATTGATTTTTCCACAACGACAAAAATCGATAACATTTATTGACATTTATTTATTGACTTCTATGATTGTTGGATTAAACGTACTGTTCATTCTCGTTGCTAACATTTAGCAAGCTAATACCGCTCAGTAATTTAAATTGCATGGAGCTGCAGTGAGAATTAGCGAAGCATCTTCATGGTCATATGTATGTTCGCTTACCGTCCTTTGATCGCGAAACTCGATAAGCTAGACAATCGATAAACGATCGACAAATGTAAATGAAATGTAATGGCCTCAATAAATGGTTTGCCAAGCATTCCTTGTGACCTTTCAAATCGGATGCGGTAGCGAGTCCTAAACGAACATTTTATAGCTAGTTTCCGCACTCGATGGCAAGAGGGGACAGAGCGAATGGTGAATGGTGAGGTTTTGTTGTATGAAGAATTGCTTAACAAAAGCCTTTAGATTTATTAGAAAGATAAAAAGCTATCCTTGAAACACAGGGTGAATTGTATGATTCAACTGCCAGGAAATACATCTGTTGTTCGTGAATCGATTCAAATTTTTGTTGTCCCGAACAGTCATGCGAGCTGGTTAATAAACCATTGCATTTTTATTTCTACATTTTTACGAACAACATTCATTTTGGAACATTGTATCTTAACGTGCTTGGTGCTAGACTAGTACGGAGTTCAATCGCTATGTACCGATGTCCGATGTTTGCCGTGTATCAAATATCCCAGTATTTCGTTTTATCATTTATATAAGACATTTGTTAAATTCGTAATAGATTAATTATAGAATTAAAAAAAAAGAAGAATATAAATGAGTAACATAAAAAATTAACAATATTTTCTTAAATATGTTTGTTGCAATCAAAAAATCAAAATCAAATAATAAAAATATTGTTAATTAATAGAAAAATAATAAAGCATAAGCAGCATAAAGAATCACACTATGGAAATCAGGTTTAATTATCAATTAAATCAAATTGGATTTTGATAAAAATAATGGCTTTTTGAAAAATAGGAATAATTGATTTTGGCTTTAATCGGACAGTACCTAATGATTGGGAAGGTCGACTTTACAAGTTGTTGTACATCTATAAACACAATTTATTAAACACGGCACTTAATGAAAAGCAATTCCGCAGCCCGTCTCACTGTCGTATGTTTCGATAGAACGGTTTTAGTAAACCTGTCGGAGGCCTTGAATGAATTAAAAACGAGTTACTATCGTTTACTATCAAATGCATATTGTTCATTATACAAAATTCACTTTTAAAGTACAATTTCTTTTACTTATTCAAAGTTTATTGTGTAGTAGGGAAAAATTGAATTATACTAACACGGAATTTTGTTCTATCTGTCCTGTTATGACGGAAAATCAATTCCTCGTACTGATTCTTATTAATTTGTAAATCTAAAAAGAACAATAAATCCAAATTATTAACAAAAGATTTAAGTATTTGAAGAATGCAATATTTTTCCTAGTACTGAATTTTTCTTGTTTCGATAACCCGAAACCCGAAAGTTGTGTACATGTATAAAAATTAAAGTCGCGTATTATATGTCAAACGAGCTGTTTTCGACGTTACTATGTAACATGAGCATTGTTTATGAAACTTGATTCACGATCACTTTAAAAGATCACTTTTTTCAAGATCGTATAATGAATCAATTTAACTTTAATAACTCAATTTACTCGCAAGATCATTTAAATCATTAATTTTTATTATAAAATTATTAAATAAAATTTTGTGAAGACTCGATATTTATTTCGTGATATCATTTTAGTTAAAGTTGTATCTCTCTCAAACTTGATCCGACTTTAGTAATTCAATCGCCAAAATAATAATGACTCAAGAGTAAATCTACGTAACTATCTGTTTTCCAAGGCATTTAAGTTTATGGAACCTCGCTAGAAATTATTTCGCGAGCTAATATTGACATGGAATTGCATGCACGCTGCTGAAATTAAACTGTTTACTAGACAGATCAACGCGACAATGTAAACGTACATAAATGAAAAAGAAACAAATATATGTCTGTGTATTTTCAAAATGAATCAATTCCTGCTCAGTCAGTTGTAGAAAACCTATTAAAAAATAAATTTTTATTTCATTGATTTTTATTTTAAATAAATTTCTTCTAAATTCTAAATTCTGAATCTAAATTTGACATTGCATAAAAAACAATGATAAAAAAACATTCGATTTACTTTACTGCATCGAATAAATTCATATTAAATATTTAATAAAAGACGCACATTTTCAATACATTTTTTTAAATTTTATTTTATTCTACATTTATTTTTTTTATCATGTGTTATCTTAATTACTGGCAAAGAAAAGACTATTTTCAAAGTTGTATCCCACCACTGACTTAAAAGGATGGTATTCCCCACTAGAGGCGCTGCTTAAATAATAAGCTCGCACTAATTGTAAGTGTATCGGTTATTGCGATAAATACTATCACATGTCTTGGTGGTCGAATTAGTATGACGCCCGCACGGAATGGGGGAGTTCCAGTTTTGAATCCTGGCTGAGGTAATATTTTTCGCAATAAATTCTTTATTCAATTTACCTAATATTCAAAACGATTAAAATCGAAAGATGATTTTAATTCGTTGTTCGACTGCGTTAGACTGACAATCCATGTTCGGCGCGCAGATCATTTATTGATTGGCTGAAAAGCCTTCACGTGGCCAGTTTGCCTGTCAAATAATACTTTATCATTTATTTTTTTTAATGCGATTGATATAAAAATACGCAAAGTACTTGACACGTTTATTACTTTGCATGCACACCAAGAGTTTAAGATTATTTTCGGCATATCTTATGTGTAATTTGTATCTTTATTGTAATAAACACATTTATTAAAGATAATTGAAATGGGAATCGACAGGAACTTATTTGTTATTTATAAAAGCTAATTAAGTTAATACATGCTCGATGGCTAAGCCGTTCGAGGCATCCAAGCATGAGTGATCGCGTGACACGGATGAAAATTTGTCTGAGTAAAGCGCAATAATTAGCACATTGTCTGCATTCATCACATATCACACGTGATCTGCAACGTTAATGCACGCGAACATGTATTAACATTGCATCAGAGTGAGATATGTGGTATCCACTTAGACTGCACCTGCGACAACTCGCGCTCAACATCGTTCCGCCTCTTTAGAGTAACGCTCTATTATATTCTGGTATGTACTGTTATGAGCGCACATACGGATACTTAGGATCCTGGTTAGTGAAACGATTTATCACGCGACAATTTCGTATCAGTTGACTCACCAAAAACAAACAGTTGCAGAGACATACACGGTCGAAGTGTCTATTCCAATGATGCGTATTACTGAGAACTATTATAGTCGCAATCTCAATCGAGATTGTTACGGTTTACTTGACAGTTCATGCTTGAATGTATGATAAAGAGTTATCGTTCTATTAGTGAGGTATTAACATTTTACGTGACGCAAATTGTCCTGTTGCATAATCGTCGGTGACCAATATGACAATATCTAGTTTATCGAAGCCTCAAGTTTATCGAGTTGCCTCTCGTTTTCTGTTCAATTCTAAATATGTTCTTCTCTATTAAAAATTTTATGGCGCACTATCTTTGCAAATACTCATCATACAAAGAAACATACTAGAATTAATCTTTTCCTAGTTTTGCTAAGAAAAAAAATTAATTCAGATATATTGTTATACAGTTATATATTGTTATATTGGACATACACTTGTAGATGACTGGGAACAGTAAGTATAAATCACTTTGTATTATATTGATCGTGATCATCGTGGGGAACATGATGCTCAATTGATCGTTAATATATAGGAATTGAATCTGATTGAGTCTGACTTAAATATACAATTTAACGACAATATTCGCATCATTGTCGAGATTTGTTTGATGTTGTGATGTTCGATCATCGCATATAGCATACATTCTTTTTTTAGAAATAAAGATAAGTTCAAGTTATTATTTTTCTTAATTTTTCCATTTTGGCTTTTAGAGTATAATTATCTTCTATAATAATTTAAATATTAATAATTTAATCGTCGTAATTCATTCCGACTATGATCTTGTCTCGACCTGACGCTTCGTGTAGGTATTTGGCAGAGGTTATTATTGGCATTGATGCTTATATACACTTAACACATTTCTTGCCATCTAAATTTAGAATATTCAGCGCTGCTTTAGACATTTATAATATTAAAGTTATAATATTTTATCTTTAGAAAGGAAACAACGCGTACTAGGCATTGTATTTTTTTATAATTATATATTATTATATTTATATATTTTGTCTGACATTTTGACGCACAATTAAGTCTCGTTGATTCCTAAGCAAATTATTGAAATAATGAAAAAGAAGGAATTGAGAAAATTGGAGAAGAAGGAGGAACTGTGAGTGAACAAGACATTCTAAATTAGAATATCATGGCACGTGTTTTTGATAAAAATTTCTATTCTTACTCCATTTTCTACTTCTTACTTGTTTTCTAAGAAGATATCCGTCGGTTTTTCGTAAATTCCCAGAGAACACGTACAACGTGAGTGCTTTGTCCCCTTAACGCGTTACATCCAACTATAGACTGACGATGTGAGTAGGATGATCGTAGATTAGGGGTCGTTACTATCTGACAACATATACAATATGTTCGAGCGAAACTCCCCGGTCTATTTTTCCATTAAATTTGATTAGGGAATGAGATCCGTAGCTATAATGGGGTTCCATTGATACACTTGGGATTAACTGTCAGACCATATACGAGGGTACGTACATTAACGAATTCATTGTGTATCGCTTGATGCAATAACCGTTCGCGAATATTCCATAAAATCTTGTTCACATTTTATTCTTTTGCTTATCAAAATGTACGACTTCACATCGTTCTTATCAATATCAAATGTTCTTTGCACGAATATTCAGAAACGAATTTCTCAGCGTGAAAAATTCACAGTAAAAATTAATGCGTTTAATCAATTTTATCATCAGTAAAAATATTATCTAATTAATAGTTGCTTGTTTTGCATAGCGTATTTACAACAGTGTAATTCTGATAGACATGTGTGAATTGCGTAATTCACTTACAAGTGCACGACTTAAACAGGATTAAATGGGATTATTATCGAGAGATTTGGCGATTAATAATACTTTTGTCGCGAGCAAAAAAACCGTTTAATCGTAATGCAATTAAAAGGACATTGCCCGTGTTTATTGTGCAAATTAACCTGATTATTACTTTCCATCACTCGGATATTGCTGGCGATTACTACGCCGCACAAAGTAAATCTATGTATTTACGTATATGGATAATGATTCCATCGATTTTATCCCTGGAAAAAAAATCTGAAAAACGTCGGAGTCGCTACTTGTTATTCAATATTATCGGATATTCTATTTTTTATTTTCCTGCGAGGATCTTATCTCGTACATTTTCATCGATATACGATAATGACAAAGTAATTTATTCAAGAACGCCTTCCTGCTACAGATTTTTCTCTTTCTTTTTTTAAGTACAATAAGTAAGTTATACGTTGAATATTCCTAACTATATTAATTAATTACTTATTTATTTTATTGACATTGAATTTTTATGTGCATGTCCTGGTAAAGAAGACAATGATTGTTTTATTGCATTAAATTTATTACTTGAACCGCTAACATACGACGTAACCGCTTTTTTGTTTTAGCGGTATAAAGTGCAAAGTCTTCCATGATAGAATTGAATCGTGTCACTTCATTTTTCTGTGTTACACATGCATACATTTTCAAATTATGCGCAGTTACGTTAATCAATCAAATTTTATTAATTAATATAGTTATGATGATAAATATATTAACATATAGATGTACATAAAATGTGAAAATAATTAACACAATTGTACCTGTTGTAAAGTTAATTAATGTTCAATTATGAAATATACAAAATAGTCCTCTCTATTAATTTAAAAATATTGATTATACATTGATATTTATGCAAGAGATAATGCGATATAGACGCAAAAGATTATATATATGTGAATGCAATTATCGTAGAATAATTATCGTCTATATTATTAAGTATCTTGTAGCCGCCAATATTATTGCTACCTGTCAATGCTAATGTCAATAAATTACTTGGAGAATTTATACACGATATAAACTCGATTTAATATTACGTTTACGTTTTGTAGTTCGATTTTTCATAGAGACACCACGCATATATTTATCTATTCCATTTTTCATCTATCTTTATAATTACGATAGGCAATAATATTATATACCTGCATAATGTAACAGATGATTATTATTAAGTTAGAGGGCAAAACACTCGTACTGTTTAATATGCGATAATTAAGAACTGCGTTGAGTCTATTAAATTAGAATTTATTGTCATTTTATTTGTAAGTGGTTACATATGTCCCCTCCAGAAAACAATTGAGAAATATTGCTGTAAGTTTATGTGTCATGTATGTAAATCTTATTATGATTTCAGGATTCAACGTTATGTGTGACGTGTATAGACATATATTTTCTTTCTTTTAATTCACTCCATTTTCAATTTTTTCAGCTTTCAATTATTAACTTCTCAATTAGCAGGATTAGTTATTAAATAAAGCGCCTTGCGCTAGATCATATAAAAATTATAATTTACAAGACTGTTTTAAATACAAAGTAATATGTATTTACAGTAATCGTTGTGAATAGATTTTCTAACGTTTTGCATATCTGAAAGTCGCATATTAAGCACTTTTTAATATCCTTATCTTAAATATCAAACGTTCTTTAATATAAAATTCATTTTCAAGATTACGTATCGGAAGTTGCACGATTAACAATTGAGCACAGCAGTGAGACAATAAATAAATAACAGCAAATTCTTATTCCGTCGAAAAATTAAATTACTTAGCATTTCTGTACGTAAGATAACACGATTTTGCTCAATATTACGCTGCATTCTGTCCAATTTTTTTTTACAATCGATCAGGGGCGACGAAAATCAGTTCCAATGTACTAACTACTAATTAGTCAAAATCATGTACTAATCTCGACATGAAGAAATGAATGTGAAGAAGCAATGATTCAAAATAATCGGTTCCTATAGAAAGCATATTCTTGTGCGTTTTGTTTTTTTTAAAACATCCGGTTTTTTAAAACATCCGGACAATGAGATTTACGAGAGGTACGATACCAAGGTTGACTACAATCCCTGCATTTATCCTTTCTATCCAGCTCGCCCACACGCACACAAGTTTACAAGCATAATGTCGAAGTGACGTTTTACATGTAGATTCGATTTTCCTCTGACATATTATGATGAAGATGGATGACAGGTCACTTTTTCTCGTGAGAATTCACGAGTCATCAATTCGTAAAAGAATGCAGGAGTCACGGCAATTTAATCTGGTATTTAGGACGATTAGGGTAAGATGACGGAGTTATTGGAACAGATATTTTATACAGCGAGGACCTATTTATTCGAAATTTTATGGAATAAAACGTATTCTGCATGAGCGACATGAATCTCACATTATATGATGCAAAAAAGATATATTTAAAAAAAATCATGAATTCTTTGCTCTAGATAAATGATGTTCCCCTCTTACTCAGTCTCCTTTTCTCTTCTCCCAATGGACTGCGAAACGTATATCTATATCTTATTATATCTATATCTTATATTACATTTATAATCATCGCACGCGCCTCGCCAAGGATGAAAATAAGATCACACATCCTTTCGAGATCCGCTAGATGCAGATCTTTGCTTTGTGTGATTTCCCACACAGCAATGGAGATCTATGGGATATACTGAATTTATCCTGTAAATCCTACATATATCTTGATATCCATAAAATATTATCAGTATATTCTGATATTATATATACTGAAACGCTTTCGTAGAGAACATTTAAGGGAGATCTTGTTGAAATATATGCGGATTTTAAAAAGAAAATCAATACGACATTGTGAGAATATGTGTCAGACGTTATAATGAAAACAGTAGAGATGAAAGAAAATACTGATAAAAAGTATTGCAAGTATTAATTATTAATCTTTATTAATTACTAGATATATATATATATATATATATATATATATATATGTATATAGTTCGAGTAAAAGGAAAGTTTTCGGCCAATTTTGCAAGTGTGCTGAATTAATCACAAATGTTATTTTCCGGATTTACCTTTTTATTTGAAAATGGCACGCAGAATTTCTTAGCATGCGTTTTCTCGCTTCTGACATCAAAGACAGCTCTAGCGACTACCCAGGAGCCTTAAGTTGTGTTGAAAAATTAAGAACTTGTTAAAAATGTAACTTTTATTTTGTATTTTTCTCCATTATATAATAATAAATTTTATATAATTTCAGATTTAGTGTTAATATTGAGTAAACTCCACACTTGATATTGCAAATCATTGAATTGAGACCATTAGGACAAAAAATTTGTTTAATACTTTTGTCCTATCTTGTCAATCAAACGATTTGTAATACCACATGCGGAATACACCTATCAATATATTTATTTATAATATATATTAACATTCTCTCTCTTCAATATTCTGATTTAATTATCACAATAATCTCTAGTACATCTATACATGCAACATACTGAGATGTATATTTTTTTTGTGTGCGTGTGAAATCGAATTTAACATATACATAGGTCCATAGCTTATTTTTATTGTATTTTTAATTTAATGTAAAAAAGTACAATATTAAGGGGATCCTATACCTGTCTTTTTTACCGACATTCTTTATTAAATAAAATCTTTTTATTGGCTTTGTAAAATGAGAAATGCTTTTACAGAATTGAAGTATGCACTAAAATCTAGGGTAATAGACTAGACTTTATATCAAAAACAAAAAAAAATTTAAAAATCTACTTTTTTTGTATACTTGGTGACAATATTTGCTTGATACAAAAATTCTATAATACATATATACAAAATGAGATAGTATTACCCTAGAGAAAACACTTAGGAACAATATCGTCCATTTGGAAGATAGAAAAAAGGCCTAGAAAAAAAGATTTTATATAATAAAATTTCTCGTAATAAATTTACATAGAAAATGATCCAAAGAGCAATCTGAGCTTATAGGAATAGTTGCCCAATCTTTTGAGAGATGTCGCTACCATTTATTAGACACGCGTGCGTGCGCGCGATCTCACATCTTTGCTTTTGCTTACATGTTAGAAAAGGACAGCATTATTCAGTATCTGAAAGAAAATACCTTTCCAATTTTTCTAAAATGTATACAAATACATATAAGGTGATTCGTTAAATCTAAAATCTATTATATCGGAGTCTGTTAAATCGAGACTTTATTTATATCGATTGTGACATTTAAAATCATTTGAAGAAGGATCTTGTAAGTCAAAATTGAAGATTCTATTTTTAAAAATATATGAATAATCTTCTCTTCGCCAGTGATATCAAAACTCAGGAAATAAGGCAATAATTGACGTGCAAACTGGCAGTTGATACATTTATTAAAGATCACAACGTTTCGACCATAAGATTTGATCCTTTTCAAGTGTATCTGTCAATATAATAAAAGAAGGAAACAATACAATAAAGATGTGTTACAAATATATATAGATTATCAAGATTATTACTTACAATTTAAGCGTGTGACTCGGGAATTACATTATAATATAAAATTAAAAAGTAAGATGTTAAAAATGTCTAGCAATTCAATACGCGTCAACTGTTCATGGCCGTTAAAAACAGACTAAATAATTAGGTATGAAAATTGTTAAAGGAGTCATAACATAAAAATAAACAAAAGCGGTACGGGGGGGGCGAGGCGTGCTATCAGCTGTAACGCAACAATGCTGAATAATAAGTGACGTGAAATTTCGCATAGTCGTAGAGAATTATACAATGTCAATGAGACGGTCATATAACGCTGACAAATTTTCTGCGATAAATCTACAGAGAGACACAGAAAATTTGTCAGCGTTATATGACCGTCTCATTGACATTGTATAATTCTCTACGACTATGCGAAA
Organism: Crematogaster levior; assembly: GCA_901521435.1. NCBI lineage: Eukaryota > Metazoa > Arthropoda > Insecta > Hymenoptera > Formicidae > Crematogaster > Crematogaster levior. Next base: position 593,659 of record CABEGB010000593.1, on the reverse strand, counting down.
TTTCACGTCACTTATTATTCAGCATTGTTGCGTTACAGCTGATAGCACGCCTCGCCCCCCCCCCCGTACCGCTTTTGTTTATTTTTATGTTATGACTCCTTTAACAATTTTCATACCTAATTATTTAGTCTGTTTTTAACGGCCATGAACAGTTGACGCGTATTGAATTGCTAGACATTTTTAACATCTTACTTTTTAATTTTATATTATAATGTAATTCCCGAGTCACACGTTTAAATTGTAAGTAATAATCTTGATAATCTATATATATCTGTAACACATCTTTATTGTATTGTTTCCTTCTTTTATTATATTGACAGATACACTTGAAAAGGACCAAATCTTATGGTCGAAACGTTGTGATCTTTAATAAATGTATCAACTGCCAGTTTGCACGTCAATTATTGCCTTATTTCCTGAATTCTATTTTTAATTGAAACATATCTCATACATCGGTATACACTAAATCAAACGACTCGCTATTATTTTATTTTAGTGTTCAACAGGAAAAATAAATTACGTAATATACCAATACATGGAAATGTAGAAAAAATGGCAGCACATGACTTTGTCTTATCAGTTGTTAATTGCACTGTCTAGTTTTTTACCCTCCAAACAAATATCCTCAGCAGGTAAAAAACTCGACAACAGCGTTGATTCTAAAAAAATATTGTAAAAGAAACGGACAATAAATTTTAGTAGGTTCAAAAAATTAATTTCGTAATGATATCATTGACTTTTTATGTGACTATTTTGCGCAACACCAAATGGCATCTTTTAACATTCAACAGCGACATCTTGCTACTTTTTTTATCTTACAAATTTGTGCTTTAACCATTAAGTGTATCGAATATATCGTAATCAATATCATTATTACATACATTAAAATCCAATTGCAGCAAACGACGCAATTGAATTTTTGAATCTTTGATCTCTCCGTAAGAAGCAACTTTTAACTTAAGTTTCTTGTAAAAAAATTGTACACATTGTTTCTCCTTTTTGTTCTCATTATCTCTCATTGCTCTTGAATAGATTGTTAATTAGCACAAACAGTTTTCTATTCCTTTAATAAAAAAAAGGCAAAGTTATAGGAAAATTAGTAATTCTGTTTGACACAACCAAACTAAATATTGAAGATTAAACTAAATAATTTATTTAGTTTTTTAAATAAAAATAGTCGCAAGATTGGATTGTAGATATGAAATTGCAGCTATATCCGCATATCTATATCGATCTGTTCCATTTCCGATAAGTGAGCAAAATTACAACAAACATGAACACGGCACTGAAGAGAGATCAGGATCCGATTGGGAGCTCTAGGAAGCCTGCGATAAACAGGCGTAAAATTTATTGTGTCGCACCATCTAACATTTTTTACATCTGAAATGAAAGGTATATATATTTTGACATTGCATGGAGTAAAATCGTCTAACAAGATGCGAATAACGGCCCAAAGAAGCGTTCATGGAAATGGCACCCTAAAATTAGTCGCTTTGAACGATAGAGCCGGTCCTGGCGGAGAGAGATGATTCGTGACATCGGCGCGCTCAGCCAGCGGTTACCATGACGACCAGCGGTCATCTTCCCACTACCACCTACTATTCAACGTAACCCGCCACCACTACCGTGTCTGTCGAAGAGCAGCGAAGAGGAGCAGGTCCCCTCCACTCAACTGCACTCCATTCGACGTCAGTCGCTCGCAGGCAGTTCGCTCGTGTCGACGGGGATTCGTCGCGCGCACGTTTTGAGCGTCGCGTGTCCTGAACTCGCGCGCGCGCACGCGTGTATATTTGTGAGCGTGTTGTGTGTGTGTGTATGTGTGTGTGTGGTGTGTGCGTCGTCGCACTTCATACATGTTCGGTCGCGTCGTCGACGTCGCCCCGATTATTCGCGAGATCTCGTCGAATAAACGCAAGTGAGCGAAAACGAGACACACACGTTCGGCCGCGACGCCGAATTTCCCCGTCGCGTATCTCTCTCACGTTCAATAATGAGGGACATGGCAGGTAAGATCGCCGAGTTGAAGTTCGAGGCACCCCTCGCGCGTTTCGAGGAGGAGGACACCGCCAGTCTGAAGAACATGAACCTCCTGACAGGTGCGAAACGTGTGCGTTATTTACTCCGATGCGTGCCTGAGGCGATATCCTTCGTAGTGCCTTTTACATGTGAGCTTATCGTATTCGTCGCATTGAAATTTTTCAAAATTAGCGACAAACGCGTCGATGTAGAAATAACCACGAGCTATCATTCCCACGTCAATTGGCGTAAACGCTATTATGCGCGCGCTTCTATTTTGCACGCTTTTAAAAGGCAGACACACGGCTGGCATTTTCGTGGAAATATTAAATCACTGAAGAATATCGCTCGCGACGGTTAGAGCAATGATGTAATTCTATGTAAGGTGCCGTGCGACCTGTATTTTGATTCTCCAAACAGTTCTCTGTGAGGGTAAATCGATCTCTCGTGTTACGAGTGAATTAAAAGAGCGAAGAAATACACATGGTGGCGTTTTTTAGAGATCGACAGGTGTTACGAGTTACTTCGCAATCTTATACAACGGGGAGCCCGATATTGACGAATCCCGATTGGGGCGCTCTTGACGCTCGGTACGCTCAAAAGAATTTCTATACCTGCGCGGCAGCCAAAACGAGTGGAAAAACGAAAAAGCCAGGTTTACTCGACTCAGATCGGATCTTACTCCGAATTTATTTTTGTCGTTCGGTCGCGTCGCCGTGAAATCATCGGCCGGTTAACTTCGTAGTGGGATCCCTTCGAATTCTCCCGAAGTGTTGTGCGTTTGCTCGCGAACACAGTCATGTTCGAACACGAGCTACTCCCTCCGCGACACGCACGATTCTTTGCCGCGACGAGCCAATTTCATCAAGGCCATTAATTTCGCCGTGATAATAACTGACTGTCTGCATCTTTCTAGATCACAAGACGATGCCGTTAGATTCCATCTCTGAGGAAATGAGTGATCTGCGTTTTTTTTTTATCAATGTTCGCAGTACGCTCTGCTTTATGTTTATCTTTTACAATTTAATTTCTGCGCGACGTTTTCAAATGTCAACAAATATGATTAAAAGTCACCTCGCAGATCTGTTGAACTTCTACCTTACGTCATCTGCGTCGTAAAATTCAGCTTGGCACGAGAAGATATATATATATATATATATATATATAGTATATTATATATACTATATGTACTATATATATAGTATATATGTATACTATATATATATTATATATGTAGTATGTATGTATGTATGTATGTATGTATGTATGTATGTATGTATGTATGTATGTATATATATATATATATATATATATATAGTGAGAGAGGGATGAGTATGTATGTATATATATATATATATATATATATATACATATATATATATATAGTGTGAGAGGGATGAGTATACTGTTATTGGGGCGACGACGAGCGGTGTCACATCCGATAGCGCTCAATATCGCGACCTCGATTCATCTTTGCACCAATATCAAAGTGCGGCATGTCAAGGGTTAAATCTAGATTAGAATTTGCTTCAACGAAGGAAAAAACAATTGCGACATCGACGTCTGATTGTGGCGACGTGTAAAATTACAAGGAAATTGTCGACATGTATCCCTGCGTAATTAAAAACACGCATTTCTTGCGTATTCTTTTGTCTCACGTTATCAGATGTATGTATCTCTTGATCGTTCTCTTGATCTCGTAGAACAATTATTGGACGCCAGCCTGGACGCGAGTTTCGGCGAGAATTGTAACGCGAATGAGCCGCCTACGACACACGAGAACGGCACCGACATCCTTCAGGAAGGGACGTTTAGCCCGTTCAGCGGCAGCCTCGAGGATCTTGTCAACACCTTCGACGAGAAGATTACATCTTGCTTCCGCGATTATGGCACTGACGTAGAATCATTGGCTCCGGTGCAGGTGCGAACGCAGGAGGAGATCATGAATGAATGCCAGTAAGTTGTTCACCATATAATTATCCTAACGATCCTCAAAGTACATATTGAATGAGACGAGATTATTATCTTCTTCTTAATCCTCAGCATCGTGTCAAATGCGAGTGGTGATCCTTCTATCAGCTACATCAAATTATTATCACACGTGACGTAAAGGATAGTGGAGTGCCACTTTTAATATCAATTATGACTAAGGCCCTTCGTCATCGCTAAAAATCACCTCGGCACGTTTTGACCTCACATTGATGCAATTACTTTAATTAATCCTAACTAAACCGTATTCGTGTGAGTAGTCGTGCAAATATTCGTGCGTACAATATCATGCGCCTTTTTTCGGCTCACGAGAACCTGGTTCTACAGGTATACCGGTTTCACACCGCGTATCAACGGGAAATAAATCATGATGTGTCGACGACGCGTAGAGTGCACGCTCGCTTGAAAATTACCAGGTAAACGCGTGCGTATTAAAATCGACGTTTACCTTTTGCGGATCTCGACTCTCTTTCGTGGCTCCGTTTCTCAGCTCGAAAGTGACGATTGTCGCAGCGGAAATAATCACTTATCGCATTAATCCGTTTTGCTCGTCATAACACGCATACGTGATAACGGAAACTACATTCTCATCCACTCGGAGAGTAGAACGCGGTTCAGTAATCTAATTCATCTTGATTACTCCTCGCAGATGATTCACGCTCTCTTTCTTCTTTCTTGCTCCTCTCTTTCTTTAAAGCGCGTCAGCAATTTCACTTAATGTTCCGTTTAATATACAGTGCTGCAGGATGGTGCGACGCAATTACGGTTTCACTGCTCATCTATATCAGCGAAGAGCTCTGTTTAGATGTAAACATTTTTTTAATTGCCATACGTGACATGGCTTTAAATGAAAATAGAACTGGAAGATCTACTGCACACATATCGACGTATTAATGTGAGCACCATGTAACCTTTTGACCTCATTACATTCGAGGTGAACGTATTTAAAAAAAGACCAAAAATGATAGAAAATGGAATTTCTTCTTGTACTCTTATATTCGACAGTAATCGATTTCTTAATGGAAGAAGTATGTCGACACTGTAGTATTAGTCTCTCTATGCGATGTTTACGGCACACATTGCAGCTTTCTCTCCGAAGTAGCCACAGCGTCGCTGCTCCATACCAAAAAAGTGCATCTCAATCTATGATTCGTGAAATGAACATTTCTTCTTTTAGTCCAGTTATTGAGAGCGACAAAGCTATTGTTTTCTATCAGCGAAATGTTAATGCTGATTTATTAATTTTGGGTAAAGTGTACAGATAAAAGATTACGTTAAATCAAGTGTAAATGTTACTTTGATGAAGGTAATTAGGTGTTTTTAGATTCAGGAAATGAATTTTCTATTTTTGACACTTTTCATACAAAATCGAAAGAAGATTCGATGTATTTAGTTATTAATTGAATTTAGTAATTGGTTTTTAATAATTAATGCTTACTTTTCTGATAGTGATACACATTACCCGGTGATATCTTATATTCGATGTATAAATCTTCTAAATCTTTTTTCTCATCTGTCATTCTATACGCAATAAGCACGTAGAATACATTTAGCGACGAGATCTTTCAAGGTAACCTTGACGGACATCTCCGGCGAGACATGTTGACGCAGACATGATTCGAGTACGTCATGCGATATACTCAAGATATGATGTAATTCCTGATTGAACCGAAAAAAGTAAGAGGGCGCTTTCCAAATTCTCTCAGTTAAACTGACCGGTTTGAGATGTTAACAAAATTTCACGAATAAATAAAAAGACTAAAACATATAGATATTAAACACAAATGTTACATTCTCATTCTCTTTGACCACAAATTACATGATAGTAAGAAATATACCTAAATTCGCCAAATGGTCAGAACTTGGACCTTGATAATCAATCAATGAACTGCGTGCCGACTTGGTTTGTTGGACTTTTAACGCAGTAAATAAGCTGCGCTTTAAACGCAATAAATTATCAACATTGATTTTAATTTCTGGTGCTAATAAGTCCCATCCCCTCTAAATATTAAGTATCGTTTTAGGGGGCTTGCGGTCAGCCTTTTACGGATTTTTGATCATTTTGAAGGGTTTTGAAAGGAGGCTTCACGCTACGATAGACGATCCCGGCTAAATATTTTAGTCGCAAAGTGTAAATTACAGTCGCAACACGGGCAAGGCAAGGCTGCACGTCCTAACGAGCATAACTGTGCGGTAGCAGGTGAAACTCAACGAAGCGCGAAATTGTCTCTTCTTCCGCGCGCAACCATGCACAAGGCTGTTAAATTTACATTGGATCATTTCGCCTCATCATCCGCTCTCGTACGGTGGCTACTGCACGATTTGCGATCGGTTCGTTAATTTCTTACACAAGTGTGAGGTAATTCACAGATGCATTTTTTTTTAGTGTATCCTGTGTAATTCTCTTTGTTTATCAATGAAAAAGAATATTGTATACATATTTCATGGAATTGTGAGAGGATTTTGAGAAAGTTATGCTCACGAGCCGTGAAGAAGATCCGCTTCTCCTTCAGAAAAACATTACAGATCAGATTTTTTTCAGGACATTGCGAAATGCTAAAAGAACTGCTCTAATAATGAAATATCCAGCAGATTTTTCTCCTCCCCCTGTCCTTCCCTCCAAAGAAGTCTGCTTTCTAGGACCTAAATGCCAGCGATCGGCTTACGATTTACGTGCGGCGTTATGAAAAGGCGCTCGGCGAGGGTGGCCATTATTCAAATGGCACGTTCTCGCCATTCCGGTGACTAATAAGGTCATCGACCCGATTGCGATTGCGACAAAGCCGCGGTAGCGATGCGAGTTCGCGAAGCGTTTGCATTCTCCGTTGCGTATCACGCTGTTCGTCGCGAGCCAACGCGTTTAAACGCAGTAGCCACGCAGTTTTCCAGCCGCACTTTCTAGCGCGAGGCTGAACGCGACGCCCAAGTATCGGCCGCAACGCCGGAAACGCGTGTCGGATGGAGATTAACACGGCCCTCGCCATGATGATTTGAGTAATACAGATCATCATCGCGTGCGACCGATACACGAGAAACCAAACTAATCTCTACAAAATACAATAGAAAGTAGAAAAACTTAATAGAAAAAAAAAACGCTATGAGTTAATTGCTAAAATTATGCAAAATTTGATCAATTTGGCTTCAGAGAATCTTATATAGAGATTTTTGTTTGATGATTTACGAGATTTCTATGGTCCGATAGAGACAGACACTCAAAAGTAAATCGTTTCCTTTACTGATATTACATTTTGCGAGTATTTTGACACTGACGAAAACGTGTGGCATGAAAATTTAATCTTTGTTTTGCTCCTTCGTTCGTATCGAGCTACACCACCCTCCAAACAGAGGGCGAACGTCAATATCGGCGCGCACGCGCTTCAGATGGCGACGGCCAACATCTACGGGGTGCTACGGGGATGAATTTATACATGGAGGCTATAAAAGAATTTGTCTGATTTTAATTAAGGAACAATTTATAATTTGTTTAATGTTCTCTCTCTCTCCCTCTCTCTTTTTCTTGTACAGATTTTAGGAAAAGGAAGCGAATTTAAAAGAATCGAGGAACTGTTTGTGCAAAATTGCGAAATTCTCATTTTTCGAGATTATGCTAATTTTGTCATCGTCGAGCGCTTTCTTCCTCCCTTATCTTTCCCTATCCATTTGTGATTTTTGCGAGTGCTCGAAAAGAAACAAAATAAATTAGCTTGACTTAGTACGTACCATGCGATATAAAATGCCTGGCCTTTTCGATGCGAATAACCTGTGCGCTGGAGAGATAAAGCCACTTTACATTAATCAGGGACTCAAGTGGACTGAGTTGACCTCGATTTATTAACTCACGACATCGGATGGTCGATCAATGCGTGGACTCTTTCTCTGATATCCATTGCAGTTATTCTTCTATTTCCAAACAAACATAAGTACATACAGACACATACAAATTTCGCACAAAATAAATATTCAGATCAAAGTATCTAATATTTCCAATATAGATCACTTTTTTTACTTAAAGTATAATATTTTTTCATGATTTTTTCCACAGAAATTTCCAATTTATAAATTTACATTTAGTTTTGTATATAAGGAGTTTTGCAAAAATTAATTTCAACTCTTCTGAGAAATGTTGATTGATAGAAAAATAAGAAATTGCAATCTTCTCTTGTCAATTTTATTTAACATTTGAAGAAGCTTATTTTTAGGGAAGATTCGCGAAATGTGAATATTTCAAGTTAGCAAAACTGAGATATTTTAAGAGAAATGGGGCTTGGAACGTCTTTTAAAGTGACTTCCGTCACTGCAAAAGGATCATTCGAAGAGAGAAGCAAAAGAAATTAATAACTGATTGAGGCACTTCGGTTCTCTCAAGGACAATTGGGCCTGAATGCCGTTTTTGTTGCTCGCTCCTACGAGATACATTGTTCGCAAATTTGCACCGCGAGGAGCCTTCGTTCCTGGCCGTTCCTCGAATGGAAAATCACTTCCTTCAGAAAACGACACAACGTCGCTGATTTACGTTTTGTTTGCATACAATTAAGCGTCTTATCTATGCGGTGCGTACAATGTGTAACGCAGGAAACGCCCACACCCCACAATGATTCACGCAGCGTCCTAGAAAGTCTGTCGCTCTCATCACCATAGAGGGTGTCTTAAATGTGTCCTAATGGCAATGCTCACACAAGTATTATATAAATTATATAAACGCACAACACGCGGTGTAAAAGACGAAGATTCCTGTGAGAAACCTGTCTCTCTCGTCAGCTATATATAGGATGTTCCAAATGTGTGTTTCTACATTGTGGTACAATACACGTTGGCACGACTCAATAATATCGCGGCATTATATCATCCTCGTAGGAACATCTGCATTTATTGATCGCGCATTACACATCATGCTCTCGTAAATTGTGTCCTTCGTGCTAAAATTACTCGACATCTCTGTCATGCATTCTCATTAACCTTTAGATGGACGCCGGAAGCTATTGTGTCATATCTCTAGGAACAAACATTTCATATCTCTAGGAGAGAACAAACATTTTCTTTACCCACTTTAGAAATTATATTTTAGATATTAGAACAAAAAGATATTTAAAGTATTATGGAAGAAGGATTGAAATAAAATAAAAACTAAAGTAATGTTCTGAAGTAATACTTCGTTAGTAAAATGATTCGTAGCATTATGCAATCCAATTAAAGTTTTAAAGTTAAAACGGAAAACAATTTTTTGATACATGTTTAAGAAAATTGGATGGACTTGTTTACAAGAAATCAATGTCCTGCATGATTTTCAAATAAAAATTAAAAGAAGATGTGTAATTTCATGAACGTATCAAATTCAACGAAAAAAACCGATGATATATAAGTTTAAGGGTGTTAATTGGTTTCTTCGAGAATGATGTAGTTTAGAGGATGAGTCATCTGTTAAGATTCTACATTATATTCTACATAAGCGATTGTTAAGCAGATCAAGTGAATGACCCTTTGCGGACGTCAAGGGATCTTTTGTGCCTCAATGACTGTACATATCTAACATTGAATTTTCTTGCAGGATGTGGTGGACGATCACTGGAACTTTCGGAAATATATTACCCATCGATTGGAGCAAATCCTACGCGCGGAAAATGCATATGCCCGCTTTAAATCTGAATGAAGCACCCGCTCCGACAGAAAGGTAGATACACGCTTCTTGCGCGTTTAATTATTTTCACAAGTACAATTATTCGTCGAAAGTTTATTTTGTAATGATTATGCATTTTGGAAACTAAATTTTCTCAAAACTATTGTTTATCGTACCGTCTTCGTTTCCTTATGTCGATGAGGAGGAGCTTGTAAATTCAACGCTTTCGTTTTTTGTTTGCTGTAGACCCGAACTAGAGGATTTGAGTAGCGAAGACGAGGCAGTTGCCACAGACTTGGACATGCATGCTTTAATCTTATCCAGCAGTACTGATACTCACAGTCCGGAAGAGCCGCTGAAGACCGCCGAGGAAGTTCTTCGCGAGATAGATGATATAATGCAGGTATAATCTCGACGTAATAAAGTATCCTTGTAATGACTAAACGAACGAGTTAATAACTCGGCTTCTTGTCGTCGCCGTAGGAAAGTCCGTCAATGGAAAGATCACCGGATTCAGAAGGCTCTTTATTGGACAGCGATGAGGCTTTAGAAAGAAGTAGAGAAGTACTTGGATCACCACTTCATGAAAAGAGTACGTTTTGAAACACTAATTCATGTTAAACATGATATACAGATAAAAATTGATTTCTAAAATAAAAATACATGTCATAAAGCGTTAGATGTATTTTTAGAATTAAAGCAACTTTCCTCCAGTCAACTAACTGAGCTTTTTGGAGAAATGGAATCCTTGGTTGCGGCTTTGAGCGAAACATTGATCGCCGAGCTTGCGCTTCGGGACGAATTAGAATACGAAAAGGAACTCAAAAACCAGTTTATCTCTTTACTGTTGGCTGTGCAAAATCGACGTAGGCAGCATCATGTTACAAAGAAGAGAAATCAAATGCAGAGTGGTACTAGTCCATTGCCACAACATAGGTCTTTGCAAGAACCGAAGGTAACATACTGCTATATACAATTACGCATTTATGTAGTAAACATTTTATGTAATATAAGCCGTTGAATACTTTTATTTTAAAAAAATTAAATTTTAAACTGAAGAACAACTTTCAATTTAATTGTACAGTTTAGACAAAGATACAAAAATAATAATAATTATCATTCTTATTATAGTATCTGACGACCGTTATTCCATATCACACAGACAGTGGGCCACCAGATAATCAAGCCTTGCAAGTACTCATCAAAAGTAAGTATTTAATAAGCTATACTTTTATGTAGATAATTATAGTTTCATATAAATATATGTATATCAATGACATGTATATTTGCAGTATTAAAGGCTATTAGCGAGGATAGCCCGACAGTACCTACTTTACTAACAGATTATATACTCAAAGGTAAGATTTTCAGTCCAATTTTACTAAATCCATTATTTTTTTTAAACTTGAATATATATATATATATATATATATATATATATATATAATGATATATAAGCATTACTAATTTTATAATAGCTTTTAAAAAGTACTTACAAAATTGCTATTCTGATTTCAGTGTTATGTCCGACTTAAAGCAGAATACGTGGAAAGGAAAAACCAAACATCAACAAAATATCATGTGCTCTCTTCTTCTTGCCAGTACGCTTTCAGCCGTCATTGTGCCGCATATATTATTGCGTAACTAGCTTATAAGTTGTACTTCAGTCACACTCGATTATTGTATTGGCTGTAGAAGTAGATAAGGTCCGATATTGTATCTAGTCTTAATTTATACATTACGATATGTATATTAATTGCTTAAAGTATCATAAGTATATTTTTAATAACTCGTAACATATTAACTCGCATAAATCGTACGTCATTTTCTTACAGTTTTCATATTTATATTGTACCATGACTCACATCAATTCAGTTTTGTATTTTTTCTTGTACATAAAAATCCTGAGGGAAAGCTTTCATGCAGAATCATCGCAAAGACAGCACAGAGCTCCTTATCTAGAATCTTACAAATTGCTACTTGTGTAGATCGGTTTCTATTTAAGGAATTCGAATTAGTGTACATTGTTGTAACGCTAGCTAGTATCTAGAGATACTCCGTTCACTATATCAGCTCAGAGTGAAAATCTTGCAGTGAATCAGTTAAATCACTTGTTCACCAAATAATAATGTAATTGTTCTCACGCAACGCGCAAAAGTTCAGAACACTATGTTTGTTAAAGTAAAAAATAAATTAAACGACTTCATTGCTCTCAGATATAATTTTTGTTAACCTAATTACATTACTTGTGTCCCTATACCTTGATTCCTCCATGATTTGTTTTTTATTTACAAACATATATTTTAAGAATACAATAAATAAATTGTATTGCGCAGATATTACACCTTATTAAAAGAAAAATCAAAAATATATTTAGTTTGATATTACCTTTAAGTATGATTACAATTATATAAAAATTTTGAAAATTAGTCCTTATAACAATATTGTACAGGACATTGTGGCGCTAAACAGCTAGGTTGATAGCAACAGTCTGAACCTCGACGATACCATTTGGCTGTCTATAAGTAAATTATGTAATTGTAAGGGGTCTACTTTAGGATACAATGTATATTCAAAATTTATGTGGTAATTGTACAGATCCATAATAAAAACTTGCTGGCTCGCTTCAAATGATTAATGGTTCATTGAAAAAACATATACATACACCCTGTTGAACATAACTGCGGCCAGGAATAACGTGCGTTAATTCTGACCCGACATCACGCATATTGGAAACTTTCATAATTGTTGCAGTCGAGCAATAAGTAATCAGAGGCCTCTTTACAGAAAATGTCCACGCCGGTTTACATTCATCAGGGCTAGGCTTAACGTACCACGCATCAGGATCGTATCTGCGATCGTATTTAACACACATCATCGGTTTGTCATTACTGCGTCTGCAATTAAGGCATTTCCTTTATTCCTTTCCGAATTTTTCTGTATGACCATCAATTCAAGTCTCTCTATTTTTGAATGAAACGCATCTCACAAAGAATCCATCTCTGCAAAGAGACATTTTAAACGTTGTAACTCTTGACCAGCGCTACACGTCCTGTTAGAAAAGCCCCAATTTCCAAGTGCTTCTGCCACACCGGTACCATAGCCTCTAGAAAACTCGTACGTACACGGCATTATCGGCACTGCCATTTCTTCGGAATAAATACTTGTCAATTTTGCAAAAATGTCACAAATATTGCTCTAAAGGAAAGGAAACAGATTCATTGGCTGTTTGGCTGTGAAGTTTGTTGATGTACAACCTTCGAACTTTTTTTTAAACAGTTATACAAATCTTTGCATAAACACACAACGTAAAATTTACACACCAATGAATTTGGTAAATAATATGTATGATGTATCAGAAATATAATTTGATTCTTACAATGAATGTACCTTTATTATTTTAATCTAACAGTAATAACATAATGCAGAAGGATATATGTATGTATATATGTATATACATATATGTGCATATATACATATATGTATGTATATATATAAATATAAATATATACATATATATTTATGTATAATAAATGTTCTAATAGTAAAATAGTCCATCTTTTTGAGTAATTTTCAATATTTATATCTTATATCTAAGTTATATCTTATAGCGTGCATTGACATAGACTGTCACATCAAAAATTGTTTATATGACATTATCGATTTTATGTCATACGACTTTTGTTATCTGCATCAATATTCACAACTCGTCACTTCTTTTTTAATTTTTAATACAGACAGGACCACAATTAAACAGTAGTATATGCACTGAAATTAATATTTCCATACATAAATAATTGTATTACACAAAATATCATATGTTAGCCGTAATATTGTACCATGCATAAAAAGAATGCTTACCGTTGTTTATTGAATTTTTCCATCGATGTAAGCTTTTATAGCAGTCTGACATTCCACGGAACACCAATGCTGAATCAATAAGTATGTTTCTGATTCAAGTGCGGCATCTAATTTTTTCCGTAAACTGTGACGTAGCAAAGCCTTTGTTGCTTCCATGGACTAAAAATAATAAATTTTTATAAAAAATATGATGATTCGTGATTTTAAAAATCATAATTGTACACACATGGAGGTGTCCTCTCTTTTTATAATATCTTGTACTTTCTTTGTTAAGTCTACGTTCATCATATTTAAAATATACTCAATATGTTGTAACAATGCATTTTATTATCAACACTTCGATTTATCGTGCGTTATATCACACATCTCTGTACCTTGCAAATAGAGCGAAAACAATGTCGTGAATATTAAAAAGTTTCGTAATACAAGTCATGTGGGAGCAAACGTAGAATCGAGAATGTATTAGCATTATTGTCACTTGCGTTAACATAATCTCGCTTATGGCAGTCGAATCTAGCGCAGTCAAGTACGCACGCGATTAAATATGTTTATCAAAACTTATTTCTTCATTTCTTTGATAAGCGCGAGTGTTAGTGTGTATACGAAAATCAGCAGTAAAACTAACAATATTACGTTCAAATATATGAAGGGAGTTCGTATACATAAATTATACATAAATAGATTTTCGCAAGTATACGACATGATAAATGTCTCTGTTGAATTAAAATAGGTTGAAGGGGAAAGCGATTTACATAACTGTGAACCATATGAGGTATGTAATGTAATTCATGACCGATTTTGGATGCCTGGTTTAACGGAAAGACTTTGCCACTGTCCTAATGGAACAGAATGTCCGTGGCGATGGACGAAAACCTTCGATAATTTAACCATGTTCCTCAATAATAGATCCATTCTGAAGGTATCAAAGACGAAGTAATTATTCTAAAGAAATATCTCCTTTTGACATTTTTAACAATCACCTTTTTTGACACAGTTCTGCACACAATTAATGGAACTAGAGACATGCACACACAAACAAGAGGCAGTGATAGTACATGGAGAAGGTGATACGAATAATAGCTATATAATACCATACAATGTAACAATAAGTTGCATGTGTCCGCAAACACATTACTGGAAGTTGCAAAAATACACGTATGAAAAGCATGGTCTTGTTCAAATATTCAGATGTGTCAAGGTACATTCTATATGTATATTATAATGCAGAAAAGAGAAAATCGCATTTTAAACTTTTTTCTAATAACTTAGGAGTATTTTTATCTGCATGATTTAAACATCTTTTGTTATATAATTATATATATAAAACTATAAATTCCCTCCTATAGTCTCTTATTTGAAAAGAAAAAGTATTTAAACTGTGCAGAAATGAAAACTTTATAATTTTATTTATTTTAATAATATTTAATATTTTTTAATTTACTGACATGTTATTTATACTGAAGGCAAACTTTTTAATGCAGAAAAGAATGTGCGAGTCTCTGGAGTTTTGCGGCTATATACGATCTGATTTATATTCAACGTACTACAGATGTACATGCCCAGAAAAGCATTTGTGCGTTTTCAAGGACAAGATACAGGTAAATGTACAAGAACTACTCTATTCTGGGCCTGCCTATATGGCTTATTGTTACCGTTACTAAATATACAAAAAAATATTACAATTTAATATGATAAAAATATACAAAAAATTATTAAAAATACTCTTAACGATATTAAGTATGTAAAAAATACAATATATATATTAAAGTAGTATCTCGAGAACTTATTAATAAAATTAAAGTCAAGAGACATTGTTATAACTTACCTGTGACGATTGATCACTCATAGCTCGTAATGATGGTAATAATTCTACTTGAAACCGATCAGGCCATAAAACTCGAGTAACGAGACCAGCTCTCAACGCTTCGCTTGCTGTTAGAGTCCTTCCACCCAAAAGAAGTTCGCTCGTCTATCAAAACGTATAGATGTTATTTTTATATTATTTTCACGTTATGTGTTGTAAAATCGTTTATTACTTACAATTGCACTGCCTAGTATGTGTGACAAGGTGAAAACTGCAGCACCTTCGGCAATTTGTCCTAATTTCCCGTAAGGTGTACAGAACGTTGCCTTATCACTAGCAATTACGAGGTCAAAAAGAGGTAACATCGTCACGCCGAGTCCAACCGCAGCACCCTGTACACCAGCCACTATAGGTTTATTGAAAGTAGCCAAACTTTTTATGAAATCCCTAAAAAGAGAAATAAAAATTTCAATAAAATATATAAAATATTATACCAACAAACGTGCTTACACATGCTTAAATACATACTTGACAGCGTATGCCAATTCCTGAGCAATAGATCGTCGTTCCTCTTTATTTGTATGCAATAAAGTTGAAAGATCGAGACCTTCACAAAAACTTGTACCCGTAGATGTTAACAGTACTACCCTACATTCGTCATCTCTTTTTAATATCGACAGAGCCTCTTTGAATTCTTGCATCACCTAATATCATTAAAATACATTTAGCAGTTTAAAACGATTTCGAGACTATCGGAGTGCGAAAGTACTTACTTGCAATGTGAGAGCATTTCTTATTTTTGTCGAAGAGGATGGCGTAAGTATCAATTGTACGAGATTACCGTGCCGGCGAACATTTATTTCCTTATTGCTGAATTGACTTTGCATTTCAGTTTTCGTTTTGTTACTATCTAAATCCAGTGTTTTTATAGTACTTGTATTTACTGGAATATTGTATGATATTTATAGCATTAATTAACAAATTCATTAACAAATTAATATTTTTATTTTACAAAAGTATTAGAAACGTTTACCTTTACCTTTGCTCTTTCGTGTGGTCGCAACGCTTCTGGCATTGACGACTGAAAGAGCGGTAGCTGCTTCAGCAAGACAAGCAGATAATTCATCTTCCTCTTTCAAAGAATCATCAGCATTATTAACATCATTTGTCCTGACAAAAGTCACTTTGCTTTTCATAGCCTTTTTGCTCTTTGCTGTTATTTTCCCTGTTACCGTACCATTCGACGATCTGGTTGTAACTTTACTCGAAACATTGTCTTCAACCACCACGGGAATGTTTTCCTGTTGCTTCCCGACCTTGTCGATTTTCTTGATTTCTGATTTCTTACTGGGACGCGCAACGACAGTAACTTTTTCTTCTGCATTATTAGCAATAGCATTGTTAGTCGCAGCTGTGATAGTTGCTGTGGTACTAGAACTAGTAACATTGGTATCAGACTTTTGTACTGTTTTCTTCTTCTTCTTTGCATTATTAATCTTCTCTTCTTGCGAATCTCGTCTCTTTTTGGCAGATCTCAAGGAATGAACAGTTCCATCTTCCGACTTGGCGACTTCCATAGATTTCTCAGGTGAGTCAACGCTAACTCTGGGACTTCCAGATGCACTCGAAAACGAGCTAGACGAGTGTCTCCTGATAATTATGGATGCGTCAGCTGCATTTCGAATCTTTGCCGGGAGAATGAATTCCATGGGTGAAGCAGCAGTGTTCGGAGTTTTCGGCGACGCGACCTGCTCTACTATCTTTTTGTCTACTTGAGCATCAGTCAGATTAATCGCCGTTCTCTTTGATCTCGGCGACACTTTCGTGACGCTTGATACAGTTGATGTACGCAATCGTAAAACGGCATTGCGAACTAATTTTTTTCTGATTTTAAGTTCACGTTGTACCTTTTGCAGATCCATGACCTTTGCTCGCGACTTCGTGATGGGAACCAAACGTTTTCTATCCGGCTGCTCTACGTCATACAGTAAATTAACAACACCCTCGTCCTGCAATAACCTATCTATCTCATTTTTACCCTTCTTCTTGGGTTTCACGTCACCTTCAGCCATCCGTTTTGGCGATTTTGAGACAGCTTTCGGAGGAGTCTTCTTCGACGAAGTCAATTTAGTTTTCAACTGAACAGACTTCTTATCAATTGGCATTTTTTGGCGCAGCAATCTCTTGACCATTTTTCTCTTGGTAATCGGTCCCTTTTTAACAAGACTAGGCTTCGACCGTTTTAAGGAAGTATCTTCGACTTTACTCAAAATTGAACCTACCTTACCTTCGGACTGTTTACTCGTTACTTCTTTTGCGACTTTTTCATTATTTACAGCAACGTTCGTCGCATCACTCTCCGCAATGTGATTTTCAATCGTCAAGCTATCTCTGGAAACAGACTTTTCTTCCTCTTGTTTCTTACTTAACGAAACTTTACCCCTGTATACCTTCTGCCGTTTTATCGTATTTTGTTCATGCTCCCTTGCTTTTTCAGTGGGTTTGCGCTTTCTACCTGATCTCGACTCTTCTATTCGTGGGCTCTGCTCCTGATTTTTTTGATCACTCTTTTCACGAGGCGAAGAATGCAGATCAGTCCCAACTAATTTTGTATTTGGTTGTGCGTTTTCACTCGCTAAATCTATACCAGCTTCCTTTTGCTGCGCAGTAAGCGAAGTCTTCGCAACAGTAGTTGCGTCTTTAGACGTCCTACTGGGCGCTGCTCGGAACGTTTTCTTTTTCCGCGATGGAATTTTTTTGGACGATGATATGGGTAATTCAAGAAGCTGCTTTAACGCCAGTTCTCGTTCAACTAATGGATCGAGTTTCGGTGGATTGCTTTGCTCGGATTGTTCCATATTGGATGGCGTTTTACTTTCTTCCGTGAGAACTGGTGGCTTCAAGATAGACCAGTCAGGATCAATGTCGCCCTCTAAAATTGCCAATAATTCCTTGTTGTCGGAATTACCATCCTTACCAGCTTCCGTTGGTGCGTTTCCTGCTGTCACTTTTTTATCACAGTTACCCGGAACTGATTGTGCAGTTACAGAAGAGGGAGACGAATTTGAAGAAGTAGTTTGCTGTGGCAGTGGTATAAGTTTCGGTACTGGATTCACTGGGCCACCCGCCAATTTATTAGACAATCTTTGCGTTAGTTTCTTCACGAAAAATATGTCCGGTCCACGCGGCGCGTCTACGCTCTTCTGCTTTTCACGGAAACGCTCCTTCAACACTTCCGTCACTTCCGCCGGCGACGCTATCTGACTGGTTAAATGCCGAGAGCGGCTTTTAGGAATTGTGTCGTGCGGCGTCGCGTTAACCGCACGCGTATCTGAAGATTTGCTCGCAGTTGATACAGGAGAAGTCTTTTCACTTTTATTGAATGATATTGTGTCCTTACTAATCGCTTTATTTTTCTTTTGATTTTCCGTTTGTTCCGTTGACTGTTTCATTGTACTCTTTTCAGTTATACTTACAACGTTAGGCGCCTTATCATATTCTTCATCTGCAGAAAGGACTTTTTCTTCAGACGTTACAACTGATTCACTTGAAACAGTCTGGTCTGTCTTCGTCTCATCTAATAAACTCTTTAATTCGATCTCGACAGAATCATGCACTCTTGAGGTTGATTGCACATCTTCGTCCGTATTCTCAACTTCCCAATCGTCAAATATATCTTGAATAACGCTTCTTTTCTTCGTCGACGAGTCCACTGCTTTGTGAACAGGTGTGTCATCTTCCTTACATTCAGTCATCTCTTTAATGGCATCTTTATGGTCTTTATTTTGAATTTGTGGCAGATCTGCTGTAACTTCTGATTCTTCAACTTCTGTAATTATGATTTTCTCACCTATGATAATAGTGATACCTTCTTTATCCTCTTTCCCAGAAGTAATTAAACTTTTACTATCAGTCGCTTTTACTTTAGTATTTTCATCATTTATATTACTTTCGTTAATTGCAATCTTCCCATCAATTATAGATTTTACATCGCATTTATTATCTACATAATCCGTATTATTTTGCTCTTTATATTGCTCGGTTAGTGGAGTGTCTATAACTTCAGTTACCTCTATTATAGTATCGTCACTTTCTTGACTGTAATTAATTAGATCAATTTCATTATTCCCATGGTCAGACTCCGTAATTTGTTTTTCCCGCAAAGTAACATTTTCCTGGCCACATTCTTTATCAGTACCTTTCTCTTCCAGAGTAACAATAAAATTGTCTGTCGTCGTGTCAGTCGCATCTGGTATAGTCTCCACTAATAAGACCACCTCTGTCTCTTCTTGTACTAACTTAGTCAGTTCAGCATTAGTTACTATCGAGTTATCCTGATTACTGCTACTATCATGTATTTCCTTGATTGTTTCTTCAACTGACTCATACGAGTCATGAGTCTGGCCCCCATGTTCGTTAAGTCTAGACTCATCTAGCTCTACATCCTGCTTATCTATGGTATCCGATTGATTTGTGTCCCCTATTATATTATAGTCACTTTCTAGACTATCTGCTGCCTCTTTGTCCTTTTCTTTTATATTAAATTCAGTTATCACATTTGGGCTTTGGTCTTCCTTGTTAGACAAGTGTTGCGATTGGTGATTCGAATTTACCTTATCTTTTGTATCGTAGACTTTGATCTCTTCCTGTTCTGATTTGTAAATCTCTGCGTTTGGTTCCCTCAGTTCAGATTTCACTTCATCATTCGCACCATCGTCAATTTCTCCTTCAACAGATACCTTACTGTGACTTGCATCCACATAATCTTCTGCTGCAACTACTATATGGATATCAGTATTGTCTACCGTTAATACCGATTCCGATGATTTGCACGTCTTCAGTAAATTTTGGCTACCTTCCGTTAAGGAAGCAATAACTTTTACATCTCGTTCGGCGGTCGGAGCTTCTGCTTGCGCGTCAACATCCGTTTTGATCTCTACTGCTTCCAGAACTTGCGTCTGCGATGAGTCTAACTGTTCCATGATAAGTACCAAGATGCTCCAAACTTTTGTCACTAAATACAGATTCCTGTTTCGCAAGAAAACAATATCGTGAAAATAAACATAAATCTGACGATCCGCACTATCGTACAATTATGTGAATCATAACCTAATAAGCGGTTACCCTACACTCGAGAATATCGACAACTTCTACAAAAACAACCGATCTTACAAACGAAACGCAAGCTACACGCGGCTGCGAAACTCGAAGCGGGCGCGATGTGTGTGATTACCAATGAACGCTTTAACTCGCGTAGGGACAACAGTTGATAAAAAAAAATTTGAGAGCGCGAGCAAACTCGGCTACCACGAAAAGAGCAAATAGCGTAGCGGTCGGCAGCGACATCGATATCAGTATCGGACGCCCAAGCGTCCCATCGATCGTTGAGCGATATTCCCGAAAGCACGGGACCCACAGAGCGGGCCAAATGGCAGAATGCGGCAGAACTCACCGTCTAATGGAGATGTGCCCATACTTCTTGCACTCCGGTGAAAATCACATGATACACGCCGGTCTTCAGGAGGGGGACAGCTGCGCGATCGCGCACGTTGGTCGCAAGATCCGCGCCGAAGCCTAATCGGTTTTGCAAAACAAAACAATTGGCCCGACGAGTCCAAACACCATGTTTACAAGAACGAGCCCGGGAGCCACGCGCCACGAACGTCAACTCCAATGACTTCAGTATCGTTCCTTGTGTCGGAGACCACGATCGCGTATCGCCGATGCAACCCCTCGATATCGATTATCGCGCGCGGGATGGAAGATACACGATCCTTCTGCAGCTTCCGCGAGACAGCCACGGTTTTAATCGTTGATTAACGAACGTCAATTTTCTCTCGCTGCGGCCTGCGCTTGATCCGCGACTCGCTGTCGATGTGTGCGTGCGCACGTACGTGAACACCGAATTCGGTGCCCGCATGCCCCGCGCGCACTCTGCAGGCCGTTACGCATGAAATAATGAAATTATCCGAATGCTTCTCCCGATGTCTTGTCACGCACTTAACAACCGTGAACGCTGAGCTACCTCTTCTCGTTGAATAATTCGTGGATCTTTATTAATTTACTCATTAATTATTAAGAAACTTGCAAAACAATAAAGGACTTTTCTATTCAGTTTAGTAACCTATTCTACTTGCCTTACGGGGGGTGAGATGGTCTGATAATTATTAGACAGACTCTGTATAGATGTCTGCTGAGTTATGTGACAACCACGGTACGAAATATCTCGAATTGGTCGAGACGTTTATGTTCTCGCGCAAAAAGAATTTCATGCGCAGCAGCCTCAGAACGCAGCGCGCAGCGTCATTGGTTTCAATCATGGAAGAAAGAATAACAGGAAGGAGTTTTCCCTGTGACGTGATTAAATTGACGTAAGAGGGAAACAGTCGGTGCTTTCCATCTAGCGACACAAGTCGACACAAGTGCCATTCTATCTTTGTTATTTATGAATGTTAAAAAAAGATAGGTGATGCTTGTGTCGCTAGATGGAAAGCACCGAATGACGTCATATTGGTGTGATCCGAAGTGCGAGAAATAGCAAATGTTAAGTGAAAAATTTCATGAATAGTATTTATGAATAGTTGCAAATACAAGACGAAATGCGAGACAGTTAAGGCGTCTACAGCCACTTCACACACGAGATTTGATGAGGTTAGATAAGAAGAAAAAAAGGTTATACTCCTCACATTCAATTGTGATTGGTCAGTTTTTTACGACTTAAAGTTTACTGCATCTATTGTAAACCCAACGTAACGGAATTGCGTGTATCTATTGGTCGACTTTGTTGAACGTTCGACGAAACAATGAAATGGGTTAAGTCATAAGCCGGTATTCATAGTCGGGTCTTATAATTAAAACCGTCTTAAGTTTATCTTCAGATACTCCGTAGCCAATGAACTGATTCGTACAGCATCTAAAGATAAACTTAAGACGATCTTAAATTTAAGACCCGACTATGAATACCGGCCATAGTCTGAAGCAGCGACTAAAGCCGGGAGCACATAAAAAAAATAACGGCATACTATGCTATTTTGTCTACTAGATTTCTTGCGAAAGCCAATAAGAATGCAGAATTTTAGATCAGGTGACTTAAGGCTTAGACCTAATTGGCTCTTGTAAGCAAACAAGCAAACCAGTAGCAAAATAGTATCGTATGCCGTTGGCTTCATGGTTGGTTTAACGAAGGTTGATGGTTAAACGCATGCGCAGGAGGAAGACAATGGCTGCGTTCAGCAGCAGAGCAGATCAGTGAGCGATCAGTGATTATTGGTCCTTTCTATTAGATTCCGAAATCTAGACCAATCATGTTGACGCATTAAAAAGAATTACTCAACAGTTGTACAACAGTTGCGTCTGCTGAACGCGACCAATTTCGAGTCAAGTTTGATGCTGTTGCGCGGGACTCGATATCTTAACTTAACTCACGTTCCGAGAACTTTAGTTGATGAGTTTTCTCTCTGCGAAACATATATTGGATGTCAAACAACTATTCGAACATTCCCTGTGATAGGCGCCGAATATCTTGTAAATACTGCGACTTACTGTGAAATACACATTCTACTTTTAGGTTATAATACACACTGATTGTATGTGTCATCATCGAATATTTACCTCGTTTTTCTGTTTGTTTTTGTGAATATACACATAACATGTTTATGAAAAAAATGTGCAACAATGCCAATAGCCAATGTGACTTCAATGAGCACCAAAATGAGTAAGATGAATGAAAATGCAACTGTTAAGACTAAAAGTTTAGGAAATTCTCAACAATCTTTAAAAGAGAGAGCCTCTGATATAAAACAAAAGGTTTTACAACGTATTTCTATAATGTTGAATCTTACATTTATATTTTAAATTTAAATGAGTTTTTAATATGTTTCCAAGCAGAATGTCACAATGATCCCTTCTAAGGAAATTTTGTTAGGCCAAGACCATGTTGTAGAAGTAACAGTAAAAAAAATTAAAGGACAAAAACGTACTTCGCCTACAGTAAGTTTTAGTCCTGGACAGAAAGCTGAGAAGAAAAGGTCTATGACTAATAATAGGGAATCTCCAAACTGGGGTAATTTTTTTAGAAAGCAGAATTTATTGCTTATGACAAAAGAACAGGCTTCTAAATGTAATGAAGATAGAGAAGCCAAAAAAAATATAAATGTTAAAAAACAACAGAAAAGTACAGTGAGTATTATAAATTATATACATTTTAATCACATGTGTATACATGTATGAATATACATTTCTGTTTTTAT
Organism: Crematogaster levior; assembly: GCA_901521435.1. Taxonomy (NCBI): domain Eukaryota; kingdom Metazoa; phylum Arthropoda; class Insecta; order Hymenoptera; family Formicidae; genus Crematogaster; species Crematogaster levior. The sequence goes on along the minus strand of CABEGB010000593.1, from coordinate 570,126 downwards.
TTAAACATTTCTAATTTAATATGTTGCTAAATATATAATATTTCATACAAAAAATATCTTTCCAGAAATCAGAGGAAAAACATTTAAAAACACCATGCTGTTCTTCACCGTCAATTATTGTTCGAGATTGTGCTGCACAATGCCCCGAAATATGTAATTCCAACAAACTTGCTGAATTTAATTCAGCACATGTTATGTCCGATAAATTACATATGTTATATTTGATAAAACAGTTACAAGATTTAGTAAATAAAAAAGATAAAAGAACTTGTGAAATCTTTACTGAAATGGAACACATAATGCAGAGAATACCGGTAAACTTTATAAAATCACTATTTGAAGTATAGTTATATTATCACTGTGTGTAATTTATATTTTTAAGCATTTTATAAATTTTATTAAATCTTTCTATTTTATGTCATTTCCGAATAAATATTACATTGATTACATTGTTATTTATTTTTACAGGATCTAGATTTTAAAGTAGAATCCAATGCAGTTCCGTTAAAGGATAAAAATGAGTTCATATTAGAACGAGATAAATTGCAAAGGTTTGATGTGATATATCAAAAAATAAAAAGCAAAAAAGAGTAATACTAATTTTTTAACTTTTCGGTTTCAAATCAGTGAAATTCTAAAGCGAGATGAACAGCTAAAGGAAGTTGACCAAAAATATTCCAAGTTAGCATTTGATGCAGAGAAACTTACACAACAATTAGCTGAAGCAATTCGTGAAAAAAACAATGTGTTATCAGTAGTAGCTGATCTAAGTCAACAAATTGAAGACAAAGAAAAAACAATCACAAGTTTAAAGACAGATCTGAATAAACAAACAGAACTTGCACATAAGCATTTCATTGATAACAAATATCTAACAATAGAAATAGATAAACTTTCAACGTTATCTTCTTATAAAGATAAACAAATTATTGGTTATCGAAATACAGTAAGGTTAGTATATATTCTCCCATTAATAATACGTTTTTGTTTTATTCGATAGATGCATAATTATGGTATAAATTGCGCAACAATCAATTAATGTATTAATAAAATTAAGAGTACATGTACTTTACTTACCCATTTAATTCATATATATATACACACACACACACACACACCAATTTATATTACCAATTTACCAATTTATATTACAGAGAATTACAAAGTCAGATTGCAAAACAATTAAAAACCGTAAATGAAATATGTATGAAAGAAGGAAGCAAAAGTTCTCAGATGTCGTTAATTCATACAGGACACGCATGTTCGTCTCCTACTTCAAGTTTTTCTAATGACTCTGATAAATCTTGGCATGATTTATCAGACATTTCTTCAGTAGATTCCGTTCCTGAAGAACGTGTTTTAAAAAAAAATGCACCTCTTAAAGATTTTGAGCTCGTTAGCTTGCTTGATGAAGAATCATCACATAGTATAATGCCGGATCAAAATGAAAGTAAATCCATTTAAATTTACCAAATATAATTACTATTAATGAAATAATCTTAATACAGTTTTTAACTTATAATGTTTTATTATTAATAGTTACGAACGATAAGAGATCAACAATGCAAAATAATGAAAATAATATTGTTTCTTACCAAAATGTAGACACAAACGATGTAAACGCAAAAAAATCTTTGCGTCATTTTTCACAAAAGGGTCACAATAAAGGAAATGATATATACAAGATGAGTAAGTTTACAAGACTTAAAGAAAAACAGAATAACAACACCAAAAATTTGTCTCTTAATGCATTGAAAATTCTTGAAGGCATTACATCTTACAAATCAATAGTTTCTGACATAAGAAAGCAAGGTGATATGCAAAACAGGAAACCTGTTAATGTACCTAGTCTATTACGAGACTGTCCACATCCTGATTGGAGCGATAGTAGTAGTTTACCTAGCACGGTTTCCAACTTGGACATGGTGCCCTCGAACGATGTTTAAATAATTAGACATTTAAAGTTGAATGACAGCGATCACTGGATTCTCAAACATCCTATGTAGGAATTATTGATATAATTCCGAGAATTAACTGAATATGTATATAGACTTATATTATCTTTTTGCTGAACTGTGATAAACTGTCGTAATATACACATTTTACTTGAATAATAACATCAACGAAAACTAACGCGGTATATATTAAATAAAACTTGTAATCGCGATATTTTAAAGATATTGATAGACATGTTAAACACATAATTTGCACATACATTTCTATTAAAACAAAATTGTAATATATATCTTGCACAAATATTGCAAGTTTTTACGTTGTTTAATATTATTTAACGCCAAGACATAATTTAATAAGATTGTAAAACCAAATTGTAAAAATATAGACAGTCAAAAATATATTTTTCTGTAAATATATAAAACTTTTATTTGTAAATTTTCTTGTAGTTCTCACGGTATCAAGATTTTGACATATAACCTGTATTATTACGAATTAACTATATAATATGTTTCAACATATACATTTGCTTTACGGAGAACAGGTCACGAATATAAATTTTACGCACACAAGAGAACAAGATGTATATATATAGATATATATATATTTTTTTTATCACATATGTATATATACAAGTAAAGTATAATACTTATAATATTTTGTAAGTCTTAATAGGATAAAAGGGAACATTTTAATACACGTAAAACATTCATCAGCTTTTCATGAAGACGTCTTGAGATACATTTTATATTCGTGTTTTCCAGTAAGCGTGTGGTATGTAAAATTTTCTTCTGTAAATACTCGATTTCTTTTTCTCTCTCTTTTTGACAGCTTTTAATAATCGAGAAATATGTCTAACGGCTAATAACATTACGAACACAGTCCTAACGATTCGACGCGCGTAAAATGAGTAACGGTAAACATCGAAAAGAACAAGACTGTCTTCGCGTTTTCTTTTCTCTTTTTTTTTTGATCAGTTAGATGAGAGTGTGGTGAAAACGAATGATAATGTTCAAAAAGTTTTTGTATTTATATTCATGCTCTCTCACAAGGGAATTTTCCTCGATTTATTTCTCTTCTTTTTCTTTCTACATTTTGTTACATAATATATCTAAGGACGTACCGTGGGTCGATTTTATAAAATAGTTAATCACAAGTGTTTCGCAAACAGTCGTTCAATTTTGATTATTAATTTCAGGCTCGACTCGACGCATCATTAGCCCCATTCCCTTTCTCGTTTCTCCCTCGTTTCATAGATTCGACATCGAATCCTGCCTTTTATATCGTTCCACCAAAAGGCATTATATCCAAATTTGGCGAAGTTCCGTTCCGCACTTGAAGAAAATTCCGTCGCGATTTGGCGAATCGAGGATATCAAAGTTCCCTTCTTTCGGATACGTATACTTTCACGTACAAGTAAGTACGGCTGTCTTTATTATTAGAGGCGTTCTAAGAAAAAAAAACAAATGTCGATTTGTGTGTTTGCCGTACAACGTCAAACTTCGCGTGTGTAGGCCGCATCAAAAGTCACGCGCATTTCTCTTCTCAGAAGATTTTCAATCAATCAATACTCTCAATTGATCGAAATCTTTCGTGTTATCGGTATAAGATCTGTAAGTGTGCCTCGAATTGCACCTGAGATCGATAAAACGAAATTCACTAATCGGCCAAAAATGAGCTTTTATACAATTTATTTATATCACATGATTCAAAGGTGACTCAAAACTCCTCAACTCGTAACGTCGATAATTTTTCATACAATTTCATGAAACTTCGTATTCAGATTCGGAGAGTTTGTAACCGTAAAGAGATTGCGGGACTCCAACACAGCCTGTACAGAAGAATAATGTTAAAATTAAACGACGACTATATAATAAAAAATCATTCCGTCGATGAGAAACCGACGGAATACTCGATGATAACAGTGATGACGTTGCTGATGGCATGTTGTATACGCAAATGTTTACCACGTAACGACCTGATACTGGCTAATTTTTGTCTCTAATTTTGCACACTTGATTGAATTTCGCGAGGAGATCCGAAAGAAATGTAAAAAGAACAGCATTGCGCGTAAAATCACGTGTCCGACCACGTGGCTTTCGTTCCACGCCGAACTCACGTATTCAGAGTTTATTCGCGGCGGTAATCTCTATCAGAAATCTGTTACATGGAACAATAATATCGAAGGCTGTCGCGCATTCGCGAAATTCGGTAATCTTCTTTTTTCTTGTACACGAACGATCCAGAAGATAATTTTTCTTCGGAGAGAAAAATATTCACAGTATTCGACACAGTGGAAACCTTTGCGTAGATGTATACATATGTATTGTGTGTGCGCGTGTATGTGTATTTGTGTGTGTGTGAGTTCGTATATCTATTATTTTTAATAAATACATATGTACAATATGTCGGTCATGAAGTTAAACGCATCGGCGTTCGCAATTCGCTTTTGGTACTATTTGCTTCTTCTCTTTTCCTTTTGATTTCTTCGCTTCGAAACAGCATAAATCTGGATAGCCGGAGTTAATTGGCGTCAATGTACAATCGGACGCTGCGACAACGGACGAATGGAACGCTAACTATTTGTTTGGACAGGCCAGCTCGTTTTCATAATTTCGGAGAAGAAATTAACACTTTCGAGATCTTCCCTTTCTGCGGATTATTAACGATCGTAAAACGCGTCGTCGCACGGTTTCATATCACTAACATATGTATACGTATTGTATAATGCGTATATTACAGTAGACGATCATTCGTGTAGAAATCGTAAAATTGTGAGTCGATTAAAATGAATCTAGCCGACTTTAATATCCTAATTAATTAGTCTCAACTATAATTATACGCCCAAATATAGCTCAGATATCGGAAGTGATAGTGGGCTGTTGTAAAAATAAAAATTTAACATTTGTCATCTTGAGGTTGCATGTATGGAAGGACATGTTTTATTGTTTTATTGTACGTTATATACTGCTTTGTTCGGTGTAAAAATATAAAGCATTTCGATTACAGACTTCATACGTATGGGCATTGCCATTGTTACGGAGTAATCGGCGACTATTACGATAACTTGTCTCACACTTTCTTGTAACTCTTTTCTTCCTCGATGTAGGATTGCGTGCGTTAAATAAATAGACACAGAAATGATATAGAATCGTGGGTAAGCGCAATTGTTTCAAAATCAATTCACCCTGCAAATCATTTTTCGATAATCGAGGAAAATTAAAACGTGATGTACATTAACACGTTACGTTGAAAGAATAACATAAAAATTTGGTTTTCGATATCTCAGAACCTTGGATCTTTTTAATTGTCCTCTCTAAACAATAGTTATATTACATTTTAGCGCAATAATCGTAAGCGCAAACTTTACGTTGATATTAAAAAACAATCCCGGTTGCAATCCTACTTCAAGAAAAACAGTCCCGAGTTCTCGTTCGTCTAACAATGGCCCAGGCTATGGAGTTAATAATTGCTTTCATGTGGCAATGGTAACAATATGTGTGTATAACAAATATACTTAGAACGGTTTCACTTGTGGTATTACGGCTCTCTGTAATAAATCATATTCATCTGTTCAACTGCTGCTGAATAACAAGGTATGCGGAATATATCTGAGTACAACGCGACCGATCTTCGCATCGCTTTTCTGTCAAACAAAAGACAATTACTCATATAATTATCGAGGAGCGAAAGATGGCTTCTCCCGGCTATTCGATCCGTCAGTTCTGCCGTTCTATAAAGTTCTCCCCGCAAGAAGAAATTCAAAGAAACTGACTCGTTTTATTATAAAATTATCGGAGATAAATTTAAAAATTTATGAATTTTCTCCCGTTCATTTTAATCCCTCAGATGGAATTAAGCGACTTAATTCTTTTACAATATTAGAGTAAATTCCTCTCCATTTCACATCGGGCACTTTATTACATCGTTATACTTCATTCCACACAGAAGGAATTAAAAAGATTATTATTTTTCCGAACATTTGTAAGCTATGTTCATAATATGTTTACGCTACGCTTATCATCCGACACTATCAGTTTCTTTTAATTTTCAATTTTTCTCCAACCGGCTTTTTTCGGATATTGGGCGCACCTACCTTAGATGCTCCTTCGATTACGAGTAAATCACAAAAGTAATTGTCCGGAAAGCGACGCAGAAGCTTCCGTCGATACATGGACTTCTTGTAATTAAACACTATACACTTCCTGCTCGTGCCTCCAAAACACGATGTACGGACTTTCGAATGACTACTATTTGCAGTCTACTAGGCGCGCAAGATACGCAATGTGAATTATCGTTTATTATTATTAATTATTTTTTGACGAGCATTCGTGTATTCTCTCTCTCTCTTTCTCTCATTGTAAAATTAAGGAACCTGTGGTCCTCTATATATACACACACTAGGTGATTCTCATTTGTTTAATCGTTTACCGTATACCGAGAAACGCGCACGAGAGCGATACACGTAGTATTGTAGTATTGCGACACACGTGCGTCAATGCACCGCCGCCGATGTTGATTATGTAATTTCGATTGATAAAGTCACGGGATAACACCACCGGACGAGCGGATCTTTCCATTTTGATTCATCCGGCATATGAAAATAGTAATAACGTCGTATAATTAAATATTCCCGACTATCGCACGTGCGTCCCGATACTTTACCGTCCCCCCCCCTCTCTCTCTCTCCTCTCTCTCGTAGCACATATATTTATTATATTTATATTATATAGTATAAACATTTGTTCTCGCGCACTTTTAACGCACCACTGTCTCCCAACGCATAACCACGAGATACGGAAACGTCATTCAGCATCCGGTAAGTGCAACGATCGCAACGTAAAGCTGGGAAAGAGTTCTCGTTTGCACTCGCATGGACATTCGAACGAAACTCTAATCAGTCGATGTGTGGTACAAGCGCATCCGCTCCCGTCCGGCAATTGCTTAATAGTATAATACGTATAACATTTTGATTAAGTGACACGTGTCGCGTAACGCGTGCAATCTCACGAGGGAAACCGTCTTATCGAGAAAGGATGAAAAACATTGTGGCGTGTCGAAAAGTCGAGCAATCCTTGTTAAAGACCGATTTAAGATCAGTTCGGAAACAGTTTGAAGCTGAAGCTTCTACCCTCGCGATGAGGTTGTTCGCGGAGAGGAATCAAAACAGCAACGCAAACTCGTGCAACGCATTCAACAAAAAAAAAACACCTAAATATTCGATTAAATTAGAAAATCAGATTTGATCTTGGATCTAATCCTTTTTTCTCAGAGCTTTCATCATTAAGTATTCGATACAAAAGGGCGAGCCATTTGAAACAGTAAGTTTTTTGTACAAGTTACAAACATTCAAACAACCGCATCTGCAATCAGAAGGATCGGAAGGAAAAAACGTGATACCGAAAACTAAAAGCTCATAACTTCTCATAACATAATGACGACATATGTATGTGTGCAATATAATCTCTAATGTGTATTTGTTTGATAAAAAATAGAAATATCTAAATCGATAGAATTAAAGTGAACCAAAGATGCCGCTGTTATCTCGTCGATAAAATTGTTTCCGGCTTGTTCGAAAACCATCTTTTGGGATTGTCACTTCTTTGCATTGTCTTATCGATACGTCGGAACGACTTGAAAACGGTCATTAAAATGTAAATATTATTACTGTTATTATTATAATATTATTATTAATATTATTACTATATATTATTATTATTCGTATTCTCTCTCTATAAGTCACACTGAATTACGTATTTTTCGGTAGAGCGTGGAAGATGCCTGCAATGTTCGGAGCACCTGTGCGATAATCTATCATATATTATGTATATTTATTTATATATTTATATATACTTGTGTGTAATAATTGTAGCGATATTTCGAACGTAAAGAAAATTTTAAACCGCGACCCTAATTTCCGCTTGGCGTCGTTAAGTTCCTGAATGTACGTATATATATATAGAGATTTGATTGCCGTGACACGTCAGCACGTTTTCACCTATGCGAATTGGACGTGGTGAGATTTCACTTTTTGCTTGTTAATTGTCGCTCGTCCGGATTGTTTACAACTCCGCGAACCATCGCGCAGATCGAACAACCCACGTTCGTGAGATCTTATGGCACACCGCTACGTATTAATCGATTGATCACATTTCTTTGTCGTACATATACTCTCTGTAATCGTTACAAAATTATCTACATACGTTGTATCTAACTTTGCGTATACCAAACGAGCGTTCGTATGTTACGAGCTATGCGAATCGATAGAGAAGCATTTATGTGAAACAACACAAAAGAGGAGTAAAATTGAATGAAAGGATAGAGAATTTTCTATTTTATCGAAAGTAAGGTAACTCGAAATCGAGACGGATATTGAAGACATTTTAAAGAATTACGAGCTCGCCTTGCACAAAGAAATTCAACAAGTCAACAAGTCACGAATTCCGCGTGTGAAATTTTTCAAAAGAAAAAATACCTCAACACATACAAGGCGAGCTTTGATTTTCGCTCAGTATAATAATTCATTTTGTTTCATCTCTGACACACGCGTCGTTACGCTCGATTATCGTATACGTATAATTATCGAATTGATTAATTCTTGTAATTCTGAAGGCGCTGGCGTAAAAGAATCGATAACAAATCGAGGAGTATCGCAAAGGAATATGTACATGCAGAATATGCAGAATATGCATCATAGTAAAATGTAATTCTCTCTCGGAATACCGATATCCGTATACCTTCGTCGTGACGCGAGGATGAGTTTTAAAGAAACATTTATCTTTTAACAAAAATAACATCCCAGCTGCGCATTCGCTTTAACATTTTTACAGTCCGTGGTTAGACCAAAGACATTGCCTATGCAAGCAAACTTATGAATCACTCTGTAGTACGTCGTTACTCTCCTACCACATCTCTCCCTGACTACTCTCTCGTCGCCTACCTATCTCCCCTCCAGTCTCTCTTAGGGGTCCTGCACCTCCTCTCAGGTTTATTTCCACTCCTTGAGGAGGCAGCCCCTCCTCGGGCTACCGGCACGATACACAAAAACGGTCAGACTCCGATTCGAAGGTCGGCGAGTGTTTCATTGGCGTAGCAGGTAACTCTACTACGATTAAAAAAATAATAACAATAAAAAAGGGATACATTTTTAAACAGGTAAACAGTCGGACGGGCTTCGATGCACAAATGCGCGATGCCGACGTAACTCGTAAAAACAAGGTGCAGTGGTGGTCCACTTGCACCGTCAGAGATCTTTCATAAAATTAAAACACGCTGAATTGTATTTCTGAAATATTGCGGAATTCGAGGGAATTTTTCTCCCGTCTCGTGGAAAACATAATGGTGCATAATCATGACCTAATGTAACGCAATCAGGAGGTGAAAAGGGTTGAATGCGACTGTGGCGCCTCTGTATGTATAGATCCCAACTCCTCAAGAGTTGAAAGCATTAATTTAAATTTCATTCTCTCTAGAGATTTCCACACGGTTTACATTCCGCTGTTACGTTCAGTTCTTTGACTGAAGGCTCGAGAGATCGGGAATCCGCGATACGAATCCGCAGATCAATTCGTCAAACTGTCACAGAAGCATTTTTCCAGCAACGATGAATGCGTGTCGCGGGAACGTTCGACAATTATTAAATCCAAGAGACAACGCCCGCTGTCAGACGTCACGTCGTCGATCGCGGAGTCCGTATGTCCGCGTGTCGAATTACAACGAAACCGATAAACGTCCTGTTAAATTTGCAATAAATGTTGCGAGTAACGCAGCGTCCCGGACACAATGCGCCAATTGTTTACGCTCTGACAAACAACAGCGGCCCCGGCGGGGGCCACGACAAAGGAATGGCGGGCCGCTCGATTAAAATAATAGCGCGCCGGCGGGCGCGATGCGTCGCGGTGTCAATTTTCGCGTCGTCCCGCGCCGCGAAACTTCGAGATACGGTAAAACGCGCGTAACGGGGAGTAATAAAACGATTAACGTTTGCGGCGCGTTTCGCCGGGCGAGCGATTAACCTGTTGCTGTTGGTTTATTCATCCCATCCGGAATTGGGTGAGACGACGAAACTACAGCGACCTAGCGAACTAATCTACTAGTATGCAAACGCCGCCGCCAGCGAGAGTCCTTTGCATAGCAGTCCTTCGGCGTTACCCGGCGCCCGACTCGTAATAACAGCCAGACGGTAGTAATCGCCGCTTCACGCAAACAGCATCCTGCCAAGACGGCAGGATACACGGATCGCAATTCCCCCACCCCCACCCCCCACCCCTAGCAATCACAAAGTTGTTAATGACAATGCGACGTACGATAGCGCTCCGATCCTTTATTCTCTGTGACTTCCTTCATTCTTATCAATCCCTTTGATGAGTTTATTGCTATCGAAGGTACAAGCTTCAATAAATTGTTCCAAACTTGATTACAATATACGTATATATATTCATATTAATTGAGACATTGACAGAAATTATTGACGTCATGTTTCTGTGCGGGAGAAAATTTCTTTTTTTTTTTTTTTTTTTGAGGAAAAAGTTCGGATGAATAATTGCATCTAAAACTTGGCAAAACTTGAAATAACGACAATCTTTAATATCACTCTAATATCAGTTAGTCAAGATTCACTGACGTTCATTTCGACTGAACGACCCAAGAATGGTGCGTGCAAGAGATGTCGTTTCAAAGAGAGTGGATCGACGCGCACGAATCCGGGCAGTCCGATCCCGGCAAATTTCGTCGTGCTTGTTTAGATTTCTCCGTTATGTGTTGCATAATCCCCCGTGACCAGGTCTCGGGGTGGAGCAACAAGAAAAGGGGAAAAAAAGAAAGAAGCTACGGAAGAACCGCGAAGGGGACCGTGGACGGAGGGCGAGGGAGGGACAAGAAAGAAAAACAAAGTTCGCGGAGAGCAGGAAGTGGCTTGCGTAAAAAGAAAAGCCCCGGTAGCTCGTCCGCGAGCGAAGAGAGCGGAGTGGAGTAGTAGGCCAAGTGGCAGGAACTTCCTTGGAGCCGCACGCGCGATTCTCTTTCGCGAGACCAAGAGAAAGAGAGAGAAGGAAAGGGTGGAGGGAAAGAGGTATCTTTTATTTCGTTCGAGGGAGTAACTGTCAGCCGGTATTTCGCGGAGGCAAAATAAAGTATAAAGGGTGCGCACCGGTGCACCGTGAGGTGTATACGAACCGCACGAGACGACGGTGCAGTGAGAGCGACGGTGGGACCTCCGATATCCCTCTGATCAGTAGCGGATTTAGCATATATGGGGCCCTAAAGATTGACCAGCGAAAAAAGTCTGCGTGGACTTTCGTTAATTGAAAATCAATATCGTTTTTTTTACTGTAATCAATGAATCGTCGTAATCCATAATGAAAACATGCGATGTAATTACGAATAATGCAGAAACGGAAAATATATAGAGCTAGAAGAAATATAAAAATATTGAACGTGAATTATAATTAAGGATTTTTTATGGATGGAAATCTATTCTTAAAAATTTCGGTTTTGTATGACAAACAAAGTTGCTCGAGTTCTTATGGGACTTAAACGTGCCCCTATCAAGAGATTTGCCACCAATTTTGATCGTCTCGACCGTTTCTTTTTTCCTTTCCACTCCTTTGCATCTCGCATTTCTACTCTCTCTCTTTCTCTCTGCAGTTCTTGTTTTCTCTTTCTCTCGTGATACCCTCGTCTCTCTTTCCTCTCCCTATCCCACGATCTGCCTCGCAGACGCTTCTGGCAGACGAAACGCGTTTTGTTCTCAACTTCCTCGATCACACCTTCCGGCCCGTGTGCAAATTCGCGAGACCCGCACGCGGGTACCATCGCATTCGGTTTGCATTCGTGCTGCCTGTCGATTCTCGTAGATATGGAAGAACGACTATTGTTGAACACATGCTGTATTCTTCGAATCTCCGGATCTTCTGACCTTACTGTCAAAGTGGCTATGTGTTCCGGGATCAATACTTTTTTCAGATATTAATTGCCAGATATTTAGCTCGAAATAATTTATCTCGCAAAAGATTAAGGTACAACTGTTGAAATTTCAAAGCTGAACTCCTTTATCTTTGAAAAAGACAGACAGCGCATAATCATTTATACGGTGGTTGACGTCGCGTTACGGCGTACGGTCCAACGGTACGCCGTAGATGCAATCGCGCATCGGAATGTTTTTTTCGAAGATCCTTCACTCGTTCTTGTTGAAGAGGAATTTCGTTCACGTGGCCACGAGGATCGCGAGGGGAGAGAAGTCCAGAGAAAGAGAGAGCCGCGAGAAGGGCTCTCTCCTCTGTCGTGGCCGCGCCACGCTCATAAGAGCCGTCGCGACGGTCGTCGTGCCAAGTTCATGAACCTTGAACCCTGCTTTTGCCCGCCGACTCGTTTCGAGAGATGCCCGCGTGGCTGGCGATCCATCGGTGATTAGGTTTTCGACCAACTAACATCGTTCCCCAACCTCGGCACGCTCTCGTTGTGCACATAGAACCCTAAATGTTCGTATCTGTGTATCGATGAAATATGTCCAATTTAAGGGAACAAAGATCCTGTAGTTGCATCTTCATTTGATTTAAATTGTAGGATCATTTAGTTTAATTTGTATGTTAATTTATGAAATTCAAATTCAAAAAGAAAACATGTGTTGTACTACTTCTGGGCGGACAGGATAATGGAACTCGGTTGCGCTTGTAGAATACGTTCGCTTACTTGACCTACGTAACGCCACTCGTGTCCACCTGTACGTTTTCCAGACACACGTCTCGCTTCGCGACGCTACTACGTAGAGAAGAAACGTGACGCAGTGGTCTCGAGAAGTACAAGAACATCACAAAAATAATGATGTAAAATCAAGGAAAGCTTTATCCCGATTTGACTTGAATGCGCCACGCACTCCGCCTCATCATATCGTTAACCACCGAGTTCCTCCGGCTAAAAAATTAGACGGCGTTAAACCATGCTTTTCCTCTTGCCATTTCTCTCCATTCTTCGACCTTAGGGAAGGGCGACAGACTGTCCCAGTTGTCAGTGTTATCTTGTGTACATGACTACCCCTTTCTTCCCATAGAAATACAGCCTCCGTGGCCGTTCTTACATTTTCCTCGTTTGATGCGTCGCTGGTTCGACCGGTAGACCCCCGACGAGACCGCGAGATTGAGAAACGCTGGTCGTGGGGAACGAGACGGGCCGCCTCAAGGCCGCGCCGTGGTCCCACTCCCCCGCCAACCACCAAGTCCGAGTCAAGGGCGTTTCTCCCACCGCACGGCACCGAGTTATGAACAGCCGGGGGGACCCGAGAGAGGACCTCGTCTCTCTCCTTCGCGATATCCCCCTGGTTTCCCCCTAGCTTGGTGCGTCTTTTCTCATCCATCGCAGTGCCCCCCGTCTCACTTTCGCCTCGCGTGGTCCATATAGCGAACGCATAATTCTCGCTCTTTCTCATACTCTTTCCCCTTCTCTCTCGTTGTCCTCTTCGCTCCCGCCTGTATTTTCGTGCGACGGCGAAATGACGACCAAGTCTCGACTTTAACTACGCGAACTTCGTCATTGTGCGAAATGCCTTTTAAGAACGTCTTCGTGATTTGACACGGTTTATCGCTATGCGATTCAAATCGCCGTAATCTCGGTGAGGTCAGATATTTCGGTGTTGTCGGAGAGCTCTAGTCCTGGAAGATAACTCTCTATATACGGATTGGGTACTATGAAAGCGAAATAACCGATGTAAGGTATACTTAACGATAAAATTAACTCATCGTATTTGGACAGATTTGAAACAAAAATTCGTAATCCAACAACATCGGCTGGATGGAAACATCGACTTCAAATTGATCAAAGGTTTCCAATTCGATTTGACTAATTCAGAAATCTATATAGACTTTGTTCTGAATGCAGTTCCGAAAGAATTTTAACAACTAGAGAAACAATTATAAATGATAATTATAGATAAAATTGATAATTTATGAGTAATATTGATCAAAAAATCATCTGCCAATTACTCTCTTTCTTTCTCTTTAGGATTGCTGATGATTGCTTTGTGCGGTACTTCTGGTGCTTCAGGATCTTGCTAATTCTACAAGCGATAATTTTCATTTTTTTTCCTCTGATTAGCTCACTAGGTGAATCCAAAGAGGATAAACAGGATTTTTCTATGAAATGAAAACTATTATCTATCTCGTCGCGACGTTATATCGAGTGGCTTGATCGGAAGTTCTACGGCGCATAATAATTTCCTTTCGTTCCCGTCGAGCCAGGGCACAGACGCTCAAAACAGTCGGAGTCATACTTCATGATCGCTGATATCGCTTCTTCGCCGTGCCGCCGGCTGAATTCTCTCTCTCTCTCTCTCTTCCCTCCCCCTTTTTCTCCCCCTGTCTCTTCTCCGGTCAACATTCTTCATCTCTGCCGAGTCCCAACGGGTTTTCGGGCATGCATGATGATCCATCATTCTTCGCACCGTCCCGATACTCGGCTGCTCCTTGTCCTTCGGCTTTGCTTACTTGCTTGCATTTCGCGGCGCGACGCGTACCGTGCAATGAGCTGCAACTCGTTACTCCTCTACGGCAATCCGCCATACAACAATTGTTAATCCATGTTTGTGAGCCGTATACCTTATCTTAAAAGCTTTCTACGCTTGCCTCACCCAGCCACCGTACGGTTTTGAACCGCACAAAAATTAACTAAGAACGACTACGAACAATAATTTTTACATTATCATTTATTAATTTTCATTCTTGTAAAATAAAAGTTCCGTGTACTTTGATACGTAAATAAATTTTCTCTCTGACATTAATAAATACGATCATTTGGTTCAAGAAAATACAAATTTCGAATGAAGAAACTTGATTTTTCTCTAGCAGTAATTTTACTACTCTCTCTTAAATGGAATGCTTAACATTTAATAATTGTAATAACAGATACATGCATATTAATGAGTTTGCATGCTCGAAATTAATTTAGAAGCCCGATAGTCAATTTGTGAAAAAAATTTGGAAGCTTCTCTTGGTACAGAGTTGACGTTTACGGGCTTCCAGCTCAGTGCTATTAAAAGTTGAGTTTTTTTCTAACAAAAGTAGACTTAATTGGTTCCCCTTGTACGCGTAACAAAGCGATCCCGAAAACAGTGTATATCATTCGCGTTGCTGAAAAATAAATCTACCATCCGGCCCCGACGGCGATGAATAAAATATATGTATATCAGATGCTTCTTTTTTTAAAAATAATTTTCGGTGCATTCGTTCTTGCATCACACCGCAATCACCACGGGCACCACGTGATGCGGGGCTTCATTCAAGGACACAATATTCAGAAACCGAAAGTGCGATCACGCGAAAATCTAACGTCTCGCCGAACCGGTCTAACCGGATTCGGCGTGTACGCGGCTGGTTAAGATGGTACGCCGATCGGTGAGCCGCGTAAACTCGTTCCTCGTCATTTTTGGCAATAACTACATTAGCTGCTTGGCCGAGATGCAAGCGTGAATCAAATTGCTGTCGCCGTGATTCTCGCCGTCAGTGCCGTGTCATCAGGCTCCGACGTCTCTGTGTCGTTTTTTATAAAGAGCGATACCAGCGATTAGCGTCGAAGATGAGCAGTAGAGCGACAATCCCGAGAAATGCAGAATCGGTAACGTGAGCTGCACATATTGTCAGTCGACAACAACGCTAATATTTCATTAATACATCAAGTACAAATCGTACAAATATTTTCCCTTGTCTCATATACACGTTTCGCCGGAAATTGGTATCCCGACTCGAGTTAATTCCCTCTTCGCGTGTGCAATTATCTCCCGTAATTATTCGGCGCGCGTGATTCTTTCAAAGTTATTCATCGCATAATTTTCCTAAATTGCTCGATTTGTTTGTCGTAAAAGGCAAAGTCGCACGTAACTCCGACACTTTTCACTTCGCCTTTCCTTTGATAGCGCGAGCTCTCTTGGCTATCTCAATTTGATCTTTTTACAGTCCTCGTATGGGCGGGATTCACTTGTGCCGCGGCTGTGGTCGTGAAGTTGGAAAGTCAAGTGCAGTCGGGCAGCTTCTACGCAGAGAGACGACAGAGTTTCTCAAACACACAGCGCGCGGCTTTCTCTCTCTGTATTTCTCTCTCATTCTCTTCCCATCTCTTTCCATTCCCTCACCCTCTCTCTTTTTCTCTCGTGTGTTTATAGGCCGCTCAAACTTTTGCATCGATCGAACGTATTATAGCTTAACAGTTCTCCAGACTGAAGCACGCTTCAGATGATCGCCTCTCGCTTCCTTTCGAGTAACTACTTAAACGCTCCGTTTTCCCTGCCGTGCAAGAAGAGTAATGCAAAAAGTAACCGACAAAAGTGACGACGTTATTCCCTGCACTGACGAACGAGCCAAATTTACATATCGCATCTCTTCCTCTTACTTGTCTTTGGATATACACGGAAACCTCTCGGTCTTCCGGGGATAATGGACAGCACATTGTCGTATTTGCACGTTTACGGTTTAACAAGTGAAACTGGATATCCTGGAAATGGATTATTCTCTTTCATTGAATTAGTGCATTTTAAAGACACTCGAGCGACTTACATCTCGTTTAAAAGTACATAGCTTCACGCGTTTGTAATTTAATTTTGAAAAATGTTGAGATTTAAATAGTTTTTTTGTATAAGAAAGCTACAGGCCAAAGACGCATAGTTCTTCATCTTTGTCGACTAGCTCATTGGCGCTAGTCAAAACGAGAACCACTGGCAGATCGTGTTCGCGCGAACGAGAGCAAGTGGCTTCTGTGCTCGCATGAACGAGATTTTAACGTATGGTTCTGCTGGATTCTGATGAAGTTTAACGGATAAGAACGCGCGCGCGTACAGAAGCGTACATCATAAGCTGCGCTCTGTAAGATTCGTTGCAAATAATCCAAATCAAGGTTGCCGTGAACAAGTGCGGTTCTGACAAGGAGCCGCACTGATCTGACGTGCAAAACTGGTTGCACCGTGCGAGAGACGGACTGTTTCCGACGGTTGGTTGGTTGGTCGGTCGATCGGTCTCTCAAATTTATGACCATGCTCGAAATTTATTCTCCGCACGTCCTAGACCCGATAAAACCGATTCCGAAATCGCGACGTTCAGGTGAGGCTGGAAGGCTTTGGCAGAAAAAAATTTTCGATAGTTTCCAGTTCGCCCGGGTCAAAGTTCTTGACCACGTTATATAAAGATATTAATTCAGGTGTTAATACAAGATTTTCTTATTCATGTAAGACGAATCCTGGAAATGTGCAAGTAATAATTTTTTTCAGTGTTGCGTCTTAAGTTTTTGTTTTCACAACTCTAGTTCAGATTTATGAACCGACGTGAGAGAGATATATCTTCATTAATCACTGATTTATTCGTGAAAACAACAGAAAAACGAAAATTATAAGAACTCAGACGAAGAAATTGGACAATTTAAAGTAAATGTGCAAAAGAAGCAACCGAGGAGAAAACAACATAACTGCCAGCTGAAACAAAGTAATAATTATATATAGTAGTGCTGTTTACCGAGACATTGTTTTTCATTGTGTTACTTTCTAATTGACGGCGAAATGCCAAAGAAACCGAAAGTACATTCAAGTTATGCAAGTTTGAAGTTGAATCAATGTACTTTTACTTTATATTAATATCGAAATTCTTTGAGCTTTGAACTTCTTTAATTTTTACTTCTCTCTCCCATCTTTATAACTTATTTTACACAGAAAAACATATTGTTCTATACAATTTTATAGAAAACGTTTATCAAAATAACAATTACTACTAAATTTTGAAAAAAATTATTTTGAATAAAATCATGTCCCGGTAAACATCACGGGGATAATTTAACGGAAAGTAACGAAGGTTGTGCTTGAAGATGTGCGCTGTTCTGGTATTATTTGTATATTTTATTTGTATAAAAAAGGTGAAAAAAAAAATGAAAAACAGAACACGCTCGGGGCATGGACGCGGGACCGTTTCGTGACGAACAGCATGTTGATTAATATAACATATAATATGTATGTATACATATACATATAGATGTATATATATGTATATATAACGAAATTAGTGAATTGTGAACGAGGATGTACACGGTAGGAACGGAGCGAGATGCTGGAAGTTGAGTCAGAGAGAAACAAGCCAAAAGAGAAGAGTGGAGAGCAAAAGAAAGAAGGGGAAGAACAAAGGATATGTACGATATACACGGTGATATATCTTTGGGAACACTGTCAGTTCGAACAGAATCGGACCCGCGCCGCCGAGACACTCGTCAGTCACAAAATATGAGACGAATTGATTTCTTTCACTCTTCCCACTCCCTAAATTACTATTAGGAACCTGGTTCCGCCGTAACGTTGCAGCGAAAACTCTGCGTCCAAGATCCAGCCGAATTAACTCTCGAGCCAGAGAAGTCGCGATCATTTGAACATAATTACTAAAGTAATGATTTACGGCAAAAGGATAAATAACGATAACATGCATTGCTGAATAATGCAAACGGAAATTAAGTTAAATCGGCTGTTACAAAAGATGAACCAAAAAGCATTATTAAATAATAACCTACTCCGAAGACTTTTTGACAATTGAGTATTTCGGTAACACAGATCTCTACGTCATAAACGCGACAACTTAACTATATAACTTAAAGATAGAAGGGCAACGAGAAAACAAAACCAAACGGAAGGCGCTTTTAACAAAATATATTTACGTGGCGTTACAAAATATATGTTTCGCGCACGCAGAAAGCATTTAATTTCGCTGCGCACTATTCATAGTTTCCCCTAATGGCTGCTGCTTAATGGCTGATATTTCCACGGAGAACATCGTTGTCTCTAAAGAGCCTCGCCGAAAATGTAACATCATTCTCAACAATTTATCGTACCGTCAAACATGGATCAAGAGGTATACCACCGGCAATATAATTAGAGAAGTTGCGCCGCGAATAAATTTGCATACTAAACGACGAAAAACGAGGTAAGGTCGATCTTGGCGCAGTATTTCGCTGCTCGCGTATATACTTGTAAATAATGGTATATGCATCACCCCGGCGCTTGGCGCGCCACGTGATCTCTGTTTCTTTTACAATTGTGATCGGGGACGAGTCTGTATGTACGTATGTGTGTGTATATATATGTCTGTATGTGTATATATATATATATAAATCTACATAAATAAGACACGAGCTACATCTGCGTTGAAAACGTCGCCCAAGCGCCCTACCGATTTCTTTTCGACATTAATTAACTTTCATTCAAATTGCACGTCTTAAGAATTAAACTGAACGAACAGAAATCGGAGGAAATGCAAATCAAAAGAATTTTTAAGACAACAAAAAATAGAATTGAATTTCGGAGAATTAATTAAAGATACGTGAAATTCATCATCGATGAGATGTACATTTCCACATACAGCTCTTTTTGATTCATTTTTGCAAGGAGGCAATTTTCGCATTACGGAATAAGGCGAGTTTTCGGTGTTAACGGAACCTACGTGAGCACGCAACGTAACAATTTGCGGCTCGTAACTGGACATATATGGTGCACGTACAATGCTGCACGCGCTAAACGGCGCCATTTAATATTTGCAAATTCGCGTGCTTTCCTACCGACGTGTTCAACGCATCACGGCACGATCCTAAGTATACTTATGCACATCTGTGAACGTATTGCACCTGCGTCGGCGTTCGCATTCGAGGGCTTTTCTTCCTTTTTTTTTTAAAGCTAAATTTTGAAAGCGAGATCTCATGTATATACGAGGGAACGTATGCGGGCACACCCGTTTGTATTTCTTTCGCGCGCATCGCGTTGTTCTCCCGTCCGCATAAATTAACATTCTCGGAGGTTTTCTCTTCCTCTCTCTCTCTCTCTCTCTTTCTCCTGCAAAAACTCGATCGATTGAAAGAAACTGTCAGAAAATCGTCCTATAAAATTCAGTTTCTAAGGATTTAAAGTTTAAGGTCAAATTTAAAAGATTTTTGATTTCTTTCTGTTCTCCCTCCTATCTTTATTATACTAATACCACTTTGTACTCCTCCTTCCGGACGATACGAAATAATTTTTTCAAAACCAGATTTACAAACGTAAAACTATATATTTAATAAATTTTTTTCTGTCTACAATATATAAATTATAATTAAAAGAAAATTCTAGTAGATTTATTCACCCGATACGAGCAAGCCTTCTCTCTTTCTGTAGAAATAATCAAATATTTAACGAAATAAAAGAAATTTCAGTAGAACATAATTCTTAATTCTGATTAAAAAGTTAAGTTAATCTTTTTTAAGAGAATTAAAAGCGAAAGAGAATAAAAAAAACTTCGGCTTCATTTTTAAACTGCGACTTGAGGGACAGAAACGTGTAGCTTTATAGAACGAGTTTCCTATCGGTTTTCTCCTAATCCATCCACTTTTTTGCAGAGCTATTGAAAACAAAACGAGTACGAATGATTATGTACGGAAACGTCGGATGCGCCACCCTGTCGGCGGGGTACGGCCCGTTTGAGGACACGTGCCCTGAGTCTTACGAGGGGAAAGAGAAAACAATAATTTACATATATATATATATATCATTAGGTAATATTATATATATATAAAGCTTAAACCTAATCTATGTTGAGCATTCGGTGAACGACGAGAGTGACGCAACCTGTGATAAGCACGTTATCTCTTTTTCTACACGCGTCTCTGAAAACATGCATCCGACTATAAAAAGGAAAAACAAAAAATAGAGAAAGAATAACCGAAAAGAAACAAGATCGCTTGCTCTGTCGTTTACGTATACGGATACACGATTGCACGTTTACCACGGAATTCGTCGCGAGCTGAATATCCTGGAATTTGTTCATGCATCCCACCTCATCGCAACGCGGACGCGCAAGGAAAACTGGTAGTCTATTTTTTTTTTATGGTAAATGAGATCTGATATAAGTTTTCCGGGCTTAGTTCTCGCGGACCTGCGTAAATACTTTCAAATCCATGAAAGCTCGTTGTTAAAACTAGAACACAGAATGACGAAGTGTCTCGTCTTGAAGTCGGCTAACTAGACTGGCGATGTTTTTATTGCGCATCCACAGAAACGACGGCGTGATGAACAAAAAAAAGTTAAACTGGTATCAAGGTGATAGACGATGGCCGTTATTGCAAAATACATAGTAAATCGATCGACAGACGCCGCGACGGTGATTCTCCTCCGTCTTTGCGATTCGAAGGGAGCAAGAGACGACGGAGAAAGAGAGCGCGGTGTGTTCGCGAGGCAATCGTGATATCCAATGCCGTGAAAGCTGGCTGACGCATAATTCCGATCAAATGAAATTAAGCGGATGTTGCATGTCGTTAGCGGTCGTTATCACAGTACATCGCCGATTCTACTTAATAAGTATGCCTCGCTCTCTCTCCTCTTATCTCTCCTTTCCTCCTTCTCTCCCGTCGATCGAAATGGCACCGCGCAACCTTCCCGACGTTGTCGTCTAACTATCCGAACCAGTTTCGCAGCTACGGGCGGGATGATGATTTTTCGCGGTCTAATAACATTTAGAGAACCGAAACGAAAAAGAAATATATCCGTCGCGTTTTTTTCCTTACTCTTTTTTTCTGAAAAATAAACTGATATTTCTACAATCTAATTCAGTGGTTCTTCTCTGAACAGTTTCAAGTTGCATTCCTCGTATATAAATTCATCCCTGCTCGCAATCAGCTCGCTACCAAGTCCAGCGGTCTCGTGCATATGCGGAACTTAAAGTACGTACTAACGTCCCTGTCATTCGGCCAGAAAACAACTCTGGACCTCCTCCTTCTCCTCTTTGCAAAGTACATTTTGCAATATGTATATAAAATATTTATATATATAATATGTATATATATAAAAGAGATTAAAAAAACACCAATCTCCGACATCGCTTCTTCTTCGTTCGCGACACTCAAATAATATACGTATTGTTATATCACACGGCGGATTTTGTGACTGCGAGATTAGAATATAATAAGCATAAGCACTAATAGACGACTAATATCAAAATAGTAGCATATAAAAAAAAACTTCTTGTCGGATATGAAAACAGAGTAAGAGAAGTTCGTACAGTCGATACAGCGTAATAAAAACAAAGGTGATTAAAACTCTGTGACAGTACTAAAAGAAATGCACCATACGCAATCTCTCTTGTATAAAACTTATAATAATTAATAATAATATAATAAAAAAATTATATATATATATATATATAATAATAATTAATAATTAATAATAATAAAATAATAATATAGTAATAAGATATAATGATACAATTACATCGAGTACTTTCGTAATAATAATAATAATAATAATAATAATAATAATAATAATAATAATAATAATATAAAGAAAACAAATATCTGTTTTTATCTACACATTGTCTACAACAGTTATTATTTTCTTTTTCGTATTTCGTATTTTTATGCGATTCTCAATCGCGGTAAAACCCAATTCGTTTCTCTCTCGACAATATAATGTTGACTTGTTAGAGAGAAAGAAGATCACGTCAGGAAACGTGTGTACGCGTGCCTCTCCCTCTCTTTTTTTTCCTCTAAGCTTGACCTATTACGTTAATATGTTTATGTGTGTGTATCTTTGTGTAATCGGTTATTTTTGTTATCACGGATTTCTTTAAAGTACAATCGGCCGTGCGCATGAATAAATCCGAAATAATGTCAACGTGCTTCTTTTCCCTTTTATTGTGGTTTCTCCACTTTTTCGAGAAAAACTCCCTACCTCGTACGCTATTCCTTTCAGCATTACCACATATTTGCGCGCAATGTTCCCCGCGGCGAGTTCCGATTGAATTGTACGAGACCGTTGTTAAGATCTTCGATTTGATATAAATTGGACCGAAGGAAAAGTGCATAGTCAGCTACTAATTAACAGAAAGTTTTAGGCAAAAACTTTCGTCGACAATTATTTTATTTTAAGCATTAATTTAAAATTTTTTTCTTGTATGTATTGTATAAATTAGTATTGTAAATTTTATATCGCGAGTGTTATTGTGTGCTAACTCAGTTAAACTGTGTACATTGAATTTTTATCTTGTAGAGAGATAAAGTGTGAAAAAGAGATTAATTTTAACGGTCAAAATGTGTACGAAATATACACGATTACAAATTTTTAAGAAGTAAAACTTTAGTTTTCTCGAGAAAAATAAAAATAAAGAAAATCTTAAAAAATGTGTTTTATGACTATGCAGTCTGTAAAATAGTTGCAATTTTTATTCCAGTTCCTACTTATTTTTGTGACAATATAAATAATATATTGCACTAATATATTATTCGTGAAAGACGAGGGAAACACATCCCGAACAATGACATTTATCCAATAAAAATATTCTGTTTTTGGTAATGAGCGAAACATGTAAATAAGAACAGATGTTTATACAGTTTAAAAATAAATTATGACAAGAACGAACGAAAGTTCTCAGAGTTCTAGAGAGATGTATGTTGATCTTTCGATGTCTATGCATAAATGACTGCTGTAATTTTTAACAAATATTGAGCACCTTTAACGATACTTCAAATACGGTAAACGCCGAAGTCCCACGCTTGACGCATATAAAACAATTCCAAGTTATCATGACAATTAAAGAGCTCGAGGAGTTCAGAATCTACAAGTTTTTCTTTCAGATACGACTTCGTGTTTAAAGTAAACATCATGAATCGTGTACTTACTCCAGTTTCGTAACTGATAATAAACTCACGTTCGCTGGGCTGAATACGACCGTTTACCGTATCCAAAATGCTATTACGAAAAGTTTCTGCAGAGGGTAACAAGAATATTTCATATTTTTGTTGCAGACGCATGTGTGTACATATATACGAAGGCATACGGATCGATGTTTCGAGTATGACCCAAGTTAGATGAGCGTTAATGTCTAACAAGCTTGCTTGCGCTTTCCTTCTTTTCGTCGCGCACACAAGAACGATAATAATATCCTAAAAAGGGCACGTAAGGTAAGTGTTAAAATTATCTCAACGTTAATAATAATACTCATAAATATTACGAACGGCCACGGAAGAGACCCCGCCATTCCCGGCGTTTAGTATTTTCCTATTCGTCATCTCCTTCTTCGCTTTACGTAATGAACGAGAGGAAAGTAAAAAATAATAAGAACAACAAAAACAACAGTGAACAACCACCACGATTATATCGTCGTCGTCATTTCGTCCTCGCGATATATATAAGTAGATTTTCTTTCATCATAATAATTTAATGAGTCGTTTTATTAACGCGACGCCTCACGACGCGATTCCCCCCCCCACTTTTCTTTTCTTGTTTTTTTTTTAATATTGTATATTGGAGAGTATAATATAATTGCGGTTCCTCAATATAGTAATAATATACCTTCCTAAAAATACGGTCAAATCACTGCCGCGAGCAGCAATTCCGAGGCACTACGAACAGGCCACAGAGAATATGGCCGCGCAATTATCATCTTCAGATCTCTGTGTCTCTAAATGACAAAAGACTAACTGTAGAACATCTAATACGTACGTAATCGTAATTATACTAACGCATCTCGTCGTCTAAGTTTTAGACTCATTACGTAATATACAATAATTAGAGAGATCACACACGTCTTAATATAGAAATTTTAAAAGATTATTCTCTAATACGTTGAAGCCCTCTTTCCTCCCCCTTCCCTTTCTTCTCCCGTTTTTGCTCTTCATTTAAGTATTGCCACGAATTGTTTTTCTTTTTCTTTTCCTTTCCTCTTTTCTCCCCCCCCCTTTTTTTTAAAGAGTGATGATGATAATTCTCCGAGATGTGAGCGGACCCCGTGCGAGCGCGGTCCTTCAAAGTCTTTTCTTTACTTTGAGCTACGCTATCGTCTACGCTACTTAAACGCTAAACTTCTACGGTGTCTCAGCCTTCTTCCACGTTCCCTCCTCTTGTTTTTCGTACTCGCTTACCTAGTTTTCTTTTATCAGCACCAATCTGATTTTAAAACCGATTCAAAATATCGTCATATAGTTAGAATATAATATAACCTGTATAAATATACATTCAAATATTACTATAGTGTACAAGAATCGCATCCGCTCCCCCCTTTCCACTCCTTCCGTTTTTCTCTACCCCGTCGTACTATCGCGAATCATCATCGTCGTCGTCGTTTCACGACTCGATCTACCGAAAGCTATGGCTCAGCACAGTGGGAGGGGATGCGTCGTTCTCGTAAATTCTACCTATAATCTCTCGTATCTTTCTCCTTTCTGCTCGTCATATCTGCCCTCCCTCCGCCCTTCCGCCCCAACCCCCTATGTCGTCTTTCTCCTATCCTCTCACTCACGTCGTACTTTTTATTTTTTCGTCTCATTCACACCCAGTCTCATTCGCACGTGCTCGCATACTTCACCTTTCTCCGTCGTTTGTTTTCCTCCTTGTCCTTCTTCCTCCTCCTCTTCTGCTTCTTCTTCTTCTTCTTCTTTTATTTGGAGTGAACGGCTTTACATATTTACAGGTATTCTTCTCTCGTGGTCGTGTAAGCGCTTCTTTCAAGAAGCACACATATCTTCCTCTCTTTCTATATATATATATATATATATATATATATATATATATATATATATATAGATATCTCGTTCTCACTCTCACTTACTCGCTCACTCATTCTTTCTCTTTCTCTTTCTCTCCCGCGAAACTTTTAAAACATAGGCAAGTTAAATATTGTATCACAATCGTTTTAGTCTGGTCGAAATCGAACATCTTCCAACCCGTTTGGCGATACGTGGCATTTTGAACGGTGAGCGGTAGCGCCCCGGGCGCGTGCACCATCCCGCGAGGAGAAGATAGGCGGATTCAGAGGGATCCGCGGGAACTCTCTTATCAATCTCTTTGAATTCGCCTACGTGTCTCGCGAGATAAGCTCCGAACTCTCGTGCTATTCGCTTGTCCACGAAAGAAACGCGAGAAGGTACGTCGTAATCGATTAATTATAAAAAATACGTACGGAGGAATAGACGAGACTCTTCGTTGGTTATTTTACCTTGGTCTGGCTAGTGAGAAACTCGACGGTGAGCAACAGCGGTGAGCATTTCCGAACTTTTCTGCGTCCCCGTCACTTGTCCTTCGTGCGAGATCTGACGACTTGGAGATGCGGATCGCAGCGGGAATTAGTATTTGCATGTACTAGCGAATTAACTAGATTGTTCATCGGTGTGCGGCAGCGATAACGAATTGACCCGGGATCCTTAAAGGATTAGTCTTTGACGTGCTGAAAAGTGGAAAATAACGATCGCGAGGAAGTAACGAACATTGCGTCGCGATGGCGTACAGCATAAAGAAGAAAATGTGTGTCACGAACTTGTTTGAGCTTAAGTGTCATCGATCTGAACAAGTATAATCGAATCGTTTGTTACTCGGTAGCGACAACGCAACGATAGTGATAATCCTGGAGGTTGTCGTCCTTCGCCGGGATAACACTCAGCGTATTCGACAAATGTCACAGAAGAGACTCGGTCGCATATCTTCCTGCTTCTTAAACAACGCGAAAATCCAAGACACGTGTCAAACAGGTAGCCGAACGATCTTCGAAATTTATATCACTCTCTATTTACATCACAGCCGATGCGCTACGACTCAGAGAGGGATAGAAAAGCGGTTTTCTCTCGGAGATAATTTGATTATATCCGACAGTCAACTGGAGACGTAGCGACCGGATAGTGCACGTTTTCGCGATGTTTCCATTCGCGTTATGCGATATGCGCAACGAAACCGTTCTCACCGTCGAGTTCAAGACTAGCTGGGCGTGTTCCGAGACTCTGCTAAGCAGTGATGGAACAAGAAGAGCGAGCGAGTTGTGAAACAACGGAAATAAAGGAGACTCTAGTAAATGCACAATGATAAATGTCACGGGTAGTGTTGCTGGATCGGCTGCTGGCCGCATCGAGACGCAGCGGCGGCGGCAGCGGCGATGGCGTTCGACGTTGCATCGGTTTCCAACGTGGCGGGACCGAAACAGCGCTGAAACCTCAGCGCGGGGATTCCTGCTTGCTAGTAGGCGGCAGGATGGACGGTTAGTCACTGCGGCGGCAGACCGGTCGGTGGCTTGAACTCGCCGGTCACGGACACGCCGTTCGCCTGGGCGCCAGGGAACTGCGCGGTGGAGACCGGCGGCTGATGATTGAACGCGGGCGCGTAGCACTGCGGGAAGTAGAGCTCCGGTTTGACGACCGTCGGCGTGAGGCCGCGGGGTACGGGTACCGGACCCAAGCCCGCGGGCGTACCGGGCGGCTTCGTATCACCGCTCGAGTTCCGGCGCACTTTGGCCGCGTGTGGGTTCATGTGGTTGTCGATGTGTTTCTTCACCTCGGGCTCGGTGGCGAAGCGCCGCCTGCAGTTGGGCATCGGACAGCAGAACGGCCGGTCACCCTGATGAGTGCGCGTGTGCTGGTCCAGGATCGCTTTCTGGCGGAAATCCTTGCCGCACTGCTGGCACTTGTAAGGCTTCTCACCGGTGTGGATACGCAGATGCTGATTGAGGATCGTGCGCTGGCGGAAGTTACGTCCACAGTACACGCAACCATACGGCTTCTCGTTCGTGTGGATGCGCAGATGTTGCGTAAGGTGGGACTGTTGCCGGAATCGCTTGCCACACTCCGGGCAAGGATACGGCCGCGACTCGATGTGTATGCATCCGTGTTGCAGCAGCGTGGACTTTTGCTTGAACTCCTTTTGACAGATCGGACAACGCACGTACAGTGGCATGCCAGCCGAGCGACCGTGCTGTATCACATCGGGTAGACAGCTCTTCGTGCCGCCCTGCTGCTTGATGTATTGCAATGCGCCGAAGCTGCCCGAACCACCCGCGCCAAAGACCGCGTGATTGCCGCCCTTTGGGTCTTTGAAATATGCCGGGTATTGGATGGAGTTGGCGTCCGGCGCCGGACTGAACGCGCCCGACTGCGTGTCCGTGTCGCCGAACGTTGACGCCACCTCCTCCTTACCCTCTTCAGGAGGAAAGGGAACATCCTGCGGCCAGAGGGTCGGCGTCATTCCGTTCTTGAAGATGAGGTGCGGGCTCACGTCTGTAACGAGAGAACGAGCCACGGTTCATCGGCGGTATTCCACGGCGGACAGGTAAGAGGAACGTTAGTTAGTAGCCCGGATTACGGTTTAATGATATAGGACAAAATCTATCTACGTGTCAATTGTAGCGCGACCTCAAAAGTATTTACTTAAATTCAGCGAGACAACACCCAGACAGCACAAACATCCGAGAAAGTTTAAGTTTAATCCGCCGTTAAGGTATTCCTGATTCGTTCGACGGCGTTTACATGTCTTTTGGGCATTTGTGCTGTTTAGAAAGTTATCACGACCCAATTTATCGTGGTTCCCATTGAAAGTTATTAGCATTAGTAAGTAGTATATGAGAAGAAACGCTAGAGAAAGAAGTTATTCGTGACAGGCCGTGATGTTCACCTTAACGGAGGGACACGCGAGGAACTAGAGAGTTATTAGAGGGCAGTCGGGTTAGATGGATGACAAGTCGGATCGCAGAAAGAGGATGGAGGCTGCTCTATCTCACAGCTCACCAACGCTGTCGCGTCCAGCTCAACCGTTCTTACCCGCCGGTTGGCCTTAGCTTCAACGAGGCCGATGATACCAATACTTGTCGTATTTCTGGTCGTTAGTTCTGGAAACTTTCGAAGCAAAAAAAACGCGTTCCGGCACAAGCTGATGAGGGATATAGATGATATAGACCAGTGGTGAATTTACTCCCATTATTTCGAGACACACGCATTATCGTCTTGACAATTTACAATTCTTTGCTCTTTCTCGAGCCGCAAATCCGCCACTGGTACAAACAGGTGAGAATCGAGATGAATCGTTAGTATGCGGGTTATTGTATCGCCGGCGGTAATGAACGTGATGATTATAATGACGACGATGCCGATGATGACGGTGGCGACGGTGGTTTCAATAGTAATGAGTGAAAACCGGTGGGTGGGTCAGTGTTTGGTTGTGGTGGACGCCCTTTGGGGAGTCTGGGAGGCAGAGAGAAATGCTCGCCTTGGTGTGTGCGGACGTGCTGATTCAGGATCGCCTTCTGACGGAAGTGTTTTCCGCACTCCGGACATTGGTATGGCTTCTCACCCGAGTGGATGCGCAGATGCTGGTTGAGGATGGCACGCTGCCGGAACGTACGTTCGCAGTATACGCAAGCGTACGGCTTCTCGTTAGCATGTATGCGCAGATGCTGCGTGAGATGAGATTGTTGACGGAACCTCTTGCCGCACTCTGGACACCCGTACGGCCGACTGTCTGTATGGATCCGCTCGTGTTGCAGCAAAGTCGACTTCTGCTTAAAGTCTTTGCCGCAGGTCAAGCACTTGAACAGACGTAGATCGTTGTTGCCAGCCTTGGACGATTTGCCGCTCTGTTGCACGATGTCAGGCAGCCCGGTCGCCATATTCGGCGCACCCGGACTCGCGTACTGATGCGCGTCCAGACCGGGCCCACCGTCACCTTGACCGAGAGACGTCAGCATTACTCCAGGTTGCTTGAGATAGTGCAGCGCGGAGAAGCCGCCGGGCGTGAGCATATGCGGCGGCACGGACGGCGAAGGGTGCGGCCGAGCTTCTTTGAAATAATGCTGCGGGTATTGTTGCAGCTCTCCGGCACCGGGAAAACAGTCGCTACGATCCACTTCTGCGTGAGGAGTCAATTGTTGTTGCGGCGAGTGATCTTGTTGCGTTTGTTGTTGTTGTTGCTGCTGAGGTTGTTGCTGTTGAACTTGCTGCTGCTGCTGCTGCTGCTGCTGTTGTTGCTGCTGTTGCTGCTGCTGTTGGACCTGCTGCTGTGTTTGTTGCTGCTGCTGTTGCTGCTGCTGGGACGTGGCTTGACTCGATTGTATGTCATCGTCCGGCGGAGTCAAAGATTGAGGCTCGGGAGGCGCCGAAGGATATGGTGAGGGCACGGGCGAGGCTAACGAGGGCGGGGGACCACTTTCGCCACCCTCGACTGGAGGTCCACAGGCCTGCTGTGGGCTTCCCGACGAGGAGGAACCCTGTTGCTGCTGCTGCTGCTGTTGCTGCTGCTGCGGGTATAGTCCACCGTCCTGGAGAGATCCCGGTCCCGGGCCCCACTGACCCTGGGGTCTCTCCATGTTATCTTTGTACAATACGTAGGGCGCGCCAGTATCTGCAAGTAAACAATGCAGAAGAAAGTTTGCAGTTAGACGGATGCTGACATAGTGTATTATTGTGTAAAAAAAGAAATACGAAATGTTATTTTCCATTTTGTATACAATAAAATGTTTTATTTTATCGGTAATGATCAATACGTTTATCGTTTCGAATTTCATGTACCTACAGTTTTTTAGTGTAAATATCGTATGAATAGACAGTTAGTAAAATGGTTAAATTTTGCAAGCACACCAATGTCAAATTTTGTTTAAGAATAACGTTCGAAATTGGGTCACGAGTCATGGATGTTTGCATCTTTAAAATCTTCGATCTTAGAATGCGCGCTCTAGAATATCAGATCAAACCACGTTCTTAGTCACGCATGGACAGACATGTCCGGTTCACGCTTCACAAGTTCAATAGCTGTTATGCGGGTCAAATCTATGAACTACGTATCGCGTTGATAATTTGTAAGGTGTTAAAGGTACAGACGCGATACAAAACCACGTGATTCGTTTGAATTCCTGAATCCTTGAGGAATTCCGTCCTTGGACGCTCGAATAAAACGGAACTTCTTATAATCATATCGTGTATTCGTTTTAAACCAATTTTTTATGCTCATTAATTTTTTAAGTATATGGGTAACAAAGGCGGATGCGATTACACATGCCCGAAAGAAGTAAAGGAAGGTAATCATATCGGGTGAAGTTTTTAATTAAACTTTGCCACGCTATTTAAGACGTTTATTTAAGACATGTGTCTCCCAATCGGTATTATCGCGAGCAATTACGTTGCGAGGAATAAGACGGCTTAAGTCGTTTTACGATTATGGAATTTATGTTACGTAATATCGCGTGGCATTTCTCCTCTTATCAGACTAATTATATTCCTTCGTTTTTCTTTCATTTACCACTTCGGATTTGTCACTCAATCTGAATTTTTCGTGGCCTGTTAAAAATTTTACATTCGCTTTATTGGATGACTCATCTGATGCAATGCAATATTGTTTCTTCGTGAAAAGTATTTCAACGAAGTTTTATCGCCTGAATACAACAAGTCATGATTTACGAGATTCGCAATTTATATCAATCAGAACTGCATATAAAAATATTCGATAACTCATTTTCTTCGAAAAATTAATTAAAAGTAGGACAAGTGCTAATTTATTAGAGAAAAGTGTAAAAGTGAATGTGTGTAGAAAGATGTAAAGTAGATCGAAATGTAATGTGATTAATGTTAATATCATGTGACACAGATAACGATAAGAATACTTGGAAATATTTGGCGAAGTTCACCGATACAAAAATTTATGTCACAGAAAAAGAAACTATATCGATTCGATGTATATCGATCGTTTGCACGTGAATCGTATTTATAGTTAATCGTTTTCATTGTATCGTATTTACTCGTTATATAACCGTTATTTGTTAAGATATCGGGCACGTCGAGATTAGTTTATTGCAATTCCAAGTTTATTCCATCACATAATTGCATTTAACTATTTCGAAAATCTCCGATGCGATAACGTTGTAATACCCCGTTATCGCGGTTAAGAGAAAAGCAACCGGTCGAAAAGTGACGCTGATGTGATATTCGCAGCTTGAAGAGAGAATCGTTATCATCATTGATAATTATAATTCTGCGTAACCATTTTGCGAGTTCCACGATTAACGGGAATTTTTTAATTAGCGCGTACATGTAGTGCAATCTTGTTTTGCAAAACAGCATCGCTTTCTGTTTCTCTAACCAAATATGTTATACAATGAGGAAAACTGAAAGACTTTGTAACATTTCTCAATGGTAGAAAAAAGCCCAAGCAGTTATTATTAAATATAACATAACAGCAGTTATATAAACATAATTATAGAAGCATCAATCATATGTTGACGTAAATATTGACGCGCCAACATCTGCGGTTTGATTCTTATTTGCCATCTCTTTCTTCTTTTACAACTAATATCATACAATCTACTCCTGTATTAGGAAAATTACAATACATGCGTTAATCCACTCTATAGCTAGCTTATTTCAAGAAATTCGTCAAAAAGTTATGCTGCTAAAATAACGCTATGTCTCAATAAACTCGATCTCCGTTCGGCAACACTTAATTACATCCAGAATTCCGAAGCAATCATCCAAATTTCCTTCACACCCAGGAAGTCATTAGCTATATCGTGTAAAAAGAAGTTTCACAAAAAATTTTTGTAAACCGCAAGTGCACTTTACGAAAACTGACAGAATTAAAAACATCAAAGCCACTAAAAGTTTAATTAATAGAGTAGAATAAAGATTTTTCTTCGTTTGCTCTAAAACTTTATTCTTGTGAGAAATTAGAAGAAATTTGATTCAAATGCAATTTTTTTAAAGAATTAAATACGATATATAATAGTAATAAAATAGATACTACTATTATAATAATAACTTATTTGACCAATTGTTCAAACATAGAAGGCGTTAATATTTACTCTACAAAAAAAAGAAACATAGCTAAAAATTAATTTTCTCTTCATCGCAAGAATTTTTCCTGGTTGGTGTCAAGTTACTCAAGAAGCGTTCTTAATGTTAAATTGCGTTAAAGAAATGTTCAGATTGTTCTTTCGATTTCCTTTGCATTCGCGTGGATAAACATTGGCAAGCGTTGATACGAACTCCAAGTTTTGCTGCAATCCGACTGAGCTTTAATGAGAGACGCGATCCACTTATAACTTTACCAACTAAGCAATCGTAAGATCTCGGAGTTGATTTTGATGCGCGTTATGTTTCACAAATCGCATAAAGACAAGCGGCTACTGTTCACTTGAAGGAAACACCGTCGAGAGTCACTCTTGAAAGTCACACTTACAAATGTATATATCAGTGGAGAGTGTTACGGTGAGTTGTTCTCTCTTTACTTTTATTCTCTTATTCTCTTTACTTACGAGTTGTTCTCAAACACAAAAGCTTAAAATCTCAGTAGCATAAATAATACTTAAACGTAAATAATCGCTTGAATGAATTTATTCGCTCGTACACAAAAAATCAGCCAAAAAAGGTGATGATCAAAAAATGTGTTTGTATGTTGTTGTGTATCAATTTTTAATTGTTATAATACGTTGGATTCACATTAAATTGTCACTAAAACTAAAATCTTTATTGAAATTCGAAAGAACCCAGCAAGTGAAAACGAGATAATATTTATTCGACAGTGTTGCATTATTACACAGATTAGAACGGGGAACACGCACGTCGAGGAATGAATCCCTGCTGAATGATGTTTTGTTCGGTCGGACCGGTTTATCACTCAAGTTCTTATGGCATGAGCCATAAGTCCCAGCACCGCATACTATTTCAACACAACTTACAAATAATTCCTGATAGATGCCAGGCATAAAAAATAAATCACTTAAGTTAAAATTTATTAACCTCGTTCAACATGTCACTTTAACAGACGATATAACAGATAAAAATACTTCTGCTTGTGAAAATTGACGTCAAGCTTCTCTTGATCAAAAAAATGTTTAGATCAATCAATAGCTGAAAAGATCGGTAATGTTTAGCGAAATAAGGTACGAGAACTTGTCGTAAATCTTAAATACATGTAATACTGTTACGCACATCAGTTAATATTTCCCGTGACGTCGACATCTCATTTCAAGTTAGATTAAGGGGCACCAAGAGACACTTGGATAAACTGGCAACACTTGTGTCAACAAAAATCGGAAAGAAATCTTAGTAGAAATTATACGAGCTTATCAACGAAAGAAGAGAGAATGGAAACGTAATCACATAGTTGTTAAGATAATATACCACAGAAATAGAAAAATTATACATCACGTGCAAGATGTAGAGAATAATGTATTAGCCTCCGAGATGTATAATTGATGAAAGAAGCAAAAAACTGATAAGAGCCAGATAATTTATCTACGACTGGTTCTTATTGCTATTCCTTCTCTTCTCGTTGGTATTTTGAAAACAGAGTCTTTGACAAAATTGATGTCAAGCTTTCTCTTAATTGAAAAAAATGTCTAGACCGATTAATTGTTGAAAAATTCGGTAATGTTTGATAAAATAAGATACAGAAATTCGTCGTAAAAATGTAAAATTGTTCATCTACTGCATAGTATGATACTTGTGGAACGGTATTTCATGTTTGAGCAAAATCGCCAATACTGATATCATTGATTTTTCGGTAACAAGCATGGGATTGCACTTCGCTGGGCGTCTTTACGATTTGTTTTGGCTGCGAGAAACGCATAAAGCGAAGCCGGGAGGACCGTAGCGCATCGGCAGTAGGAGGCGAGAAAGAGGAGCAAGGGAAGAGAGAGAGAGATGGCTCGTGGCTGCACATGCGCGCTTTTTTCGTCGGGGCCAGCATTTTTAAAGATTTTTCCTGCCGCGGCGGCTCGTAGATTTAAGTCGCCGGGTCGATCCCGTCGATTCCCGAGTGGTGGGAATCGCGCTTTATTCCAAGCAAACAATCGAAAAACTTGCACCGCGACACGGGCTCAAAACCGGTATAATTTCGATAAGGTCAATCTCCTATACTGGCAAGCAAGGTGTAGGATACGTCAGCCTTCACGTCATTGTCGCGACACTCCATTATCACGAATAAACAGCTTATTCTTCTGTTTTGTACAACGTTAAAATTTAAAATGAGTTTTTGTTTCATTTATAAAATATAATGTCTAGTAAACTCCTACGACTTCGAGGAAGAAGAAAAAAATGAGAGTCGCACTTCGGCACTTTTGATGAGTCTGGATGACTCAACTTTTGCGTCGCGTCGTAAATTAATGAGATAATTAGAGTTAATCACTGGATTTGTAATGACCAGAGAGAAACAAACTAGCGATCGAGCCGATTATTTTTACGCAGATTGCACTGGCTTCCGGTCCGTCTTAACGGTGTCGTAAATTAGACAAAAAAAAAAAAAAGAAAAGCGGGAAAGAAAACTCGACCTCCTCAGCTTCGTACTGACAAAATCGTGAAATAACTAGAGTGTCTTTGATCGAAAGTGCGGATTTAATT
Source organism: Crematogaster levior (assembly GCA_901521435.1). Taxonomy (NCBI): domain Eukaryota; kingdom Metazoa; phylum Arthropoda; class Insecta; order Hymenoptera; family Formicidae; genus Crematogaster; species Crematogaster levior. Next base: position 535,068 of record CABEGB010000593.1, on the reverse strand, counting down.
GAACAGGTGAAAGCGACTTTGTGGGCTCAAAGTGAAGGCGCTGTCTGCGCGCGATATGCGTACAATAAAAGAAAATATCGAAGGAGAAAACTCGATACATAGTATTAGATCGACAAGTTTTACATTGGCTGACAGAAGCCCGCGACACACTTTACAGATAAATCCGCAGATAAAACAAAGTACGTTAGACATCACGTATAAAAATTCACGTTTTCCGGTCTTCGAAATAGAATTCTCGAGCTTTCGAATTGTTTTCGAAAAACTGAAACGTAACACGTCTTAGGATTTTCAGATTTTTGACATATTGCTCTCGTGGTGCAAGTAAATACGTGCATATTGTTACATTACGTAATACATCATAGACATCAATAAATTTCCGAGGAATGGCATGATAGATGTCATTAAATGAAGCAGTTTTATTCGTTAATTTATGGATCTGCGCAAAAAGACTGATAATTGTGGGGCGAGATCCGCGAATGTAATATATTCGCAGCATAACATCATGCATGCCATCGTTTTCCTTACGTTCTTGCAGAAAGGAAGAGAATTGCGGCGCGCCGCAGCGGCAATGTGCACTTCGCGTGGGAGTTGCGTATAAATTACGAGTTGGCTGGTTTTTGCCTCGTCGCGATATCTTATTGATTGGCTGTTCTAAGCACTTCGATTTGGCAATTACGCCGATCTACTAGATGCAGTACTGAGTAACGAAAATATTACTGGGCAACTTTTACCTCTAACATCGCAATTCTTGTCAACCAATTTTTACATAAGATTTTTACATATTAAGATTCTCAAAATAATTCCCAATGTTTTGTCATCATGCAATTTTTACATTTGTAGAACTCGTTTATAATATCCATATAAGTTAAGAATTAAACATGCGAGGATCTCGCAGGTGGGGAGAGACGAGAGGATGGGAGACTCGGGCATTCATTTGCGAAAGCAAACATCGACCGCTATTTATCGAATGTCAGAGAAAATACCTGCGGCCCATATTCCTATCGAACCGTTCAAGGGACCTCCCTCGTGCGGCGGTCGTATGTGAGGGGGTGGCAAAAAACGAAACGGGTGCAACAAAAACATAACTTTCCGCGATGGCGCTCCGAAGAGTGCTCCAGAAACGAGTGGTCCTTTCCTAGTGTTCCATTGGCGTTATTCAGCTCGTCAGATCGAATGTTTGTTTTCAGAAAAAAAGATAGAAACGAAATATGCCCGCTGTTAGCTCGAGAGTGTAGTGCACGCATTGACGAAGTCGAAACGTCGGATATATTTTTTTTCTTTCGCTATTGTTACCGCGATATTTTTGACGGATGCTCGAATGCACTCGCGGAGTATATTATTTTTGCCTTATAAAACAATTCGCGCGTTCACGTCCAAGACCACTGCGGATTTGCGCAAATATCACGAAAACGCACGTGAAACCGACGTGTCCTGTCGTATCTCACGGTGAGTCAGTAATCGAAACTGATAACGATCCAATTAAAAACATTTTGTATTTGGATATATTTATTACTCCATTTAGAGTTTTGTTGCGTCGTGATATTAATTGTTTAAGTGGAAAAGTTGTGAAAACAACGCGTGGCGAACAGCAGACGTTGTAACTGGAATACGCTGCAATTTTTTATACATTAATGCATAATTTATAAAGTTTGGACAGCCGAGATAAAATATATGAATTGATTTCATTAGCTACATTTATTTATTTATTTATTTAATTCCGATATGTTGACACGAAGCACTGCGACATTAATTATTTGAGTAAAGTATTTCATCAAAATAACATCTACAGTAATATCAAGTCAATCCGGATTAAATATGATTTCATTTTTTTTCACAAGGAAACCACTGATGCATAATTTATAAAACCGATGTGGTCGACAGAATATAAACATCCATAATCATTGTAGATCCATTCACAGATTCGTCACTCGATTTCACCGGTCACATATATTATTTAGACCGAAAGTTTTTAATGTAATTACAGATTAAATATTGTAATTTGACACTTTTGTCACGTTTTGCCATTAATGTGTGATGTAAAAAAGATAAAGTAGACAGGAAAGTATATGCATAATTATTACATATCCATAGTGAATTGAATCAGGTCGACCGCGGATTTTCTACATGCGAGCTCGTTCATTTGCATTAATTCTTATATTACGAATGATACGGAGCAATGATCGCTCTTTTATCGCCAGGAGTCAAACGATAAACTCGTCGATGCGTTTATTTTCCGAATGCGCGTGCGACGTCGACGCTTTCCCTCTTCCTCTCTTTCTCTCTCTCTCTTCGTGCTATTCAATAAAAATGACTTATACTTGTCGAAGCGATTCGTACGCATCCTCAACAATTATAATTTTTGTATAATGTATTTTTTTTATCGTATTTTATTGTATTTTTTTTATGCATTAAAAAGAAAAACACCAAGTATCGACGCATTTTACATGTATCTGTATAAAGCATCTTTGTAGAACGAATATCTAAATACGTAGTGAGAAAATATGTAGCGCGATACATAATTTATTTGTTGGATTTTATGATTTTATCACATATCACAATTATTTCGCGATGAATGTACTTGGCGAAAAGAAGGATACTTCTGATGAAAAAAAAAGAAAACAATTTTGGGATTAATATTTTCCGCAATTTCCATCAGTAATCGTAGTAATGTCGACCGCCTTCGAGAATTCAAGTCAAGGTTGAATCTCCCGACACCAACTCTAACTAAAACGTGACTTTGGCTTACGCGGACGCGCACAAATATTTACGAGCTTTACAACTTGCACTTTATGTAAAACCCGTTCGAGAGAAATCTTAGGCATTATATATTAGCATTATACCGTCATACAACTGCGTATAATCCTAGACTTCGCGGGATTACACTTAACACGTTGAAAGTGACAATATCCATCTATAATGATACGTTATTTCCAAAGAAAACAATGACAGGAACACGAGTTCTAAAAATATCTCTCTTCTTCGATACAACTGCGCCTGAATAGCCCGAACATACTACTATAATACGTGCAATATAAGCTTAAATATGTGTTTATGTAATAATAATGAAAATAATCACAGTCGCGCGCTTAGAGCACTCCACGCCACTCTTTGATGACTGTTTTACGAGTCATTTAATTGTGGAAGTACACTGATTTTCTCGACGTAAACCACGCTGCGTAAACGGCGCAGAATATAACGATAGTTGGCGATTACGATCGTTCGCTTTAACGTGGTACCGGCTATGACGCGCAATTAAGATATTCACGCGATCGTTAAGACAATATAACAATTATTATCGGCGCAGCGAACGTGATCGCGATTTATATTCATCATGAGCTTCCCGCATTAACGCGATTTATTTACGTCGAACATTATTATCGATCTCTAGCCTCAATCCCTCAAATCCCTGATTTACCTAATAAATCATATGGTTTTCGCTGTAATTACAAAATATCCATATTTCCCTGAGGCGAAACTTCGAATTGTATTTCAAATACAAGTAGATTTTGACTTATTATTGATAATTATAAATTAAGAAAGTGTTTATACGCGCCAATTTTGTTGAAAATGCATGGCAGTCCGACACGTACTAAATTTCACCAGCATTCTTATCAAAGTGGCATATCTAAATAGGCAATCTGTCTCTTTCCAGCAATGCGCGCGCTAAGTCTATATTTCCCCGTCACAAATATAATCGCGCCAGAGTTCCTCGTTGTATTTGAAATCGTCGCCACGGCGGCTACGTCCTTCGGACAGAACGTGTTTACGAAAGCGATTTATCCAGTAGAATTCACGGAAAACAGATTAACCCTTCGCGACCCGACGCGGTATTTTTCAAGTCCACGCTAAACGGCTTCCTCTCAACAATTAAATCTTCACCTTCGCGTAACTATACGCGTAATAGGAACGGTAAATACGATAATAAACAAAACGTTCGAGTCACACCCTGACCGTGACAAGATTTCGGTCGGAAAAGATCAATCTTATTCGTCGCGCGGCAATTCGAATGAACGCGGTTGTTTCCGTCATCGACCTTCCTCCGTTGTCATTCGCCCTCGGCTGGAACCCGCTGCCGCGCGGGACGCACTCACTCACGATTGCCGGCGTTGTATTTCTCGGTCACAAAGAGCACGATCACGAGAGTCCTCGGCTGACGACGTTCACCTTGACCAGGCAGCGCGCCTCGATGCGGAGTCGCGCCGTAGCGCAAGTGCGACTCCTCAATGGGTTTTCATTGTCGATTCGTTCCAAATAAATTTGTATCTCTCGTCGCGATACGTTTTGGCGTGAAAGCGTGATTTTCACATCTTCCGAAAGGGAAGTACGATTCACGTCGTAGACCGCAATCCATTTCGTGTTAAATGTGCTTGGATCGCGTTCCTCGCCAAGTTCCACGGCAGCTGCTCGCAACCGATTTTTGACGAGACAAACTATGTGTAATTAAAGTCGCGATGGCAACTGCGCGATAGAAAATTTTCAACGATAAAATCAGACGGCACACCTTTTCTCTTCTGAAACTGATTTGAACGAAAGTTTTAATTCTAAGATTAGTACTTCAAAGATATTTTAAGTTGCATATTAAAAAGTTAACAGGACAGTCGCGCGTGGCATTGAATTCCCGCTGAGAAAAAGTCAATTCCGGGACTAGTCAACAAATCGGTGAGTAACGGAGAGCATGGAGAGTTCAGCGCACACGTTATCTTACCGCTGAATTACTCTGCCACGAATCGGAAGACAAAACGACAATCGGATTATTTCCCTTCAGATTAATTTCAATACGGATCTGTGAGAAAGTTATAATGAAAACCGTCGACGTTCAAAAACTTATCGTTTCACGCATTTCGTCACTTGGTTCGCCGCGATAATTCGGGGACTGATTAGATGACCTAAACGACGTAAGTATTATATTACGTGATTGTGTCTTGCGTATTATCACGTAATTCTCTTAATTCTCTACTTTCTCTCCTACTTGACAGAAAAGGAACTTTGTATAAAAACTGCGATGCTCATCATATAAATTCGATTGTTACTCATACTTGGAAACAAATGGTGAATGCTCAAGCAAATAGTGCGCGTTGCGTTAATAATATTTACCGGAACGTTTAATTATCGAAAAGCGCAGTCATGTCAGTAACGAATTAATTTAATTTTATATATTTCGCATAATTGAAAGATACGGATCAATGCAACGATCAATATGTAGCTATCGTTACGGCGAACAATGTTGTAAATAATTAATATAATCATAAATGCTGACACGATAATGAGATAATGCTATTACAGTTTAATTACGAAGCTGTTTTTCGTCTCATTTGTTATTTACCATCATATCAAATCTTTCAAAAGAATTCTTTCTATATTATACATATGATTAATATTATATTACTATACATAAACATATATATCTGAATAATTTTTCGCATATCATTTAAAATGCTGATGCATTTTTCAACAATTTTTGCGTTTTTTTTTATATCTGCAAAATTCAATTTTTAATGCATACCTATGCAATAAACTGCATCTCTAACAACACTGTGCTTCATCCTTCTTTAAATCACATTCATATTCGTATATTCAGCACATTTAATTATCAACTTCCGTCTTTATTTATATTGCAATAATCACAATTACCCGTGTGAGAAGATAATTGCACTCAAACTACGATTATTTTTCTCTGTTTCACGGTCTGTATTAGCGTGGTTTTCCTTTTTAAACGTAGATACGCGCAAGATATATTCGGCTAAATTTATTAAGTGGTACAATCAACTGCCACTTTCTTTACATATCCTCCATATCGATATCCGTAGCGGGATATATATATATCGATGTTTTGGTCCAGAACATTAATTAAATTCTCTCGTAGTAACGTATTCCATAATAAAGAGATTTAATCATTTCAAGATCCAATTTTATGATTAGTTTCTGAGCGCATAGCTTACCATTATAGTAGAATTACTTAATTACTAGTCTCGTATTTATCTCGAATTGGTTTCCGGACTTTTGTGATTTTTTTTTATTCATGCGTCGCAGGATCTCGGATACGATTGTCTTGCCACGTTCTCGCTCAACATTCCATCCGATTCATAACTCTTTTACTACATCATTTTGCCCGGTGCTCATGAGGGGGGTATTTGTAATACGTTTCTTTTTCTCCCTCTCTCTCCCCTTACACGCTTTCGCTTGTTTTCGTCTGCAGTGGCAACTTTTCCCTCTCTGTCGTGTGCAAAGAGTTTCGTATATTAGATGTTGACCGACGACTATAGTAATACTCTCTGGTCCCCTTTCTGATACTTCTGATTCACCCTGTGCACCTCGTTCTTCTTTTCCTCCTTTCCTCTCTCTCCTCCCTCTCTCCCTTTCGGTTTCTCAACATTAAACACGTCTCGTTCAAGCTTCGAGTTCGACCGCAGACATACACAAGTTTCGCACGGGACACGTGTCTAACTAGTATTGTTAATCGCAGAAGAACACTTCTACACCACTAGCAGTCGTCGACACGTTACAGTTTGCTCCTGTAACTGTCCCGGTATGCATACGTACACACGCGAGCATGTAGGAGGCAGGAGAAGGGGAGATGAGTGCGTGAGTGAGAGAAAGACAGAAAGAGAAAGAACTCGGATGAAAGATACGGAGAGAAGAGCAGAGATTGAAATCGAAGCAGTTTTAACGAACTTCATTTTTCCTTTGATCATTGCAGCGATATTTTGCCATCACCCGTTCACCGTCGCGCACGAAGGTAGAAATAAAGAATTATCCGCGTTACAATCGAGTAAGCGAGAATTATCACCGGGTTCTCTTCCGAGAGGCGGAGAGACGGACGCGCGGAGAACGCGCGAAAGGAAAATGAGAAGCGGTTGCACGGCGGGAAAATTCGAAAGCGCGTGCACACGGTGCGGCGCACGCGATGATGTCGCGTTTTGCCGAAACGTGGACGCACAGGTGGTGGCTACCGGCACCCGTTGCAGACATGAGGGATAAAGTTCGCGGGAGGGCAACGGACGAGACGAGTGGGGGAGAGGAGGGTGGATGCTGTTAGATGACACAAAGCCGGACGCGCGTTATCCGCGCTCGCCGGTGAATCCGTCGTCGCGGATGCGTGCCGGGGGGTGCGCTTTTTACGAGAAAGACATGTGTGTATGTGTGGCGCGTAGACGTTACGTGTGCGTGGCACACGTGCATGCATACATGCGTGCGTATGTGGTACTTACCGGAATTGTAATATTCCTTAAAGTAGCGCGTCGCCGCACGTTGGACGATCGAGTAATACAAGTTCACGTACGACGTCGACTGGTTCTGCGCCGAGAGCGCCATTTACACTGTATTATCTCCGCGCGCGGGTCACCGTGTATGCATATAAATATGTAATATGGTGCGCGTGTGCGTTTCACGCGCGCGTACGCGGATCACGACGCGCGTGTGGCGCGATATAGTAAAGTGCGGCACGGCAAGCGCGCGGCGCCCGGTCTCGTCCGCTCGTTGCTGCCCTTGCTACGTCTGTCGCGCGGCGACGACACGTCCTCCTCCTCCTCTTCCTCCTTCTCCGCCTCTTATTCTTCTTTCTTCTGCTACCGTTCTCGCTGTTTCGTTCCTCCTGTTTTATCTCCTTGTCGTCGTCGTGGTGATCGTCGTCGTCGTCGTCGTCGCCGTCGGTTTCCTCCTCTAGATCCGCGGCCGTGAAACTTTTCTTATCGTTGGCGCACCGTCCTACGTGCGTTCTTGTACGGCCTTCAGACAGCAGCGAGACGGTCTCGCATGCCGGGAAACGGCCCGCGACTTTAATCCTCGCCACACTCGCTTTTGGGTTACCCGCGCCGGCAGACACAATCTCGGTAGACTCGGCCTGAGCCCCCCCGAGTAACTCGCCAAGACCGAGACACTGGCGAGCGCTCTGCGGTGTTGCCACACTTCCGTCGTCGCGGTGCACGCGCGATCAGAGTGGGGATTTCTGGACTGGTTCGGGTTTGGGATGGTAGAGAACATCGGGTGAGGACGCGAGAGCGGAGAAGGAACGAGTCGCGGTGGGGTGCTGGCGGCGGTGGTGGCGGCGGTGGTAGCAGCGACGGCGACGGCGGTGACGACTGCAGGGGCGAATGCATCCGCGAGGGTGGCGTTGCGTTATTTTCCCGCTCGCGTTCCAATTCAGCTCAGGCTGTGAAGAGGAAAAGTTGTCCAAAAACAACTGAGTTGAAGTTGAAATTGAAGTTTGAAGTAGAGCTTACATCTGTTGCGACGTCACACGTAACGTATGTCACTGTCACGATTAGACTGAATGTGTTGGGACAATTTTGTCATATCGGTCTATCTTGCAAAACACTTTCGTTTTTAACTTATCGGCACAAATTGATTATTATGTAATTCGTATTAGTATGTCACTTTAGTTTCTTGTTCTTTCAGAAAATATCTTATGTCAATTTGATCGGATTGTTCGGATTTGAATGTTTCCGTTAATCGATTTTGATATATCGTTTTGCGAGACATAAGAATGGCGTGACAGAGCCTCAGAGAATATTAGAATTTAGTTTAGATATAGCTAAGTTAAGAAGTTCTATCGATTGCTTATTATCTTCAGCGAAAAGCTGAATTGTTTGGATTGTTTCCCATAAAAATTGTTCAATCTCACGATAATTAGTATTGCCTCGCAATTCATTATTCGAATTTGTCATTTCAAGCACGATGCTCGACATCGATTGACGTTTGGATCTTTTAATTTAAAAAACTAGTTCTAAATCTTATCATCTTTGTCGTCCGCGAAACCGGTGAAAACGAGAGCCACGGGCAGCTGAGATTCAGTATTCGTTCCTGATGAGAGGAGGTTGGTGGCGGCGATAGCGATGGTGGTGGTGGCGGCGGCAGCGATCAGCGGTGGTGGAGAACGAGACGACCGACGGCGGGAAGGGGAGAGTCGAGAGGAGGCGAAGCGAGGAAGTTATATTCGTTGAACCCGTGGAAGGGGTTTGATGCCGTGCCGTCGGGGGACGACGGTCCACGCAGTGGGGCGGCCTTTCGGTGTAGGGGAACGACCGAGTAGCGGGGAATCATCCGATCGCTTTTTCTCTCTCTTCTTTCCTCTCGGGCCATCGCACGGTCCTCCTCCCGTCCTCTCCCTACCTCACCACGCGATCCTCACACTCCCGGCAAGCCCGACGTGTACCCCTCAATGCGCGCTGCGCCGTGATGCATCGCGCTGGCGGCGGCATCGCCTCTGCGAGTCACAAGGTATGCTCGTGCCGCGAATACGAACTGCCTCTCCCAAATCAATATCACTCGTCGAAAAAAAGGGGGAAAAAGAAAGAAAGGAAAAAAAACCGACTCGCCACCTATAATTGCCGAACTTCCGCGATAACCGTCTCCGCTCTCTGTCCCCGGTCTTGCCGCCGATCGCCCGGTGAGAGAGCACCGCCGCTGTCGTCTTCTGCTGCCCTCCCTCCGCCCCTGCGTCTCTTCGCCGTCTCCTCCACCACTTCCTCCACCTCGCGCGTTCCCACCCCGTTTCTCGCGTGGGGTTAGGTTCACGCGCTAGGTTGATTAGGGCCTCCCTCCGCGGCGGCCCGCCGCGCGCTATCACGCACGTTTCCCGCCATCCAGTGTCCGCGCACGATGATTTTCACTGACTATGCCCGCAACCTCGCAGCCACGTGCTCGCTCTCGCGACGTCGCGCGACCGCGCGCGCCCGCCGCGAAAACAAAGAGGGCCGATGCGTCCGCAAGAGCGGGCTAGTCGCATGCTAAGGGATACAGCACAGCTCGCTTGTTGCGACGTTTGATACAATGAGCGTGCCTACGCAAGCGTATGTACACACGATACATGTGACGCGCGACGTAAACGCGCTCCGACTCGACTCGCCGCGGTCATATATGTGTTGGCACGCAGAAACATGCGGACTCGGGCCGCGTGCACAGCGATAAGCCGTAGGCTGAAGCGGAACGGACGCGTTCGCTTCAAACTTTGTCTCGATAATGTGTCTTTCGATATCGTGATTTACAGCATCGCGATTTACGTTAATCTCTCTTGCGCCTTTGTTATAAACGATCTATATAGTAGGCCGTGTGACACACGGGTGTGTACGATGAATTTTCATTTTTTCTCAATTTTATTCAAGCAGAAGGAATTTATCCGAAAGAAAAAATTTTTTAGACAAACCACAGATTGATGATTACTCAATACGTCGACTCGGAAAGTAGACCCCGATGATTCTTACGTAAGCTTCGTGAGATTCGAGGCATCGATGATATCTCAAGCGGTTGTTTCTCGCAAAGCTGAAAGGAACATGGAGATTCATGAGCAAGTCGACAATACTTTACAATGCATCGTTGTACTGACCCGATTACAACTTATCGCTTGCTGTAATGCGCCGCGAGATAACCGCTCGAACCGAATGAACTATAAGCTATAGGATCGCGGAGAATTGAATCGCGTCTCGCTCGTGAATTTCTAGAAATGACTTTGACGCGAATGCGTGCAGTGTCAATCGCATCGTCCATTTAGATTTTATCCTGGAATTTTGTGAGAAATATCATTCGCGTAATACCCTTGCCGTCGCAAGGTTTTAGTTTACAGAGACAACAAAAAACTTTGGGATCAATGAAAAGAGCTCCTTTATCGACTTTTCTTTCGATAATATTTTTCATATTTTATTTTATTGCTGAATTTCTCACTTATAAATAATAAAATAAAATATACGTTTTTTATTTTTGCGGTTATTTCTTTAAAAACACGTGTAACTTGATCACGTTGCAGAGATGAATCCCTTTGGGCCCGAAAGGGTGCGGTCCTATTCGATGAAAAAGGAGAAAAAAAAATAACGAAGCGTAGGAATTGTTATCGCCAAGTTCTCGGCCATGAACGAAGAACGGATTTAACGATCGTTTTGCGCGACGCGGCAAGGCGCGGAAAGAGAGCCGCGGGAGAGGAATGCCGCGGCGCGGCGCGGCGCGACGCGGCGTGCCAGCGAGGAGTCGCCGGCGCGTATAGTAGTAGTCCCGTCCCAAAAGCGAAGCGACGAGCGAGAAGAGCAAAAGTACGCGTTAGGGCTGGTGCAGCCGCGCGGTCCGCGACCGCCTATATTTATCCGACGATGCAATATTTGGCTTCGTCTTCGAGAGAAAGAGAGGGAAAGATTCGGAGCCGACCACATTCGTCCACAACTCGCAGCGCACGGATGGGCGCATGAACGAACTCGCAGCAGTGGCGGGCAGCAGCTTGCGCGCCTCACTCTATCCTTCTCTGTCTTTTGCACGCTCTCTTTTTCTCTTGTATCTCCTCTCCCTCCCTCCCTTTCCTCCCTCCCCCTCTCTCTTCCTTTCTTGCTCTCTCTCTGCGCCTCCGTTTTCTTCTTCTGCTTTATCACAATGAGCGGCTGCGTGTGCGTGTCGGTGTCGTTAGGCAGTAGCTGCTGGTGCAGGCGTGGTTGGTTCCTTGCCCTCTGTCGCGTATTTATATCTAGCGAGTAGAGCGAATGCATTGCGGCTCGCTTCTTGTTTGCCGGGACCACTCCTCTCTTTCTCTCGCTCTCATGCTCCTCTTCCCTCGTTTTCGCTCTTTCGCGCGCTCTCTCTCTTCCCTTCCCTTTCTTTCTTTCTTCCTCCTCTCGTATCACGGCCCCGCCAAACCTGCTCCGTGCAACGTTAACGCCTAGCGCCGGCTAATCACCGGGATACGCGGATTTTTCTCTCCGATCTACCGCCGCACGGACTTGCTCTGATGATTTCTGGTTCCAACGCGGCATGCGAAATCTTCCAGAAAAAAAAAACGGTTTATAACTCGTTGGCGAGCGAGCATATGAGCGTACGGGCTCTCGACGGCGCAGTGCTACTTCACTCTAAGAGTACTCTAAGATGAAGAAACAACGACAACTTGGAGATTATTTGCTTCCGCGAGAAATTAGATCGAACGGGTAAACGAAACGAGAGCGCACAGGATGGGGCAAATAATGGTCGTCGGTAGATTGCGGTTTGGTCCGGCGCAATATCCTTCTCCATGCGCATCGCCACGTCGTTTTTTTTCCTTTTCTCCTCACCCTCCGCCCTGACTCCCCTTCTGCCGCGCTCTTGGGCCCCTATCTGCCTGGTCACCCCGTTAAATCCGGTCTAGAAATATCACGTTAACGTCGGCGTTAGCGGATCCAGGATAATAGTAATTTCCGATAGCGTGGCTAAGACCCCGAGTTTTTGCACCGGACAAGAATGCCTTACACGACGATTGTATGTGTTTACTTCGTTCGTGTCACTACGTTCGAATCGGTTACGTTGAAAACAACATACGTAAGTCTTTAGCTTTTGCAAGTCAAAGCAGCTAATGGGACGTGTTAAATTTGCGATGTATGCTTGCTGAAACACACGCGGGTATGTAACGACTGTAGCGCGTAATAGTGATTTTTTTACAATGGCGTGCTTTGTAAACAGTAAATGCTAAAGTGTTGCATCATACATAATATGTGTAATAATAATGTAGATTTAAGATAAAAATTGCAACGCGACATTTCATATCCTATCTCGTGTTCGCATCTTTTCTTATCAAGCATACATGCGAAGTATTTTACTACTGTTCTCGACAATTCCAGCTCTTTGTATTCTACTGTTTTCGAGATGACCGATTCGTTCACGCCGCATTTGAGAGCACGTGAGTCTCGTTATGACGAGCAGTATGATGATTCCTTGAGTGACCATCGCGTGAGCGACAAACGAGTGCGATCGACTTTTCTTTTCTTTCTGGGAACACCACGGCCGCGGTCGAGCGAGATTCAGTCAGGAGTGAAAATTTAATGCGATTTTAATCGGCGCGATAATCTACGTCGATGGACGATGGATGGAAGCAACGAGAAAGCAATGAGAGAACAAAATCGAACCATTCATTTAAAGACTCCGACTCCGAAATTTTTAATAAAATCTATGATAAAATTTGTTCAGCACAAAGTTCAAGTGTCATCATTTATACAAATATCAATTGTTTTTCTCATAATATAATAATTCCACGGTATGTTATAATTATAATGGAACGCTTGTAAATTACTACGCATATTTACTAAACATTTTTAACGATATTTTATTTCGGCAGAAATTAAATAAGAGCGGTACTTAATGCTGGTGTATGTTCGTAATTAACGAGTTCTATGATTTTACCACCCTGTATGGCGCTCACGAGTAAACACAGAGAAACGGATTTCTCCAAGCAATTGACCTATTCGATTATGGGCAATTAAACAGCCGCGCTTATTACGAGAGATAAAAGAAGGGGCAATGGCTCGTACCCTACAGTCATAAACATCCGTTGCATTTCGATCGATCGCATAAAGAAACTTCGTGTCGGCCATTGCCGATGCGTGAGCGGCATATTGTAATGATATGATTAATTGCCGGCATGTCACATAAATTTAAACGGTGGATTTAGTAGCTGCCGATGCGTCTAATAATGACGGATTTACAGCTCCAGCTAAACAGAACAATGTTTAGAGAGGGATATCTGCGCTTCTAATAATATATGTATAATAGAATCTGTGAGGTAGATCAACTCTTTCTCACGTAGTTAGTAAGGGGTTTTTAATAAACGAAACGGAACACACACAATTTATTGCGAAACTTTAAAGAAACGGATTCGAAAACGATCGATCCTATAGAAGTAGGATTCGGGCTAATGTGAGTTCTCATTGAGTCATCGAACTCGATCGCGAATTCCGGTTTTTCGATCGAACGCGCATCCGTTGCGGACTTTCGTCAGGGAAAAAAATTAGAAAAAAAAGGCAAGACTACCCCGCTAAGTTCTTAAGGTGAGGGAGCGACCAAAGAAATCGTGCCTCTTTAAAGTTATCGGGAGCAATCTCTCCCCTCCCCCATCGGTTGCCACTGTTACAATTTCAAACAGTTCTGCGTTTCATTTATTTTTTATCGGGGAGAAGTTTGTTGACCTTGCAGTGCGAAACGCCAGGAATACATTGGTGGAGGCACGAAAGTGGGGTAGACGACGGGTGGTAGTGGTGCTGGCGGTGGCGGTGACGGCGACGGAGGGCTCAACAGCGGGGGAGGAGGACGGTGGCGGCAACGGCGGCGGCGGCGGCGGTGGCGGAAGGAGGGCGAGGACCAAGGGTACGCGGGGAACCAAGGGTTGCGGCAGCGGCGGTGGGTGAGGGGGTTGCTCCGGGAGTGGGATGAATCGAGAGGCGAAGCGAGTTATTTCGCGCGAAGTGTGCATTGCCCGAATTTGCCTTCGTGCTTTTTTCCCCGTTTTTTTCCCCTTGATTCTCGCGCTACTCCATCGTCCACAACGCGCATCCTAAACATGGTCGCGAGAGACCTCCTATGTGAGTCGCAAAAGGTGCGTCAAAAAAGTCTTGTAGTTCTCCTGCAACCGCTTGTCCCGGGTCTTTTTTTCATTCCATTCCGTTCTCCTTTCTACTACATTTTAATTGTTCCTACGGAATGAAATAATTCAGTTCTTTGATAAGAATTAATATTTGTTGCAGCGAACTCTCTTCCATTTCACATTGAGCGCTTAATTATATCGCCGCACTTTATTATACACAAGAAATTGCAACAATTATTTCTCTAATTCTTCTCATGAGGCATGTCGAGTATTTTAACATATTTTTAAACTTTAAATTTCTAATTTGAAGGATGAGGAATGCAATTTGGAAAATTTGTAAGAATGGGACTTTCCCTGCAGGGAAAACGTGTAGCCAACTGGTCTCCGTTACCGATAAAGATGTTTCTTCGATAAAAAGTCATTATATCCGCGCGCGATTGTTCGATAACCTTTACGGAATGCAGCGCGGAATTTCATTATTGGTCACAATATAGATCTTGAGGACAGTAATAACAATATGGTGTATAATGACTTCGAAATTATTACCGAATAAATAATATTAGCGCTCGACCGTACATTATTATAATTATTCTGTGACTGGTAATTCGACGTAATCTCCGGGGATACCACAATATTGCGGTGTCCTCTCGCGAGTAATAATCATTAAAATTACCAAAGCGACACTCTTGCACCGCGTTTTGACGCGCGTGTGATAATTGTATTAATCCATCGGAGAAGAAGCATGGTAGTTTTTTCGTATTAAAATTTTCGGCAATTTTTTCGCCTCGCACTTTAATCTCTCTTTCTCGAATGATGATTCTCCGTCTCAGCATCACATCGACAGATCGAAAGAGTAGATGTTCCCTTGTATAATTAGGTGATTATTTCGCAGCGACATTATGCAATATTATATTTTCGTCACTTCCTTATGTCACTCGACGAAACGGTAGGCGGGTGCCCAAATTGAAAGCACGATTGTACGGTACGGCCTTAAGAGTGCGACCGACGTTGGGTTGGGTTAGGCTCCTCGGGCTTCGCGTGTCTGCATCCCGTCTGGCCACGTGTGTCTTGCACCGACTCGGCACGCCGACTCCGGCTTCGCTTGGCACGGCTCTTTCGCGAGTTTTTTGATTTCGCGAACGAAACCTTGCGGAAACCGTTTTGCCGGTCCGGCACAGCGAGCAAATTTAAAGCGCGCGGTAGGTGGGAAGGAACAAGCGCGTATAAAAGGGTGGAGGAGGGCAAAACATTGGATAATCCTCCGGCCTGCCATCCCGTGCTGGAAAATCGCGAATGACGAAATAAAAGCGTATGTTTCGAGGACATTTCGAGCGCTGTATAATTGAAATGATTATCCGAATCGTAATACAGCAAAGTGATAGTTAACACGCATTGTGACGCTTAATCTTCCTTTCTCTCTTTCTCTCTCATTCTTTTTTGCAAACGATCGACGAAAACGTAATTTTAATATCAATTGACGAAATGGTCGTGCTCAATGAAGCTCTTTTGCGATTTCATTAACCGTCATTTTATTTGAATCTCAATTACTCGGCATCATTATGCGCTCGGGATTTTTTTGCGCTCGGGATAATGCCTCGCTTCGTGTACGCGGAGCAGAAGTCAATTAGATTATTACAAGCGCGAGATGAATAATTGTTTTATTACGCGTTTATTGTGTATGAACTGATTTCGAGTGTGTTTTGGTAACGACGACGTGATTAACGTGTAACGTTACCGTTAATTTACTTCTGCGATTGCACGTCCTATAATATTGGTGCATTTTTATTCCGTTTCACCGCTGATTGCATAATATCGCTTATTAAGTCAGCAATCAGCTTGAACTACGTTAGAGACTATTCTTAGTTCTTCGCGATATACATTTTTATCCTGCGCGTACGTCTTCTTTTTTTATAAAATTTTCCCAATGACGTATAGTATATTTTAGTTTTTAATTAAATATCTAGCGTGTTTCACAAAAATTATATATGATTATAAAAAAATAATCTAAGAAAAAAAGTATATCAAGTTTTTCGATCTAGAAAAGATCAACTCACATCCTATTCGCAACGATCGATTCGATTCATTCATCTCCGAGCTTTTTTCAGTAACTGCTACTTCTCCGATACCTTTCGTATAAAAGAAGCAATTTACGCAATCTTCATATCCAAAAAACGGCGTTAATCTTGAGAGAATTTGCACGTTTGAACCACGTTTCGCGGAGATAGTAATCGGCGTAACGTATGATTAGAGTATAGCGCGCGCATCGTACCGGACATCGCATTCCGCTTTCGTATCTAAGTTGAATCTTAGGCGCTCTCGAAGGGAGTACGAAAGAAATTCCAAGCCATAAGCTATAATAATTAAAACGCGCGGAGGTAAACGATCGGTGGTCACTCGCGCGGCAGGAGAAGAGGCGGAAAGGAAGGAAGAGGGAAAAGCGGTAGGGCTGTCGTGGCCGAGCTTCGTGTACGTAATTGCCGTGATTACGGGTACGTCAGTTCGGAGCATCTAGGCACACGTACGTACGTACGTATGCACACACGTGAGCGTCGCACGGATTCAGTTTGATCCGGGTGCGTGTAACGGCGCGTGCTGCAACGCGTTGCAGCGGAAACGTTGGCAACCGCGCGTTGCGGCGCGGACCAATGCGCAGCATCATTATCTGGAGCGCTGCTTAGCGAGGAGCATCATCCGAGAAGGAGCTCGTTAATTTGCGCGCGTCTCGCACCGCGCGAATGCTGCGGCGACGAATCGCGCGCCGGATAGGGACGATATATCGGACTCTCCGATATCTCGCCGACGAGTCGGTTCTCCCCGATCGCCGATAACGCGACGTCCGAGATCTCTCCGTGACGTTTTAACCGAGCGAACGTTCTCCCGCCGATCGAAATGTCCATGTCTTACATGAGTTTCGAGATTTTAATCCTAATGACAGCTTTGCGAGTCGATTATACCAAAGTAAAATCTCGGGTCTACGTTGTAGCATCTTATCCTTTATCGCAGCCATCGTGACAAATAGAAAACCCGTAGCGACACGCATCGCGGAACAAGGAAAAAGGATTGATCCTTCTCGTCCTCCTCATTTTTTTCAAGCGCCCGAATCCTCGAGTCTGCTGCGAGTTTCGGAGAACGCGGCGCTTGGCCGTAAAGTTCGCAAAAAAGTGAACAGAGCCGGGCCAGAGGCGTAATATGGATCGTGCATTTTTCCAGGCGTTAATGCGCTGAAATCAATAGCGGTAATTACGTAGAAAGCCTGGCGCGTCGTCGAAATGACTTACTGCCGGCTACCGCCGCGCCGCGACGGCGGAACGTGATTTCGCGCGAAAACGGACCGCCGCGTCGGGCGGATAGAGAAGGACAGAGCTGCGCCCGTGAACGCGCGCGCAAATGCGATAGATATTCCTCTGTAATAAATGGTCTCGCATGCGTCGGGCGGTGGTGCACGACGTCGAACGACTCGCGGAACTTACATAATTGGGGTAATCACCCGAGTGTCTTACCACTCGATCTATCGGCGTTCCGTTAATTCTGGCGTTGCCGACCGCCGCGTCCGGCGTTTCGCGCTGCGCTTTTCCAGCCTCGTGATAAGCTCCTCGCGCAGTGTAAACCTGTAATTCCTCTCTCTCTCGTGAGATTAATAATACGCGCAGCGTGAAAAGCAATCCAGAAATCGGAGAAAAGATACATTATCGCCAAAGTAAACGAGATGTCTTACGAATTCTTTTGAATTCTAGCGTAATCTCTCTCGAAAACTAGAATTAGATATTATTTTCGTAAAAAACAAGACGGACGTGTAATATAACATCCTTGTGCAAGAACTCACGTTATAAGGAGCATTCGCATCACGGCGGCCGCATCGTCAGTATGCTTTTTACAGTCATCCAGCTCAGGATGCTACGACCCCTGCCTAAGCGCGATTCAGATCAGCGTCATCGGGATGACGGTGCGCGATTGCTTTTCTAATTAATTCGCATTTTATCGACGCTCCTCCGTCACGGGATGTTTTGCGCACCGCGCGATGTATGCGCACGTCAATCTACCGTTTAATCGAACTTTCCAATCAGATAGTCCGGCATGCAAAGTTGCGCGCTACCGCGAGGAAACAATCGCCCGCGTTTGTTTCGTGATACGATAACGTCATTATCGAGATCGCCTCTAACCAGGATTGGCCTTATCAAGCACGGGAGGGCTAATGGACTCTCGATGGTTTCGCAATTTGGATTTTCGTATAATCAGATCGAAGATTACGTTAATAGAAACTGTCAAGAAGCAAAATGAGAATTGATATTTACGTACAGAAAAAGGTGGAAGTAGCGATGAATTAGTAATGCTGGAGGTCCGCAATGGATGTTGGGCCTAGATATTTGATATGATCGATTCTAAGACCGGTATTCATAGTCGGATCTTATAATTAAGACCGTCTTAAGTTCATCTTCAGATACTCCGTAGCTAATGAACTGATTCGTACAGCATCTAAAGATAAACTTAAGACGATCTTAAATATAAGACCCGACTATGAATACCGGCCTAAGACCCTGTACGGCCCTCTAACGGGCCTACGTTTCATTTCGCGGTTTAATTTGAGAAAGGGCGGGAAAGCCCCCGTCTCGAAAAGCCTGTCACACCTTTACACGAGTGAGTTCGAAACCGGTTCGAACTAGCATTCTATTTCGTCGTCGTTGTCTTCGTCCTCGTCAACAGCAGCAGCAGCAGCAGCAGCATCAGTAGCAGCAACAGCAGCAGCAGCAACATCTACTCAGCGTAACGGAAGCCGCAATAGCCGCACAGATTCTTGTTTTCGAGTCGCTGCGCTCCCTTTTCTCTCTTCCCTGCCCTCTTTTATTTTGTCCTGTTTTTTCTTTCTTTCTTCCTTTCTTGCTCGCCGGTGCTGCCTCTCTTTCCGCGTGTACGCATCGGCGGGCGTACTACCGCTCCCTGATAAAATCCCACAAAAATCGGGAAGCCGTTAGCTCCGGCCGGCTATGGTAACCGCGAGAGAAAGGGAGAGAGAAAGAGAGAGAGGCAGAGAAAGAGAAAAAGAGAGGTTGGACTAGCGCTCAATATAGATTCAGGAGAGCAGTCTCTATACGAGGTATAGAGCCGCTAGCCGGGACGTCTTATTAACGCTGTGGTGGACGCACCTCGGTATATAAAACGACCGGTGCACTCTCTTCCGCGAGCTGCATTAATTAGTGATTTTTAGTACGACTATTACGACAAGACTGTTACATTTATTTATATATCTAGATGGATAAGCGCCATCCCCGTTCGTTGCCCTCGCGGCCTTGCCGATCGCCAAATGATTTCACCTGATAGTTTCAATTAAGAGCTTTCTCCTCATAGCGATCATTAATCTCCGAATTGATTTTGGCAGCATAAATATGCCTAAATATATATAAACGGCATAAATACATATATACATAAACGGAATGTCGTAAAAATACTCAAAGTGAGATTACCTGAGAATCTCTTTTTGTTATTTTGAGACTATTCCATTGATATCTGCGCATTCGATCGATCTTATCCGACCCCGCCACATATCAGTCGCCAATTAATTGTTGTATTACTTCTGCAAACTTTCTTCAGATTCGTATTATAAAGCCCCGGAATCGCGGAAAAAGGTCGAGTAGCTGGATAAGTATGTAATTATGCGTATGCGGTTATGGGACGCGTTAACGAACTCCGCAGCAGCGGCAGGATACGGCGAGCAACACGAAACGAAAAGGCGTTGGTTGGCAGAGAGGGTGAAAGGGGGAGGAAAGCGTGGTGCGCGCGGGAAACGAGGTACGCGGGGAAGGGGAAAAGACTGACGTTTCGAGATAAAGCGGGAGAGGAGGGACGAAAGGGTGGTCACTGGAGAGATATTCTTGGCAGCGACGGCGATGCAACAACTGTCCCCATCCGTCATCTACGAGAGACCGACCGGAGCAACGAGAAGGTCCACGGCCACTACGAGGGAGCCGCAATGTTCATCTTTGTAATCTCTCTCCCTCTCTCTCTCTCTCCCCCTCTCTCAATTTAGACTTTGCTATTTTTTAGATAATGCTATGTACCTAGAAGGGTATTTTATTCCGAGATTAAAATAAACTCCTTCTACTCTCTCTTCCTCCTCCGTAAGGATGAAAAAAAATCGTAATCGTCAGAGATCTCGTCTAACGACGACGGTGCTCTGACACACACCATATTGTGTCGTTAGATAAATTTCTGAAATACTTCCCAAGAAAACGCCATTGTACATCAAAATCGAGATTTCGAGAATTCAAAAAACACGAGCACAAAGTGTAAAATTCACGTTTATAATACGTTTAATACTATGAATTATTTTTCATAATTATGAAAAAATTCAAAACTTTTCGGATTTTTTAACTAGTAGATTTTATAATATACACAAATACACATACACACACATGCAATAAAAATTTATACACAAAATAAAAATAACAGTATAATATTTTGTATAGATAAGTTTAAGTTGAGTTAAACAGTATTTAACAAAATAATTGCTCGTTTATCAAAACTTCAAAAGTACATCAATTTTCTTAGAAAATAATTGCGGAAAGAGATAAGCGTATCCTTTCGCTCGTAACATAATGGTGACATTTTCTATCGCGAGCGGAATGGAGAATTATTTGCAATTAAATCAATTGCTGTTACGACGAAAGTTTTCTTGCGTTGCCTTCTGTAGAAATCGGGTTTGACACGGAAAGCAGTTCACCTCGCCTTCTGCGTGCCTGAGAAAATACTGGCGAGACTCTCGGAGTATTCGATCATTCGCGGTAGATGCGTGCGGAACTAGCATAGCATTAGAAATAACTGGGCTCGCCGCGGATGTGTTTAACCTTTAATCCAGAGGATGATGTAAAGTAAGTTAAAGTATATACTTCATACCGGCACACCCTTCGTTATCTGTTAAGTCGAATGCGCTACAATAAATATGCGAATCGTAAAATATCATATCAAGTTGTTTGAACTTGAAATGGATGTTAATTTTTATGTTTGCCTTAATTACTAAGATATCTGCGAATTTTGTTTCTACTAAAATAATATTTTCTATAAAAGAATAAGTCCGAATTTCAAGAGAATACTATCTACTTTCCATGATGAGACTTCGAATAACAAAGTATCCAAATATTCATCTCGACAAAGCAGTTAAGAGAAATGAATTCTTTTTAGTTCAGCTCAATGTCAGTTTCTCGCTCATCGAGACTTTCAAGACAACAATAATCGCGAGTGTTATCGTTAACCGTTATTTCGATGAATTTAAAAGGCGATCAGGTCCGGCGAGATGTTCTTTACGCGACTGGCCACGATCTCGTACTTGTCCGTTCCAATTTTCCACGCTCGTTCCATGCGATAAACATTTTTGAGGCCTCATTCAGCGTTCGATCGTTTCGCGTTCGATGCGCGCGGACTTGGCCTAGGTACGGTAATAGCCGGGTACTGGCACTCGCGGGCGTGCCGGCGCAAGGATGGTAAGCCGGTTAAGTGAGCGCGGGGAAAAGAAACGATCGGTCATCCTGATGCGTATAAACGCGTCCATGACACGGACACGGCGCCAGGCTCGCGAGTGAGCGAACGAATATGTAGAAGTGTGCGCACGCATAGACACACGCGGTCGTAGGTTCTCTCTCGTTTTTTTCCTTTTTTACTATATTCAATTGCCGGCGGTACGCTCCACTAGGTCCCAGAATTGACATAGCGTTATCCGGCGACGAGAGAGTTATCGCGGGAATATTACTACGGAAAATTATTAACCATCCCGACCAGGCCGTGATTGAACAGTGATTGAGCTTCGCGAATCGCGAGGTAAGTTTCCTATCGACGACGGAATGGAGTTACGCGCGTACTGCTGATCCTTTCTTCTTTTTTCTTTTCGATTGACGCAAAAAGACACTCGCGCCGCTGAAACGAAGAAGATAGGGCACTGACGGTGCACGTGGTGCAATTTAAACAAGAATGATGGAAGGATAATGCTAAGTATTAGCGAAAACATTTCAACATACACACACACACATATATCTATATATATATATATATATATATATATAACAAATCCTTCCCTCTTCTTCGACATGATCGAATTTACATTATTAAGCAAAATTATCCTTACACGAGGTCATTTTATCGAAATATGAGACTGTCATAATTAGACTAATTGACCAGCGACAACGCGTTCTATTTAATTGTAGAGATTAAAAATGTGTAATAAGATATATTATAATCTTAAAATAGAAACTTTCTCCTTCAATTTCGAATCTCTTAAGAAAACGTTGCAAGGAAACACTAGCAGCACGGAGAGATATTGCATTGTCGACAGAGAGATAGACGTCGCCGGGACACGATGTTTTCCCTCGATAACGTTCGCATCGATCATCGATGCAACATTAAATCTAGCACACTGTCACGCTTTAACCGCGCAGCTAAACTCTGGCACGCCTACCGAGTTTAATGAACTTGTGCAATCGAGTGTCGATGCTCCTCGCGCGAAATAACTACAAGAATAAGCCGTTATCTCTCGAGGCTGCAGGCTGGATTCACGCAAAGATTTCGAACGGCGAAAACCCGTCGCGTTATGACCCGACGACATTAGCGAGCAGACCGTTTGGAACGATTAACTGCTCTCTAAGCCTGCCTTTCGCACCTAATCAGAAAGTCGTTACAAGAGCCGCGCAGGGTACTCGGCGGAGGAGAGCACCGTGCTCCGCATCAACGCGAGAAGGGAACCTTCTTGCAACGCGATAATCGCCCGTTATCGGAGCAGCGACCTGTGAATTACGTACCGTAACTCATTTTTCTGCATGCTTATTAGTGTCTTCTAGGTGAGACTGGATTCTTATGTAAACGATGCGAGATAAAAAGGAAACGTCGCGCGGGTGAACGTCGAAGAAGCGATGTTGGAAGTTTACAATGATATTCGCATCCCGGAATTGTCTTAATCATTCGATTGCCATGTGTTTTTGTTTACACGCTACAGTAGTCGTTATTATTATCTTCTATTTTTGCCAGGATTTAGATGACACCGATTTCCCACCGCGACTCACAGTTTGTAAACGTAATTAGTAGATGTATGTTACAGCTTCAGTCGAATCTTTGCTCTATCTCCTGTTACCACTCCTCGTATGATACTTAACAAGAGCGCGCCGTTATTCCGTCTTATCTATTCAAAACCATCGAGCAAGTATCACATCTCGTCGCTCGGATAACTGCAACCTGCATAGAGTGGTTTCCCCCTTACTTCCTGTCCTCCTCCCTTCCTCTTGCCACTTTTCTACCTTGTTCCACAAATCGCACGCATACGCGTCCTCGACACGCGTCAACGCCTGTTGATCCTGTGACAGGACGAACTCCTCGAACACGTACCCCCTTTCCCGCTTTCCTTCACCCTAATCTACCCAGCAACATTCATCCTTCCTCTTCCTCCCTTACCGTTCAACTTCCCGATCTTTTGCCCCTCCGTCCGTACTTGATCCCGCGTGTCGCGGGGACGCGCAGGGGATGCGAGGGCGGAGAAAGACCGAGGCACACGTGTATCGGCTCATGATGAAA
This sequence comes from Crematogaster levior, assembly GCA_901521435.1. Lineage (NCBI taxonomy): Eukaryota > Metazoa > Arthropoda > Insecta > Hymenoptera > Formicidae > Crematogaster > Crematogaster levior. Next base: position 511,226 of record CABEGB010000593.1, on the reverse strand, counting down.
ATAGTGCAATAAGCGCGTAGTTATGCACCAACGGCGGCGTGCGGTTTACCCACCACCCGCCATCCCTGTGCATCCTACATCGCTCTCACTCTCCTCCTCCTCTATCTCCTCCTCCCACCGTCCCTCTCACCCTTGTGCTCGTAAGTCGGTACACCTCTCTCATCCCGCGCCGTTGCGCTTTTCCCTACGGTAACATGAGCGACTGCGCATACACTATATACTACGTGCGCGCACACGCGGGCACCGTGGACGTTTAAACCGGGGGGATAGCTACTAATTACAACGGTTACGGCATGGCAGTTGGCGAAGAAAAAAGGCTGATCTCCCGCGAGTCGGCCGGAAGGGGCAGAGGACGAGGGAGATGGATGAGGGGCTAGGGGAGAAAGGGGGTGGAGTTGGGGGAAAGGGAGCAGGAAAAATTCACCGGAGAATGGGTGGACGCGACACGACCGAGTAATCGCCGCCTGGATTATAGCGCGCAGCACATAGGATGCGCGCGTGTGTGTGTGTGTGTGTGTATATGTGTTCGTTCGTTTTTCCTCATGTATCCTTCTTCTCGGCCCGGAATATCGTCTATCTTTATACCCCTTTTGCTCTCCCTTCCTCCTTTCTCTATCGGTCTCTCGTTTTTTTTTTCCTCCCGTTCAGTTCCTGAGGAACAGATCGCAGTCCTTGGCTCTCGCGTGGATCGCGTGCGTAAACGCGTATCCGATGGTTAATGAACTCGCCGTAATTTCCATCCTCGGGCGTCTCGCGTCGCCGCGCTGCCACTGCAACGCGCCGGCGGGATCTCCGTCGGGAATGTCCTTGCAAGGATGCGGGGCGCGATTACCTACCTACATGCTATCTACCTACCCTTGGTTCCGAATAATTAACGAGTAAATCATAGGTTTCGAAGATTCGTCCATTCGACACGACGACTCGCGATGTTCTTCGTGGAACGCGCGCCCGTGCGTGATGGCGACCTGGCATTAAGCGACCGGACGTATCATAATTTGATCGGTACATTATTTATCGTCAATACAGTTGATAATGGCCAACAGAAAGATTATTCCTGCAGCGAACATACGTAAAAGATATACCCTGTCGAAATTTAACATCGTACTTGGGGTCGCAATAAATTTCACCGTTCATTCACTCAAATCCTCAAGCCGTAACCGCGACCGTCCGTAAAAGGAGACACGAATGATTAATGCGAGAAGGTACCTTGCCCAGTACCTGGGGAACTTTCTTTCGGAGGAACGCGCGAACGTGTCCATGGATCGATTTGCCGGAATGCAATTCGGGAACACGGAATATCTCGCGTCACGATCTTAAACCTCTGCGGACCTATCGATACGAGGCGCGGAGACGTCATCGCCGGACTAATCTCGGTCGGGTGGATTAAGGCTCCACCCACAGTTTACAGCATAAACCGAACGTTCCGAATACCAGTGAGGCATATCCGCGCGAGTAGTCGCTTGACCGGCTATCATATCCCAAGGATATGAAATGGATGTGCGCCGTTGGATGGCCAATTCTCTTTCGAAGCGCCAAATTCAAGTACGCAGTGCGCTTTAACACATGTCTCTTGAAACAGTAACTTTAGAGAAGATATGTCGAGTTGAGATCGGAAGAAGAAGATATTTTAACGGCGGTACTTTTAACATATAAATAACAGCATCTTTGAAAAAATATAAAACAATAAAAATAACGTTATAATGTTAATTGTGATTATACACGGAATGATATCAACTTTAATAACTTCCAAGATTCAAAGTATTACTATGATTCAGAAGACTACTAGTGCAACCAATCGAATACCGGTTCGAAGAGATGAAAAAGGTTATTTTCCTATGCTCTCGCAACCAACGCGAGCGGCGGATTCTCTCTCTCTCTCTCTTCTCATTCAGTCAGTAGCAGCGCGGAGAGTAGAACCGATGCTTCCGTGTGCAGCACGGTGGTTATCGCCCGCAGCGACGTGACTTCGCCGGCGGTTCCTTCACCCGATACGGCGAACGTAGGGAAATGTAATGGCGTTTCAAGCTCAGGTGTGGACGCGCGATCGCGAGCGGTGGTACACGTTGCGTAGGTAGGTAGGTAGGTTGCGCAAAAAGCAAAAGAGCGATCCGCGAGCGAGAGCAGAAGGAAGGGCGTCGGCCGGCCTCGCGAAGCGCCACTCGGTCAAGCTCACTGCCATCATCTAGATTCTAGATAGCATGTGAGCGCGCGTACGCATGCACGCGCGCACGCAATGTACGCGAGCGAGCACGCACGCACGCACGCACACACACACATGTCCGAATTACCGGCTCTAAGACTGCCGGCCACACAATCTCGCCGCCACTCGCTCACTTTACCTTCTCCTCTTTTTCTTTTCTCTTCTCCACGCTATATATCGCTCGCTTCCAGCGAGCCGCGCGAATCGAGAGCGCGATGCGTACAGCAGTCTGGTGCCCGTTGCGCCGATGCAGATGCGTCCAGTTTCAGATCGCGATCGCATCCGCCGCCGGTCGATTACGGCGATTGATTGTGGAGTCCACGGTGCGACGCGGACAGCCTCGGGGATCATCACGCGAACGAAGAGCAATCCTGTGAAAAGAGAAATATCTCCAGATTTAACAAACATTTTGCATGGGAATTTTCCAGAATATGTCTGAGGATGTATTCTGTTGGAGAGAGAAATTGTTTGCGTTGTTAACAATGTAATATTAAGATATTCACTGATAAGTCTATATTTCCGATTTTTCTCAAGCGTACCCCGTATTCACGATCTACGAATTCCCACATTATTTTAAAATACTATATTTAGATACCGTCACAATTATACGTAAGTATACGCTTCAGTAGTGGTATCTGTAAAAATGTATAACTTCTTTTTTTCCTCCCTTTCCCTCGTCTTTTATCTCTTCCCTCCCGCTCTAGGGGCTCTCCTCTTTCCGATATTTTTCGACGTAGCGACCGAATAAAATGAGTTCTATCGCGGCGAGAGGCGTGGCCCAACGGCATGTTTCCAATGTATAATATTTCGACGGAAGCTTAGGCTGATCGCCGCTTTCTCATTTTCCTCTCTCGCGGGCTAGTTATGAACTCTCTCTCTTTCTGGATATCACGGCGAGAGGAACGACGCGCGCTAATCGTAAGCGGTCGATTACTCCGCTCCGGAGGTTGCAATTATACGGGAGCTTCGTGTTTGTAATTAAAGTGAGATCGGCAGCGGTAGAAACTTTGACGGCAACGACGACGGCCGACGATGGCCAAGTTTTCGGCGTCTTTGCAAAGACCGCGATGATTTCGCGCAGTAGCAACTCGAAACTCGTCTCAGCCTACCTAGGAGAACAAAAATATCTTATCGACGTCGCAAAAACTGGCTGTCGTTACTCATCGCCGCAACCAGTAATTGTACGTGATTTCGCGCACGTTCGAAATATTAATCGCGCGACGCGTAGTCGGAGAGTCGTCGGACAGCGAGCGGCCAGCGTCGGCATGCTCTTCACGTTTGGTTCGAGCTTAATCCGCTTATAAGTCCGTATCGATCGGCAGTACTTGGCGCATATCTCCTATGCACACACTGTACGCATCGAACTCGCCGAACTCGTTGGCTTGAGACGTGTCGCTGTAGATCGGAAAAACGAGACGTCACGTCGAGCCGTGCGAGCGAGCGAGCGAGCGAGCGAGCGAACGGCACGTTAATTAATGACAATTTGAATTTTAATGCCCGGCGCGCGGAGAGACGTTTCGCGAAAATGAGCCTCATTAATAACGCATGAGGAGGATAATTTAGAGTTATGCTCCGCGCAGCATCCTTTCCCGTCCGACGCGGTGTCGTAGAGCGTCGCGAAGCGTCGTCGCCGCCGCTTTGTTTGTCCGTTCAAAGCGCAATTATGCGGTATTAGGTTTCCGCTAGAGGTGAACCGTGATTTGGGGCAACAGGTGTACACAATACGCATGCATAATGCACAGGCGGCACATGTAAACTGTCCCCTACGTTTGCCGCACGAGGTGCACCCACACCAAATTGGCGTTATTAAATTTACATATCCCGGCGGGGCGTGCGAATTAAGCGATTCTTCCTTCCGTTCTTTCCTCCCTCCCCTCACTGCACACGGCTTCCGTTGTTACGCCAACCTCTCCTGATCAGGCACGTCAATTAAAATATTCTCAGGCCGCGATTTCCGCCACTAATATTCTATGTATATCCTCACACGTGACTCCATCCAAATCTCCACCCGAGTCCAGGGAATCCCATGAATCTCGCGTGGAGTCTCTTTTCACGATACAATTTTTAGAAATCTCAACAGTTTTTCATCCCTTGAACGATAATGACAAATAGAGAAAGATTTCTGTAGAATTAAAAGAAAAATTTAACGAAAATAACTCTGGCAATCCGCCACTCGTTGCACCTTCTTTCAAATTTTGTGTGTGTGTGCGTGCGTGTGTACGTGCACGCCGTTGTATGTGTGACCATGAGCCATTGCCAAACCTTCTAATATTCGGCATAGTCTTTCTCCTCGTCACGGCGCACGGTTCAAGGTGCCAAATTCTCTTCGAGATACCCTCGGAAAATTTGCGGTAACGTTTCTACGCTCACATTTTTCGCTCGTTTTAACTTATTCATTTAAATATCCGACATCGCGATCAATGAACCCTTTCGCTGCTGTCTTCTCGAGATCTTCTTCTCTCGAGTTTTATTATACTTTTACTGCGCCAAGAGACTTTTACTGCGCTATAATACAGTGTAACAATTCCAATACGTCGTAACTGCAGTTCGTCTTCATCGCAAATGGATTGAAGAGGTTAAACGCTTTATTTCTCGCGAATTGTTTCGGACAATTAATCGTTGCTTCCTGCAAAATGCTTTTTCCGCCGATTCAAAGATGATTAAGGTCGCATCGTTGATTCTCGTTGATTCCTGTTAATATCTGTCAACTTTATCGACAGTACGCCGGCTGATTGCTGGTTTAACAGACATTGACCGAATCAGTACTGAAATGAATGACGCGCAACAGGTCCGCGGTATACTTGTGTGCCTCAATTGCATCGCGCTTGTTGCTCGCATTTGTGTGCACTCGTCCTCTCCTCGCGTGGGATCAAAAGTGAAGTGTTTTGTAAAATATTTTTCCACTTTTGATCACAGTGCGCGGCGAGATGCGATCGGAGATGAATCTGCGTGGATGCCGCCCATATTGCGCGACACGATCCAGAAAAACAGGCGGAAAGATAAGGAAATATCGTAGAAAGATAAGGCTGGTTCAAACAGCCACTTCAAATACATAATACTTGACAAAGTATTCGAAAAAATTTACAATCCAAGCTTGAAAGTGAGACATTATTGATAAGCGCGTTAAGCGCGGGTACTTGTGAAAAAAAAAATAATTAAGCGTCGGGATCGAGAAACTGATATTACTTAATGTAGGATCTTTAGTTGAAAGAATCTGAATGAAGATGGCATCTGTGGTTTAAAATTTTTACGACGAAACTTCCAAATGATAAAATTTCGCGTTCACTCTTGTTCACAAATTTAGAGAGTTTCCTTAAAGAACTTAACCCGATATAAACCATTAACTCGACATAAATCATTTTATATCGAGAAGCTAAAATAAAATTTTTAACGACTCCCGAGAGTCAGGCGTGAGCTTCGGTGAGCGAACATCTATGAGTGACACTACTCGCACGGATCTCTCTCCTCTCCAAAGTGTCACCTGAAAATAACTTACCATTGCTATTCTAGTAGCACGCATACAAGTGCATGGTGCAGCGCCACCAAAGTCCTCGTACGCATTTAAATCAAGATGAGGACTCCTGGAGGGTACTCCGAGCGTCGAAGACGCTTCAAAGAAAACAGACGTTCTATTGTTGCCGACGGTGCGTTTACATCGCGAATAAATCGCAAGATGTACACGCTACGTAATTTACACGGTAAAATAAGGGGATTTCCATGTAAAAATCCCACGCGCGGGGGACGCCCCCAAAAAACGACGAGGGTATCGACGGATGAACATGAGACATCGTTATATTAATCTTCTAATTTTAAGACTTCGCTCTTAAAATATAAAGATACGCGATGTAGAAATCGTAAAACTCGAATATACATTTACACACGCATTATTGAATGTATTCTACTGAATAAGAGAATGAAACGTGCATTACGTGTGAATCGTCGCTCTGCCGTGTGTGATTCACGCTATAAATCTAAAAATATCTGCCGCTCTCTCGGGTCCGCGAACTCCACGACGCCGGCAAAAAAGTTACAGAGATTCGTGCACGCGGCGTATTCGGTGACGTACAACGTTCTAACCGTAATCGCTCTTGTAATCGCACTAAACGGCATTACTTGCGTAAGGTTATCGAGCCTTGAACTCCATTTGACTATCCGTGCAGTAAAAAAATATGAAGCATTTCGAAGGCCAATGCGATACTTCATGTGATACTTCATAGCACTGAGTCCAAGTGTGTGTAGCGCGGGTTCATCTATCCAGATTATTTTTAGAAGTATCGCCCGATGAGAATATTGTATTAACGGTCTCGATAATGTTACACGCTCGTCGTTATATACGCAAGATTTTTCACGAATATCTCGTACAGAGATACGAACGTAACTTTCTAACATATTCTATGCGACTTATGCCAGTCTCACGTATGTACATTACATTTCTCTTCCGTACACGCGTCGCTTTCCGCTTTGTTCCAATCTATGGTTACGCAATCGCTGTCGGTATCAACATATGCTTGACCTACGGTAAGCGACGTTACCTTTGTACACGCACTTACGTACACACGCGATCATTATGAGTCATACGTGCAGGAAAAAAGACGCGTCGACAACAGCGGCGGCGATTGCACACGATCACGTAAAAACCTGCGCGCGCGCGCGCGCGCGCGCGACGTAGCCCGCTTGTCTGCTGAGCTGTCCTCGATGTTATTTTATGCGCTTCCGGTGCTTACGTCGTCGTCACGTTCACCTACTTCCGACGCAGAATTTCGGCGGAAACTCGCGACGAAGCGGAAAACTGAGAGTGCGCATCACGGAAATCGTCGAGATCGATCGAATTGACGATCGTCATCGCGTCTACGGAGACGCCGGAAGAAGTTTTCCTCCCCTTTTTTCCTCCTTCCTTCGTCTGGAAACTTAAACCGTCGAGTTGCTCCGTCGCGGCGTTGCGCGATTAGCTTCTGGAGAATGAAGCAAATTAGTCTGTGTGTCTCACAGTTAATTCGCGGATTCATATTAGCTGGACGTTTTTTTCTTTATTCCGCTAGATATCGCTATATACGTGTTACTTTTTGACATTTTCTCTTAGAACGGCTGACGAATAACGGTGAAGCAGCAAATGGCAATCCTGGCGCTATAAAGGGAGCAACGTTAATCGACGTATAATATAGAATTAGACGAAACCGCCGCGTGGAATAACCAACGGAAGCAGCGCCGGATTACCTAGAAGCTAATTGCGAGGTTGTAACTAGGGTTGCACGAGACCCAAGACGAGACAATATTCGTGAAAATATTGTATTGGTCTTGAAAATTTTAATCTTGTCTTGGTCTTGGGTGAATTTTTTAAATAAAATCTTGTCTTGTCTTGTCTTGTCTCGATTTTATTAACAATTATCTAATAAAAATAAACGCTAAAATCAAAGGGCAAAAACAAACAAGGCCGGGTAACAGTACCAATAATATTGTAATTATACAGAAAACAATACAATAACAAACATTTCGATTTGGAATAAAGTCATCTTCAGTGTCAGTTAGTAATTAAAATTTGAACAAATAAATTATTATTTATTTTTGAAGAAAATGCGAACATTACACGAAATTTTGTTTTATTAATTATCTAATACTCAACATTTGTTTAACATAATAGAATTTATAATAGAATTAAAGATTATATACACATGCACACTCACACAACGTTACCGATATAATAGGACAAAGAAATAGTATCTGTTTTCTTCTGCTATCCGAAACTAGCTTAAGTGTCGAACTTACCAATACTCGTCAATGATTCGTTGAGTCGTGCAGTGATTTATCTACTCATAGAGTGGATAAGTTCGGTAATGATAAACGCGCACTTTGGAAAAATACAGGACGGAAGGGCATGTTAGCAATAATATAGAATAATAAAAAAATATATAATAGATTTTTTATTTGCTCTATATTATTGCTAACGTGTCTCTTCTGACGTGTACCTTTTCAAAGTGCGCGTTTATCATTATCGATTTTGTCGACTTTGCGGATCGATTTTGTCGACTTTGCGGATCGATAAATCTACACGACCCAGCGAATCGTTGACGTGACGCGGTTTTCGTTTGTTTTATTCACTACGATTATATGTGCTTGCGCTTCGAGTCATTCGTGTAACAATTGAAAGACTGCATACATGTGTTGCTGTGCATAAAACAGTTCTTGCGAAACTAGTTCGGACGTGTTCGTACAACTTTGGAAAAATGAAACGTAGTAAATTTACATCAGACATCCAGTCAAAAAGAATTAAACCAAATACTTCTGCTAAACATGTAGACATTTCCGAAAATGATAGTGGAGATGTGGAAGTACCATGCAATTATAAGACTTATTTTAGATATGAAACAAAAAACAATGACAAAGTTGGTGTTTGTTTATTGTGTCAAAAAGAAAATAATGTGATTAAGGAAATAAAAATGAAAAATAGTAACACTACCGGATTAAAGAAACATTTGCAGAAATGCCATAAAAAAGCATTTGAAAACTTATTTGGACCAAAAGCAATAAATGATAAATTTATATTGCTGGAAAAACAGAAAACTATAGATGTATTTTTAAACGTAAGTATTAAATTTTAGAAATTATGTATAGAATAATTAAGTTGTACTATATTTATGTTACATCGAAGTGTACATGACCTACCTTATTTATTTTATATTTAGTTTTAGATTAAATGATATTATAAAAATTCTTATTAAATATTTTACCAAGATTTTTATTTTATACAATGTTTATTTTATCTTTGGTTTATATTATATTATATTGTTTCTTAGCTTTTTTGTTGTACGCGGTCTCTCTCTCTCACACGCATGCACGCACGCACGCACGCACGCACGCACGCAGGCACGCAGGCACGCACGCACGCACGCACGCACGCACGCACACACACGCACGCACACACACACACACACACACACACACACACACAGGCGCGCGAATTATTTTGTAAATAAGTAGTAATTTGTAATTATTTTGTAATTAAGAATTGTATTGTAAATTTTCTATATATATTTTTTGCAGAATAAAAGTCAATCAATTGATGACGTTAACTGGGATAGACTACTTGTTTCATGGCTAAGTTACAAAAGACTTCCATTTACATTTTTCAATGATGAATTGACACAAAAGTTTTTTCGAAGAATAAATCCTAATATAAATTTGCCTAAAAGAAATGCTATGAAAGAAAAAGTTATGAATGAATATTATAAAATGAAAAACAATCTTCAAAAAATATTAAATGAAAATGAGAGTAAATTTTCTTTTACAATTGATGGTTGGACTGCGCCAAATTTTGAATCATATTACGGAGTTACTATACATTTTATAGATAACAATTGGAAGTTTCAGTCATTAGCATTAGATTTTATTCCATCAAATGGAAAGCATACTGGGAAAGATATTGCTAACCTTTTTTTAAATATGCTTAAAGATTATGCTATAGAAAAAAAAGTTCAAGGCATAACATTAGATAATGCTGCTGCAAACACAACATTTATTCAAGAACTTAGTGTGTTAATGAACAATGAAGGTATAGTTTTTGATATAGAAGATCAACATTTTCGATGTTTTCCACATATTATCAATTTAGCAGTACAAGACGTTTTGAAACTAATAAATGTCGATATCAAACAATATCATAATGATATATATTCAGATAACGAATATAATCATAGTGATGAAGATGAAAATGAAAATGAATTAAGTGATGATAATATAAATGAAAATGGAAATGAAATCTTTTCCCAGATAATAAATAATATTAGAAATACTTTTAAAAAAATACGACGATCTGAACAATTAACTATTCGATTAAAGTTATTTTGTGAAGCTGCCAATATTAAATTTGTAAAGCCTGTGTTAGATGTAAAAACACGATGGGATAGTTCTTATGATATGCTACACACAGCTATAATATTAAAATCAGCAATAATT